>JAODAL010000434.1:0-314968 GCA_025379985.1 Phyllomedusa bahiana
AAGGTTAATGATGAGCCCCCGGGGTCGGGTTTTCCCCTTTTCGGAGAATTGATTCCTGGCCCCCCCGGATCGACATTCGCTTTGGGGGAAAGACACAAGAGCTCCGCCTCCAACGCGAGTCTACTCATCCACGCCGGCTACCTCACTTAGCTCCTGTCTTTCAACGCCCTCCACTTCCTCCACTAACGGTTCATGAGGACGAACCCATGCAGGTTGAAAGGGCTCACTTGACCCAGGGAGAACGCTCACAGCGCCGTCTGAGGCAGTTATGTTTCTATTGTGGCGGTTCCGGCCACTTCATTGGGGACTGTCCAGTGCGCCAGGGAAACTCTCGCACCTAGGGCTCGCAGGAGAGGCATGCCTCGGTGTCAGTGCGGCCTCTCCCCGTCTGACCATTCCTGTACTGTGTGGAATTTTGCCAGACAGCACCTTTCAGGCCACCGCCTTCCTGGACTCGGGGTCCGCTGGTAACTTTATCAGCCACGCGCTGGTGTCCCAGTTCCGGCTTCCGGTGACCCCTCTGCAGAAACCCATGTTTGTCTCCTCTGTCAGTGGCGAATGCCTCAAGGATGCCATTCGGTTCTGCACTGCGCCTCTCATCTTGCAGATAGGCGTGCTACACCAAGAAACTGTGAAACTTCTCGTGCTGCTTCGTTCCTCTTCTGAGATCCTTCTGGGCCTTCCTTGGTTTCAGGAGCATGCTCCGACCCTAGACTGGAACAAAGGCGAGATTCTTCGTTGGGGCCCGGCATGTCACTCACGATGCCTTCTGGCACTCCGCCCTGCTCTACGGTCTGCCTCTGCAAGGCCTACGAAGTCTCTGCCAGGTCTGCCTGCTCCTTACCAGGACTTTGCCGACGTCTTTTCCGAAAGACAAGCCGAAACTCTGCCCCCACACCGGCCCTTCAATTGCCCTATTGACCTGCAACCCGGTACTACTCCTCCCCGAGGCAGAGTTTACCCTCTTTCAGTCCCCGAGACAAAGGCGATGTCTGAGTATATTCAAGAGAATCTCCGAAAAGGCTTAATACGCAAGTTGTCCTCGCCTGCGAGAGCTGGATTCTTCTTTGTCGAAAAGAAAGATGGAACCCTCCGGCCCTGTATCGATTATCGTGGCCTAAATAAAATAACCATAAAGAATCGATAACCCCTGCCTTTGATCTCAGAGCTATTTGACCGCCTACGTGGCGCAAAATTTTTTTCTAAATTCGATCTTGGCGGTGCTTACAACCTGATTCGTATCCGGGAAGGCGACGAATGGAAAACAGCCTTTAACACCCGTGATGGCCACTTCGAATATCTCGTCATGCCATTTGGTCTCTGCAACGCTCCGGCAGTGTTCTAAAATTTCGTCAATGAGATCTTCCGCGACCTTCTGTACGTCTGCGTCATAGTCTATTTGGACGACATTCTAACCTTTTCTCCAGACCTAGAGACTCACCGCCACCACGTCCGCCAGGTGCTCAGACACCTCCGTAACCACCAACTTTATGCCAAGCTGGAGAAGTTCCTGTTCGAGCGCACCTCCCTGCCCTTCCTAGGGTACATCGTGTCGGATCAAGGTCTTCAGATGGACCCCTCCAAGCTCTCAGCGGTCCTGCAGTGGTCCCGACCGGTGGGCCTCCGGGCCATCCAGCGCTTTTTAGGTTTTGCCAATTATTACAGGCAATTTATCCCGCAGTTCTCCTCTCTGGTGGCTCCACTGGTAGCCCTCACCAAGAAGGGTGCCAACCCCAAATCATGGTCTCCCGAAGCCCAAGAAGCCTTTAAGCGTCTAAAAGCTGCATTCGCTTCTGCTCCTGCTCTCTCTCGTCTGGACCCACAGCGCCGGTTTATCTTAGAGGTTGACACCTCCTCAGTTGGTGCCGGCGCTGTTCTTCTTCAGAAGATTGCGGACGTGTGGATTCTTCTCCAAGACCTTCACTCCTGCCGAACGTAATTACACTATCGGTGATCGGGAACTACTGGCTATAAAGTTAGCCTTAGAAGAATGGTGTCACTTGCTGGAGGGGGCTCGCCATCCCATAGAGATCTTCACTGACCACAAGAATCTTCTATATCTCCAAGCTTCTCAGCGATTGAAACCTCGTCAAGCCAGGTGGTCCCTCTTCTTCGCCCGTTTTAACTTCCTCCTACACTTCCGACCGGCCGAAAAAAATGTCAGGGCGGACGCTCTCTCTAGATCCTCAGACACGGTGGGCTTGGAGCCACCCCTGAAGCACATTATCCCTCCGGAACGGCTTCTCTCGGCAGCTCCTGTGGACCTTCAACACCTACCTCCGGGAAAGACCTACGTCCGTCCTGCTCTGCGCCCTCGGATTCTTAAATGGGGATATTCCTCTCGTACAGCTGGTCATCCTGGAGTTCACAAATCCTTACAACTGATCTCCCGATACTATTGGTGGCCCACTCACTCAGGACATTAGAGACTTTGTCTTGGCCTGTACCTCCTGTGCCCATAACAAAGTTCCTCGCCTCAGACCCGTGGGTCTGCTTCAGCCTCTCCTGGTGCCAGAGAAACCGTGGTCCCATATTGCTATGGATTTTGTTACTGACCTACCGGCCTCATCCGGAAACACGGACATCTGGGTTTTCTAAAATGGCGCACTTTGTTCCCCTGCCCGGGTTACCCTCGGCACCCCAGCTGGCCCAGCTCTTCTTCCACCACATCTTTCGGTTACACGGGCTCCCTTTGCATATCATCTCTGATAGAGGAGTCCAGTTTGTATCTAAATTCTGGCGGGCTCTGTGTGCTCAGTTACGCATTCAGCTGGACTTCTCGTCTGCATACCACCCTCAAACCAACGGGCAGGTGGAGAGGGTTAACCAAGTCTTAGGCACTTATCTGCGACATTTTGTGTCTGCCCGTCAGGATAACTGGTCTGACCTTCTCCCCTGGGCGGAATTCTCCTATAATTCCCTAGACTCAGAGTCTGCTAGAGCCGCTCCCTTTTTTATTGTGTTTGGGTTACATCCCCGAATGCCTCTCCCCCTAGCCGTTTCGTGTCACGTTCCTGCCGTGGATGCCCAAGTACGGGACATCAAGTCACTCTGGCAAGTCACTCATCAGGCCCTTCTTTGGGCCTCCACTCGCCCTAAAGTTTAGGCCGATAGGTACCGGAGGCCTCCTCCCGTATTTAAGCCGGGTGATAGGGTTTGGCTATCGGCCAAGTACATCCGCTTCAAGGTGCCCAGCTACAAATTGGGCCCTAAATATTTGGGCACTTTTGTGGTACTTCGTCAGCTTAACCCGGTCTCCTACAAGCTCCACTTGCCTCCCACTCTGCGTTTCCCGAACGCCTTCCATGTCTCGCTCCTCAAGCCTGTGGTGCTGAATCGCTTCTCCCGTGGATCTGTCTCGCCTTCTCCTGTGGCCAACGCTGATAACATCTTTGAGGTCAAGGAGGTGCTGGTGCAGAAGACAGTGAGGGGGAAGCGGTTCTTTCTCATTGACTGGAAGGGGTTCAGGCCAGAGGAACGTTTGTGGGAACCTGAGGGCAACCTGTCACCTGATCTCCTTGCTAGCGTCAAAAAAAAGAGGGGGAGACCTAAGAGGGGGGGGGGGGGTACTGTCACGGCGGCCGCGGGCGTCGCTGCCCTCACGGCCGTTCCCCTGCCTGCTGGGGGTCCGGCGCGGGCATCTCGGTCACCCGCTACCACCCCCGTTCCCACGCCGGCTCTCTTACCTGGCCGCGCTCCGGTGCACGCCGCTCCTGTCTGTCCCGGCCGCCGTGCGCATGCCCGCCCCATAGCGCGGGCGACAGCTGGTCTAGATTGAAAGGGCCAGTGTCCCGGTAATGGGCCTATTGCCGGGCACTGGTCCTATATAAGGTATACGCACCCAGCACTCGCTGCCAAATTGTTGGTGTGCGTTCAGTGAGTTTGGAGAGTGTTTAGAGTCTGTGTTGATTATCCGTGATCCAGTCAATTCCGCTACGTTTCCTGACCTTGCCTGGTCACCTGCCAGGACCGTCTGCCTGTCCCCGACTACGCCTTTCGATTACGATTTTGTACCATGCAGTACCCCGGCCGCCACCGCAAGCAAGTCACGTCAGGGGTAACGACCTGGTAGCCTCACGCCGCAGCAAGTCCATCCCGCTTTGCGGCGGGCTCTGGTGAAAACCGGGGGCTACTTAACTATCATCGCTTGCGGTGGTCCAGAGAATCCACCGAACCCTTACAGGTATTGTTGCATTTTTTGCAGTCTCCCCATGTGGCATTTTGCATACTGGTGTGAACTAGTACCTAGAGCATTTGCTCATTAATTAATGGCACCTGTTATCTTTTCCCATGCCGCACAAGGGCCAGAGACGCCTGCTGCTGGTATCCAGTATATCCACCAGTCATTGAGCTGTAAGTGTGGCTTTGTAGTTTGTTGGTAATTTATGTCCCATTTTTCAGTGTTTTTTTTTTGATAGTGTAGAGACTCGCAAGAAATGAGGAGCCTTGCCGTTGGCTTGCGAGCTGGCGTACTGTAGCTACTGTATCAACTAATACCTCATATTTTGATATTTTTCCAGTATGTTATCTTTTTGCCCTAAAATACTGGGGAGCTTAGGGTACAAGTATTTTGTGCAGTGCTCCTTCTATGTGCTGGCCCATCTTTTGTGTGGGTGATATAAGCTGAAACCCAGCATGGTGCAACTGTATAAATGGCGTTACCCTTTGTATCGCTTTATCTATATGCAATTTTATCGGTATTGTTGCATTTTTTGCAGTCTCCCCATGTGTTATACTTAGTGTTGAGCGATTATTATCGACAAAGTTGAAATCGGCACAGTTTTTATGTTGATCGAAATTTTTAGATCATGCGATAATTTAGGTTAAAATCTGTGCATCATCTATTAATATTGCGCATTTTCGGCGCTTCCTGTCATTTTGGCGGCCAGCAAATCAGAACAGAGCAGGGTGAGATGTGTGTGCGACGTCATGACTGGGATGTGTATGGTTGCGATTGGCTGGAAAAATCACATGACCTCGTTTTACATAGAACAGCCCTTCCTGTTCATGATCAGTGTCTCTCAGCGTCTCATAGCAGTAGGACGTGCGCTCTGCCTGTGTCCAAACAGCTCAGCGAAATTATTCTATTTCTTCACAGAGAAAGCTCTACTGTTAGTTGTGATCCTTACAACTTAGTTAGATCAGAGATTGGAAGATTTTATGTAGAGAATTTTAAAGGAGCATCTACCGCTGTAAAGTCACGGGGGAGCGCGGGGGACGGGGGGGCACGGGCGAACACAGACAAGCTCTATAAAGAATACTGGGTATAGTTCACCAAGACTTAATGTAGACATTGCACTGCAATAGCTTTATTATTAAAAGTTTTCTATTGAAATATTTCCTGGATATTGGGCAGCCTGAACTTATATTAGGATACACATCTTTTCTAGTAACTGCAGGTCTCTTTGTTAGGTGCAAAACTCCACTTTTATTATCCGAATACATTTCAGATACGTGTTTTTTCACTTTGGCGCACTACAGCTTTGTTCATTGAGGCACCTTGCACTTAAATGTGAATACAGCAATTTTGTAGTCACCACAGGTGAATTGAAAGGGGCCAAAAATAACTTTTATTATCCGAATACATTACAGATACGTGTTTTTTCACTTTGGCGCACTACAGCATTGTTCATTGAGGCACCTTGCACTTAAATGTGAATACAGCAATTTTGTAGTCACCACAGGTGAATTGAAAGGTGCCAAAAATATCTTTATTATCCGAATACATTTCAGATACGTGTTTTTTCACTTTGGCGCAGGCCAGCTTTGTTGATAGAGCTACTTTGCAGTTAAATGTGAATACAGCAATTTTGTAGTCACCACAGGTTAATTGAAAGGTGCCAAAAATAATTTTTAATATCCGTATACATTTCAGACAGGTGTTTTTTCCACTTTTGGTCAGTCAAGCATTGTTGATAGATCTACTTTGCAGTTATATTTGAATCCAGCAATTTTGTTTTGATTTGAGAATAGCTGTGATTTGCCGTCTTTTAATAAGAGACTTTCCAAATTTCTTCCATACCTTCTCAAATTTTTATATTTCTGAACATGGTGCGAAATTTAGGTGGTAAGCGAGCAAAGAGGGGGGTAGGACATGGAGGTAGAGGTACGAGAGAAGGTGCTCCTTCCAGTGCTGGTGACAACACGCATGCCAGCGGATCGTCAGTTGCAGGACCGTCAGGCCTGTCATCGCTGGGTCAGGGCCCTGTGAATCTCAGTAACGAACAGCGTCGCCAATCTGTCCTTCAGTGGTTAATGCAACCTGCATCCAGCAGTCTTACCTCCTCGTCCTCGCAGTCACGGCCACAAATGTCGTCATCAGCATCATCAGCATCCGTCCAACATGAAGCAGCCCAAATGTCAACTCGTGTACCCACCACTGTGGATAATCCATTTTCTGAAAACCTCTTTGATGACAAAATGCGGTTGGGGTCAGAAGGCATGTTAAAAGATCAAGAGGATGATTTTCTCTGCTCTGACGCCCAGTTACTGATGCCATCAGAGGAGGAGAAGGAAGCCGGTCAATCGGCAAAAATCCCGGACGGTCGGCAACGCCTTGCAGTCCCTCTTGCTTGTAGCCAGCAGCTCCTGGATGCAGAATGTCAGGACGACGAAGTCACCTGTGTTGATGATGATGATGACGACATTGCGGATCCAACGTGGTCTTTTCAGCAGAATTTGCTTGCGAGCGCTTCATCACTGGACGAGGAGGAGGAAGACGATGGGGTAGTGTCAGTACGGGTTCCGCCTCAAAAACAGGGAGGGCGGTCACAGAAGTCTGCTGATATGATTCCGCCAGCCACGGTCAGCGCAAACACCGCTCCTCGCTTATCGCCATCAAAAAAGTCCAGGACCTCTCAAGCCTGGGCCTTCTTTGAGCCAGCCTCTGATTCACCCAGCGATGTCATATGCCGCCGGTGCCGTAACCGCCTAAGTAGAGGCAAGACCCTTATGTGGTTAACCCCCACCAACATGTCTAGTCACATGCAGCGAATGCATGAGTTGAAATGGATGGAAAACTTGGCCAAAAAAGGCCAGACCGACGCCGGGCCTCCAACCACTGTCACACCCTCGGTCTCCGCCTCCTCCTCCACCACCACCAAGCGTTCCTCAGCTGCCCATGTCTCTCAGAGTCATGATCAGGGATGAGCCTCCGCTTCAGCCTCCACCGTCACCCGAGTACCACCAGCAGCACCAGAGACACATCCTACCCCTTCTCCTTCTGCCAGTTTGACGACCTGCACGCCATACAGTGGCAGTCTAGCAGCCAGCCTTCTGTCTTCCGGTTTGGGAGCAGAAGAAACACTTTAACCCAAACCATCCCAAAGCCAAAAGCCTGAATGTCGGCATTGCCAGGCTTTTGGCCTTGGAAATGTTGCCTTTTTCGTCTGGTGGACACAGTTTGGGTTCCGCCACGTCATGGCCCTTGCCTGCCCAATTTACCAGATGCCGAGCAGGCATTTCTTTGCCCCACAAGCCATCCCCGCCCTGCCCAGCCATGTGTCATCAAAATTTTCAAGCGCGTAGTCTGTATCACTGGCGGAAAAGTCCATTGACCACCGACACATGGACTAGTAAGCACGGCCAAGGCTGCTATATCTCTGTGACAGCTCACTGGGTGAGCTGGGTGGATGTCTCTGGGGGTGACGGTGGCTCTCAGGCTCGGCGCACGGTCTTCAAAACCGCAGGGATGGTGCAGGGTTCTTTCCCCCAAGGTCCTCTGGTAGCATCACGTGCCCAGAAAAACCAGGCTGTGTTGAAAGTAATCTGTCTTGGAGACTGTCCACACACAGGTCAGGAGCTGTGGACGGCTCTCCGCAACGAGACCGAGCGCTGGCTGGGTGACAAGAACCTTGTGCCAGGCAAGGTGGTGTGCAATAACGGGCGAAATCTGCTGGCCGCCCTTAAGATCGGTAGGCTGGAGCACATCCCTTGCCTGGCACATGTCAGGAACCTTGTCGTCCAGAAATGTCAAAAGAGCTACCCGGGTTGGACTGCCTGCTGAGGAAGGCTCGAAGTCTAAGTTCGCACTTCCGCCGTTCGCACCCTGCTTCGACCCGCCTGGCTGCGTTGCAGCGTCAGCTCGGCCTCCCCGTCAACCGTCTCATTGTTGACGTGGCAACACGCTGGAATTCCACCCTCCACATGCTCCAGCGATTGGGGGCAGCGCGCAATGCCTTAGGCAGTACGAAGTGACACATTTGGCCTGACAAACAGCGGTGCGGACCTCGGGGTGTTGAGCCACCTAGAGTGGAGGCAGGTGGAAAAAAGCTCTGCACCATGGTTGCCAGTTTTGAAGAAGCCACCAAATGGTCAGTGCGGACGATGCCTTTTCAGCATGAGCATTGTGGTGATCTTAGTTCTGGAACGATCGTTGGACACTCTGAAACAACAGGTCCCGCCAGTGACGGAGGAGACGGACACAGGCCCGACAGTTTCACAATTTCATCGGTCTTTATTAGGCTGTGGTTCGAGGTCCAGGGCTAGTGCAAGGCAGCGCATCAGTTCTCAGGGTGCATCATCTCAGGCAAGTCAGGGCTGTGTTGAAGCTGTGCCGGATGAAGTGGAGGAGGAGGAGGAGGAGGAGGTATTACTAGACACTGACGTTTACCGACGTCCCTGCCTTGGAAAAGAGGTTGGCGCGAATTTGAGGCGGAGGGGAAAATGAGGAAGATCAGTTTTTTTAGTGCCCCTCGACCCAGAGGCTTGGGAAATCAAGGCTCCATCTTCACATGAGTGCTTGGATGCTCCATTTCCTCCAAACATGATCCCCGCATTAAGGCCATCAAAATGAACAACAGTTACTGGGTGGCCACCTCCTGGATTCCCGGTACAAAACAAACTCAGCACTTTCCTTCCACCAACCCAAATAGAGAGTAAAATGCAGGAAATTGAGACCTTGCTGATTGATCAACTGGAGCATCTGTTGCGTCTGCTTCACATTCCCCAAATTGTCAGGGTGGAACAAATCAGCGACGGGGACAGCAGTAGAGTGCCAAGTAGCCGTAGCGAGACAGCAGCAGCAGGCAAGGTGCAGAAGGGCCCATGGGTGCCTCTGGCAATCTTTATTTACCACCTCACCGACGCATGCAATGCAGGGCACACATCCAACACAGAGACTAGCTTTTAAAATCATGGAAACACAACTCTCTGGTCTCAACACCGATGTTTTTGTATGTGTTTCCGGACCAATAGATTCTGGGTATCCAAAATTGGACGAATGGGCCCCAGCTGGCTCGTCACGCCATGGAGGTGTTGTCCTGCCAGCAGCCAGCGTCATATTGAGCGGACCTTCAGCACAGCTTGGAGGAGTCATTACAGACAAACGCAAACCGGCTTTCCACAGATAATGTGGATCGTTTGACTTTCATCAAAATGAATCAGGCATGGAACTCTGATGTTGTGGACCCAATTGCCGAGGTCACCGATTAGTTGCCGGTCTACTTCACATTCCTTTTCAAACAGGTATGGTCCTCTTGAAAACTTTTTTTTAAAATGATAATTTCTTACTGCAATTTTTATTCTCTTTTTCCCAACAGTTCATTTTGCTGTGAGGAGACTGTAAAAGACAGCAAGGTTTCATGACAACACCGTATTCCATTTACTCACTTTATCTTTAGAAGTTTTCGCATTGTCAATGGTTTTGAGGTCATGTTGCTGTGAGATACAGCTATAATTATGGTCCTTTGGAACAGAAATGTGGCTTTTAAGTGGAATTTTTCCCTCACAATGTTTGAAAGTGGCTGAGAAGTCATTTTTATAATCTTTTAGGTTATGCTGCTTTGAAATGCAGCAATACTACAGGTCCTATTCTAAAAAATGTTGTTTCTAACAGACATTTGTTCTTCACAATTGTCCAAAGTGGCTCAAGGGTCATGCTTTGAATTTTTGGGGGCATTTTGCTGTGACATGCAGCTATACTACAGGTCCTATTATAATAAAATGTTGTTTCTAACAGACATTTGTTCTTCACAATTGTCCAAAGTGGCTCAAGGGTGATGGTGCTGTCAGAAATAGGAATAGGTAGGACAATGTTAATGGACACATATTGCAAAATATTTTTCTCATTTTACTCAACGTGCTTGAGGAAATTGTCTCTGTACTTTGTTCTCTGTCCGTGCTCCATACTCCATGTCCTCTGAATAACCTACATCTGGTCAAGTTTTCCTGTACCTCCCTTGTACAATTCAGAGAAATTTTTTTACCAGCTATTTTGTACATGCAAGTTTTTTAGTAGTTTAATTCTAGAAAACACATTTTTAAAATAGGATGGAATCCCACCATGTCTTTGTTTCTCTTTTTTTCATTGTATTAAATGGGTTGTCTCAATACAGGGATTGATAACTATGTTAAAGATCTTGCAAAAACAAGTCATTTTGCAATATGTGTCCATTAACAGTGTCCTACCTATTCCTGTTTCTGACAGCACCATCACCCTTGAGCCACTTTTGACAATTGTGAAGAACAAATGTCTGTTAGAAACAACATTTTTTTATAATAGGACCTGTAGTATAGCTGCATTTCAAAGCAAAATGCCCCAAAAAATTCAAAGCATGACCCTTGAGCCACTTTGGACAATTGTGAATAACAAATGTCTGTTTAGAGAAACAACATTTTTTTATAATAGGTACCTGTAGTTAGCCTGCATTATCAAAGCAAGATGCCCCCAAAAATTGCAAAGATGACCTTGAGCGCCACTTTGGACAGGTGTGAAAGAACAATGTCTGTTGAAACCAACATTTTTTTTATACTTGGACCTGTTTATTGCTGCATTTCAAAGAGCATGACCCCAAAAAATTATAATATGACTTCTCAGGCCACTATTACAAATGCTTGTGTGGTGGTGTTATGCCACTTAAAAGCCACTATTTTCTGTTCCAAAGGACCATAATTATAGCTGAATCTCACAGCATCAGACCTCAAAACCATTGGACAATGCGAAAAAAATATTCTTAAGATAAAGTGAGTTGTAAAATGGAATATGGGTGTTGTCATGAAACCATGGTGTCTTTTCATATCCTCACAGCATAAAACAGCAAAATGAACTGTTGGGAAAAGAGAATAAAAAATTGCAGTAAGAAATGATCATTTTAAAAAAAGTTTTCAAGAGGACATTTTCTGTTTGAAAAAGGAATGTGAAGTAGACGGGGAAACTAATCGGTGGACCTCGGGCAATTGGGGCCACAACATTTCTAGTGATCCCATGCCTGATTCATCTTGATGAAAGTCAAACGATCCACATTATCTGTGGATAAGCCGAATGAGTTTGTCTATAATTAGTGTTGGAGCGAGCTTTATCGACCAAAGTTGAAATCGCAAGGTTTTTTATGGTGATCGAAATTTCCAGATCATGCGATATTAAGGTTAAAATTGTGCCATCATACTATTAAGATCGCCCCCTTTTTCGGCGCTTTTCCTTAATTTGGGCGACCGGCCAGCAAATCAAGTTTTACAGTATAGGCAGGGTGAAGATGTGTGTGCGACGTCATGGACTGGTGATGTTGTTATGGTTGCTATTGGCTAGGGATAAAAATCACATGACTCGTTTTACATAGAACAGCGTTTTCCTGTTTCAGCCTTCAGTGTCTCTCAAGGTCTCATAGGGATTGGACCTGCGTTTCTGCCTGTGGCAAAACAGTCAGCGAAATTTAGTCTATTTTTTGCACAGAGAAACCTTCTTACTATTAGCTGTGATCCTTCCAATTTGTTAGATTAGGGATTTGAACATTTTATGTAGTTAGTAGAGAATTTTAAAGCAGAATCTACCACTGTAAATTCACGGCTGGTGGAGCGGGGGGGGGGGTGGGGCCGGGGGCGAACCAACAGACAAGCTCTATTATAAAGAAACACATGGATAAAGTTCACAAGACTTAGTGGTGACATTGTTGTGGAATAACATTTATTAAACAGTTTGCTTTTGAAAATATTCCTGGAAATGGAGGCAGCCTGAACTTATATTGGATAAAAATATTTCTAGTAAACTGCAGGTCTTTTGTTAGCTGCAAAATCCCAACTTTGTATTATCAGTATTACATTTCGGATAGGTGTTCAATTTTACCCATTACACCTGTGACTGTTGATATTATCACCTTGCACTTAAAATTACAAACCAGCAATCTTGTAGTCAGCACAGGTTGTTTGTGTGCCAAAAATACAGTGTTTCGTACGAAAACATCACAGTTACGTGTTTTTTGACTTTTGCGCACACAGCATGTTCATGTAGACCCCAGCATCTACGTAAATTCTTAAACCAGCAATTCTATATTCACCACAGGTGAATTGAACGGTGCAAAAAATACCGTTTATTATATCAAACATAACAGTTACGGTTTTTTGACTTTTGCGCACCCATCACTGTTCTTTGAAGCAGCATCTTCGTAAATCTTAAAAACAGCAATTCTTATTTACCACAGGTGAATTGAAGGTGCAAAAAATATGTTTATTATATCAAAACAGTAACAGTTACGTGTTTTTGACTTTTGCGGACCCAGCACTGTTCATTGTCGCAGGCATTCTATATAAATCTTAAAACAGCAATTTCTATTTCACCACAGGTGATTGAAAGGTGCAAAAAATACAGTTTATATACTATAAAACATTAACAGTTACGTTTTTTTTGACTTTTGCGCACCCAGCACTGTTCATTGACGCGAGCATCTACGTAAATCTTTTTAAAACAGCATTCATATATTCACCACAGGTGAATTGAAAGGTGCAAAAAATACCGTTTATTATATCGAAACATAAACAGATTCCGTGTTTTTGTGAATTTTGCGCACCCAGCACTGTTCAATGACGCAGCATCTACGTAAATCTTTAAAAACAGCAATTCTATTTCACCACAGGTGAATTGAAAGGTGCAAAAAATACAGTTTATATATCAAAAACATAACAGAGATGTGTTTTTTGGACTTTTGCACAGTCAGATTTGTTGATAGACACCTTGCCAGTTTAAATTTGAATCAGAATTTCTGTTTGATTAGAGGGGATTTGGGAATAGAGTGATTTGCCGTCTTTTAATTAAGAGACTTTTACCAAAACTATTCCTACCTATCAAATTTGTATATTTCTGAACTGGGAGCGAAATGCAGGTGGTTGGTAAGCGTAAGCAAGAGTGGGAGGTTGCACATGGAGGTAGAGGTACGAGAGACAGAAGGGGCTCTTCCAGTGCTGGCGACAACACGCATGCCAGCGGATCGTCAGTTTGCGAGGGTGGGGGGGGAGAGGGGGGGGGGAAAAAAAACCCCGTCAGGCACTGTCATCGCTGGGTCAGGGCCCTGTGAATCTAAAGTAACGAATATCGTCGCCAATCTGTACTTCAGTGGTGTAATGCAACCTGCATCTAGGTCTGACCTCTGTTTCCTCGACAGTCTAAGGCCACAAATGTCGTCATCTGATCTATAAGCATCTGTTCAAAAATGAAGAGCCCAAAATGTCAATTGTGTACCCACCACTGTGGATAATCATTTTCTGAAGACCCTCTTTGAGGACAAATGCAGGTTGGGTCAGAAGGCATGTTAAAAGATCCAAAGAGGCCAAAAAGGTGATTTTCTCTGCTCTGACGCCCAGTTTAATCGATTGCCATCTGAGGAGTGGTGAAAGAAGCCGGTCTATCGGGCAAAAAATCCCGGGCGGCGGGCAACTACCTTGCAGTGCCCTTGCTTGTAGCCCGCCAGCTTCTGAGATGCAGGATAAGTCTGGTCGACAAGTCACTGTGTTGTGATGATGATGATGATGACGACATTCGCGGATCCAATCATGGTATTTTCCACACAGGAATTTGCTTGCGAGCGCTTCATCAGTGGACGAGGGAGGGAAGACGATGGGGGTGGTTGTGACAATACGGGTCCGACACAAAAAGGTGAGAGCGGCGGTCGCAGAAGTCCGCTGATATGATTCCGCCAGCCACGCGGTCAGCGCAAACCCCGTCCTCGCTTATGCCGTCAATCAGGTCCAGGATTTTTAAGCCGGGCCTTTCTTTGAGCAAAGACTCTAATTCTCCAGCGATTAATATGCCGACTCCTTTGCCGTAACGCATAAGTAGAGGCAGACCTTAAGTGGTTAACCACCACCAAACATGTCTAGTCACATGCAGCGTATGGGTGAGTTGAAGTGGAGGGATCACTTTGGCCAAAAAAGGCCAGGAACGACGCACGGCCTCAAACCCACTGTCACACCCTCTGTCTCCGCCTCCTCCTCCCTCGCCACACCAGCGTTCCTCAGCTGCCCATGTCTCTCAGAGTATTGAATTCGGATCAGCCTCCGGCTTCAGCATACACCGTCGACCGAGTACCAACAGCACCAACAGAGAACAATCCTACCCCTTCTCCTTCCGCCAGTTTGATGACCTGCACGCCGTACAGCGGCCTGTCTAGCAGCCAGCCTTCTGTCTTCCAGGTTTGGGAGCAGAAGAAACACTTTAACCCAAACCATCCCAAAGCCAAAAGCCTGAATGTCGGCATTGCCAGGCTTTTGGCCTTGGAAATGTTGCCTTTCCGTCTGGTGGACACAGATGGGTTCCGCCACGTCATGGCCCTCGCCCGCCCCCCAATACCAGATGCCGAGCAGGCATTTCTTTGCCAGAAAAGCCGTCCCTGCCCTGGCCAGCCACGTGTCATCTAAAATTTCAAGCGCGTTGTCTGCATCTGTGTCCGGAAAAGTCCATCTCACCACCGACACATGGACTAGTAAGCACGGCCAAGGCCGCTATATCTCTGTGACAGCTCACTGGGTGAGCTGGGTGGATGTCTCTGGGGGTGACGGTGGCTCTCAGGCTCGGCGCACGCTCTTCAAAAACGCAGGGATGGTGCAGGGCTCTTTCCCCAAGGTCCTCTGGTGGCATCACGTGCCCAGAGACACCAGGCCGTGTTGAAATTAATCTGCCTTGGAGACCGTCCACACACAGGTCGGAGCTGTGGACGGCTCTAAGCAACGAGACCGAGCGCTGGCTGGGTGACAAGAACCTTGTGCCAGGCAAGGTGGTGTGCGATAACGGGCGAAATCTGCTGGCCGCCCTTAAGATCGGTAGGCTGGAGCACATCCCTTGCCTGGCACATGTCATGAACCTTGTCGTCCAGAAATTTCTAAAGAGCTACCCGGGTCTGGGCTGCCTGCTGAAGAAGGCTCGAGGTCTGAGTTCGCACTTCCGCCGATCGCACCCTGCTTCGTCCCGCCTGGCTGCGTTGCAGCGTCAGCTCGGCCTCCCAACCGTCTCATTGTTGACGTGGCAACACGCTGGAATTCCACCCTCCACATGCTCCAGCGATTGTGGCAGCAGCGCAATGCCATTACGCAGTACGAAGTGACACATGGCCTGACAAGCAGCGGTACGGACCTCGGGGTGTTGAACCACCGAGAGTGGAGGCAGGTGAAAGAGCTCTGCACCATCCTTGCCAGTTTTGAAGAAGCCACCAAAATGGTCAGTGCGGACAATGCCCTTGTCAGCATGAGCATTGTGGTGATCTTAGTTCTGGAACGATCGTTGGACACTCTGAAACAACAGGTCCAGCGACGGAGGAGGAGACGGACACAGATGCGGACACGGAGCCTTTCTCTCCGTCAAATCCACAAGGCCCGACAGTTTCACAATTTCATCGGTCTTCATTAGGCAGTGGTTCGGGGTCCAGAGCTAGTGCAAGGTGGCGCATCAGCTCTCAGGGTGCATCATCTCAGGCAAGTCAGGGCTGTGTTGAAGCTGTGCCGGAGGCAGCGGAGGAGGAAGGACGGAGGAGGGTATTCCTAGACACCGATTGTTACCGACGTCCCTGCCTTGAAGGAGGTTGCGCGCGAATTTGAGGCGGAGGATGTAAGATGAGGAATATCAGTTTTTTGCTAGTGCCCCTCGACCCAGGGCTTGGGAAATCAGGCTCCATTCTATCAATGAGTGCTTGGATGCTCATTTCTCCAACATGATCCTCGCATTAAGGCCATCAAATTGAAAACAACAGTTACTGGGTGGCCACCCTCCTGGATCCCCGGGTCAAACAAAAATCACACTTTCCTTCCAGCCCACCCAAATAGAGAGTAAAATGCAGCGAAAATTGGAGACCTTGCTGCCGCATTGATCAACTGGAGAATCTGTTGCGTTGCTTCACGTTCCCTCCAAATGTCACGGTGGAACAACATCAGCGACGTGAACAGCAGTAGAGTGCCAAGTAGGCGTAGCGGGCAGCTGCAAGGCAGGTGGCAGAAGCCTACATGGGTTGACCTCTGGCATTTTTGAATTACCACCTCACCAAACGCATTGCAATGCAGGGCTACAATCCAACACACAGAGATCAGCTCTTATAAGATCATGGTGCACGACTATCTGCGTCTCACACCGATGTTTTTGCCATGTGTTACGGAACCAATTAGACTTATGGGTAATTCAAAATGGACGAATGGCCAGAGCTGGCTCGTCACCGCCATAGAGGTGTTGTCATGCCCAGCCAGCACCAGCGTCATATCTGAGCGGACCTTCAGCACAGGGGAGGAGTCTTAACAGACAAACGCATCCTGTCTTTCCACAGATAATGTGGATCGTTTTGACTTTCATAAGATTGAATCAGGCATGGATCTCTGATGATGTTGTGGCCCCCAATTGCCGAGGTCATCCGATTAGTTGCCAGTCTACTTCACATTCCTTTTCAAACAGAAACTGGGTTCTCTTGAAACATTTTTTTAAACATGGATATTTCTTACGCAATTTTTTATTCTCTTTCCCAACTGTTTATTTTTGCTGGGTTTTGCTGTGAGGAGGACCGTAAAAGGACAGCAAGGTTTCATGAAAAACACCGTATTCCATTTACTCCCACTTTATCTTAAGAAAAGTTTTCGCATTGTCATGGTTTTTGAGGTCATGTTGCTGTGAGATTACAGCAATATCATGAGTCCTTTGGAACAGAAATGTGACTTCTAAGTGGGCATTTCTCCCTCACAATTTTTATAGTGTTGAGAAAAGTCATTAGTTATATTTTTAGGGGGTCATGTTGCTGTGAGGAGATACGCTATAATTATGGTCCTTTGGAACAGGATATGTGGCTTCTAAGTGGCATTCTCCATCACAATTTTTAATAGTGGCTGAGAAGTCATTTTTAAATTTTTGGGGTCATGTAGCTGTGAGTACAGAATAATCATGGTCCTTTGTAACAAGAAATGTGGCTTCTAAGTGGCCATTTCTCCCTCACAATTTTTAAAGTGGCTGAGAAGTCATTTTTATAATTTTTTTGGGGTCATTGCTGCTTTGAAATGCAGCAAACTACAGGTCCTATTATAAAAAATTTGTTTCTACAGACATTTGTTCTTCACAATTGAACCAAAGTGGCTCAAGGGTTCATGCTTTGATTTTTGGGGCATTTTGTGTGACATGCAAGCATACTACAGGTCCTATTCTAAAAAAATGTTGTTTTAACCGACATTTTGTCTTCACCAATTGTCAAGTGTGGCTCAAGGTGATGGTGGTTGCTAGTCAGAAACAGGAATAGGTTAGGACACGTTAATGGGACAACATATTGCAAAATGATCTTGTTTTTGCAAGGATCTTTTAACCATAGCTATCAATCCTGTATGAGGTCAACCATTTTAATACAATGAAAAAAAAGACGAATCAGACATTGTGGGATTCCATTTTCTATTTTAAAAATGTGTTTTCTAGAAGTAAAAGTACTTAAAAACTTGCAAGTACAAAATTGCTGTTAAAAAATTCCTCTGAATTGTACCAAGGGATGGTACAGGAAACACTTGAACCAGATGTAGGGTTATTCAGAGGACATGGGTTTGGAGCACGGACAGAGAACAAAGTACATAGTGACCATTTCCTCCTGCCACGTTGAGTAAAATGAGAAAAAGAAGTGACAAGATAAAGCGGCACCTGGGTGTAACAGGGAGCGTGTTAACCACCAGTATTTACAAGTGAAAAGCTCAATTGGTCCACACTCATACGGAAGGGGCAAAGCGCTACCCAGTATTGACTGTTGTACAGAGGAAGGCTGGTAGTTCTCACACTTCCGCTTCGCACTTCTGCTTCAGCACAGACAGTTTTATTGGCTGCGTCATTCAGGGCATTTTTAATGCGTGTTAATAGATGACGGACAGCCGGACTGGGCTTTCACCGCCACCCACTGTAACTCCGGCCCTTGGGTCATGCTGTTGCCCAGGAACCAGGTAAGTAATGTCGTTAGTTTCAACTAAAATTGGTGGTATTTGAAAGACTCCTTTTCCCAGGCACTTTTTAAATGTGGGGGTCATGCAGGTTTGGGGCTCATGCTGTGGCCCAGGACAGGTATAGTCAATGTCCAGTGAAACTAAAATGGTGTGTGTAAGACACCTTTTTTCCGGCACTTTTTTAAATGTGGGGGTTCATGCTAGGTTTGGGGCTCTTGCTGTGGCCCAGGACAGAGTATAGTCAATGCTCCCGTTCAAACTAAAATTGGTGGTTGAAAGACTTCCTTTTTCCGGGCACTTTTTAAAGGTGGGGGGGATTCATGCAGGTTTGGGGCTCATGCTGTGGCCCACGGACAGGTATAGTCCATGCCAGTTAACTAAAAATGGTGGTTGGGAAAAAAGACTCCTTTTTGCGGGCACTTTTTTAAATGTGGGGGTCATGCAGGTTTGGGGTATGCGTGGCGTTTCCAGGAACAGGGATATTTCCAATGTCAGTTCAAGTAACATGATGGTTCAAATATACAGCCTTCTGGCACCTTTTTAATTCGTGGGGTGAATGCAGGTTTATAGGGTCACGGCTTATTGTGGTACCAGACAGGGATAGTAAATGGTCTTGACTTTTTATTTCTGTGACTTTTATAACCCTAAGTGTGTTGGCTAAGATGTAGCATGTATCATTTGACTGTTGTGGATGTTAATTTCAGCTTCTCCAGCCTTGGTTTGGGTGTAATAATGAAGGTGTTGTTGCTATCCCATTAAGACCTTTAATGGTTATTGCGCATCAATCAATGCTCAATATCGAAAAACCATATCGATAGCGGCCGGACCTATCGGACTATCGATCGATCTCGTAGCAAGCAATCGCTCAACACTAATTAACAGCAAAGAAAATCTGTGAAAATGAAGCAGAAAGTACTGATGAACCCGCTCACACGCCGTGGTTGACAGTTCTGCATACACACTGATATAGGGAAAGCTGTCAATCACTCTGTGTGGATAAGATAAGCAGGACTCCTATTGTCTCTGAAGGAGTCCTGTCAGTATTTTCTCTTTTTTACTCAGAACTCTAGTTCCACATCCTATAAAAGTATATATCCTATATTTGACTTTAGTATTATAAGTTTTGGACTAATTTCAAGTCATTTTTCATGCTCTCTCATTCAGAAGGTCTCCAGGAGTTTCACCTATATGAAGATGGAATGGAGAATTTAATGGAAGCAATTGATCAAAAAAGGAACATTAAATTACAGTGGAAGAAACACAGTCACCCAATTATAGCAAGTCGCTTCTACATGGTCAAAGACGATGCTTATCTCCACGAGCAGATAGACCGACTAGCCGGAGGCTCCCAGTATGTCATTGTCATCTGCTTGGGTCAATATTTTAGGCCTGTCCCAGTCCAGCTTTTCATTAGGAGAGTTATGAATGTGCACAAGGCTTTTGAATTCGTCTTTCCTTGAGGAGTCCCGATACCCAAGGTCATATCAAGAACTGAAATACCAGAGATGACAATCAAGATCCTGATGAGATTCAGTGACTTCCTCATGGCTACATCCATAACCTGATTGTGGAAGGACTGTTTTCTGGAATCTTATCGGTTGAGTGGTTGATGTTGGACATGGACCATTGCTTAAATACCATGATGTTCATCACCAGGAACATGTGATAAGAGTCAAATAGATATGTTTCTAACGTATATTTGTTAATTTTGCTGAAACATTTAATTTTTTTAGCCCTTTGTTAGGAGATTTGGTATCTTCAAGTTAAAGCCTCCTGGTGGCTGTGAAAAGCATGTTGTAAAAAATCATAAACATTTTAAAAACATCTAAACCTAAAATAAATGGTGTTTTTTTATATAGGCAACTAATATGGACCTGCTTAAAGCTGGAGATCTACCTCAAGTTGAATTTCTCTTGTACCCCATTCGCAGTGAGGACACCATCTATCAACAAGTTACACATTGCTATCTAAAAAGGGAGGGTGAATAAGACCTAATGGTTATGTTTTCCTTCTCTACAATTCTTCTCCCACTTTTCTCCTATACAGTGGACTACTGACTTCCCTTAAACAATGACCAAAATCTAATTAGTGTACAGTATAAAATGTAACTATTACTAAATCAATTAAAACCTTCTCACAAGCATAAATTATATCTAATGAGGAATGACAGGGGGCAAGGATTTGAACAATAATACCCCTGAGGAAAAAACATAAAACAAGAAAATTATAAAAAATCCTGTACATTTCATAAGTCTTGTCAATTAAAGTATACAGGAAAGAATGTCATATGCACACTATGGGCGACATGTATGAAATTTCATGTGTATAATATTAGTCTTAGAAAGCTTCATGACTTATAAATTAGGCGCATTCTTGTGTAATTACAAACATTTTCTGGCTCAGGTAAACCTCTTTGAAAGTGCTCTTACCTGTTCCATGCTGTAATGCGCCTAGAAATGCCGTAGCGAAGCTATAAATCTATAGCTTCGTACGGTTCTAGTGCGCCCCGTCTCACAGTGCTGTGAGCGCTATGTAATGCGCCTGATAATGGCGTGCGGGGCTTTTAAACATGTAGCGAACGGGGCTTCATACATGTCGCTCTATATGTATAAAGAAGTTCTTAATTGTACCAATGCCTACTGTTTTTGAAATGATTAGCAGACAATGAATAGGATGAAAATAAAGAGGCCACATTTGAGATGCTATTCCTATAAAGCCCTAAATCAAACCTGCTCTATAAGCCGAATCATGGGGTAACCACTCAAAGAAGGGCGACCCTATTAGGATACCTATCCCTATCAACACTGGACCCTATAAGACCCTAAGAATAGGACAAAAGTATATTCAAAAGTGTCTTAAGTTGAAAATAAAGTGTGCAAACATGTTTCAGTCCACCATAATCTCATCAGGGGACAAGGTAGGAGTTAATGTAAATGTTCCAAAGATAAGGATGAAGAAAGACCCAATAATAGAGCTAAATGACATGTACAAAACCACATCTTGAAATAAGGTCGTGGCAGTTATACCAAGCACTACAACAGAGAAATGAGCATAACACTAAAGAGTAGGTAAGAGGTACTTCTGTAAGACAGAAAGAGTGAAGCTCGTGTACTTGGTAGTTCCGCATACGGCAGAAACAGTAGAATCACATCACTGTTTCTGCCATAGATCTGACTTTTACAGACGTGATAATACCAATTATGTTTAACTGAGGCAGGAAGTAATAGGAGCAATTATTTGGCACCTATAGAAGCCTTTTTTAAGCTTCTAGCTGCCATGGTAACTGATAGGCGCCCTGTGATCTTGTTGTGGGGGAGGCGACCATAGATCCCACGGCAGTGGCGTCGCTAGGCCTTTGCCCCGAACCTGCAATCTGATTGTCAGTGGGCCTGTATTTTACATTAAGTATTCATGGTCTGGTGCCGAGGGCGGCTCCCTATTAGGGGGCTCCAGTATCAGTAGATAAAAATTACATGTTGTGTTGTTTTTTTTTTTCTTCTGCCTGATCCCCTTCCCTGACAGACTTCCTCTCAACTTTACTTACTTTGTACAGGGAGGTGTGGGTCAGGGTTGGGACGATGGGTAGGCGAAGGTAGGCGATCGCCTAGGGCTGGTCTCCCTCTGCCCACGCTCCCATGCAGGCCGTAAATGACACGGTTTCTACTGACTAGCAGCGCTTTCGAGAGAATACCTGCACCAGATCACCAGCAGCTTTCTTTTACAAGCACCGAAGGATATTCAGCGGAGTAAGAATGTATATGATAAAGTTAATTGTCTGTGTATATTAATTGAAGTTCGGGGATGGGTTATTCTGAACATCACAAATGTGGCACTTTGCAACTTCCACCAGTATTCAGGGATGTCATATATTAATACTGCATGGTGAAAAGGACTGCAAAGTAGCACACCTTCATAGCCCATATCATGTAAAGTACTGTTCATTCAGTGGATTCAAAGTGGCACATGCTGATCTTAATTGATATTGCATCAGCAGATGCTCGCCACTCCACTAAAAAGTGCTTTTCAAATATATTGTATTATGAGCACCTTAAAGTTTATAACTTAGTTTATATTTTTATTAAAGTTTTGCTTGAAACATATTGAGTTAACCCTTTTCTTCAAAATGACATATATGTACATCATTGATGGTATGTGGTTCATCATTGTTAATCCTGCAGGAATGTGTTGTGATTTATAGCCACTCCAGTAACAGCCAGGATCACTTAAACTCCATTCCCAGCCATAAAATCTGCATTCTAAACTAGACAGGGTGTAAAAAAATGAACCCAAAAGAACGAATAAAAAAGTGAAAATAAGTTAAGTGAAAAAGATTTAAAAATTACACACCTCAGCCTTAGGCTATGTTCACACGGCTTAACTGCGGGACGTAATTACGCCACGCAATTACGCCGTGTGGCCGGGGGCGGGGTGGGAGCGGGGGAATGAGCGGGGGTCCTGCACTTAGCCGGCCCATTGACTTGCATTACCAGCGGCGCGTATACGCCGCTGGTAATTCACATGTCAATTATCTCCCCGCCCGGCGGATTCGCCGAGCAGGAAGATGAGACGTAATCCATAGTTCTCTATGAGACCTGTGGATTACCGTAATGAATTGGCCGTTTTCAGCCCGTAATATGCGCACTCCGGCGCGTAATTACGGACCGAAATACGGCCCATTTTAAGCCATGTGAACATGGCCTTAGACCTTTATGTGAAAAAAATACATATATAGCTCTCTAAAGAAAATGCAGTAAACTACACTTACCTACACAAATTCCTAGGATCTGGGGAATTGAAAAGATTAATGCCAAAATTGCTAGTTGTCTAGAGCAGTAAAATAGGTTAGGAGGGTTTTTGAATAAAATCTGCATAAAAAATAATTATATACTCACCTTTACTATTTTTCTTCATACTCATGGGCTCTATATAACTACAAGTTTACTGGGAGAACCTATATACCTATTTACAAACTGGGTGGCCTTACACAGCTATCACTTTACTGGGGAACCAGTATACCTACCAACCTATCTGGGGGGGACCTATCTACCTACCTACAAACTAGGGGACCAATATACCTAACAACCTTCTAGGAGACCTATATACCTACCTACATACCTACTGGGATAGTCTATATATATACCAAAGCGACCTGTTTACCTACCTACCTACTGGGGGCACTATATACCTTACTAGCTACTGAAAGTGGATGTATACCTACCTACAGGAGCCCCTGTGCACTTACTTACATAATATGCCTTCTTCTCTACTGTGGTGGACTATATTAACTACCTACAGGGGGCCATATATACCTTTCTACATACTGAGAGGGGCTATCTACCAAGCGTACCTATATACCTACCTACATACTCATGAGACTTATATACCTACTGTCAGGGTTCACGCCGTGGTCCCTGCTATGGACCGTCAGCGTGCCCGTGTTTCTCGTGTCCTGGTCACTGCTGCTATATCATCTGGTGTCCCTGGCTCTGTTCACTCACCTGTCCTGGCTCCTGCTATTCCTGCAGCTACTCCCGCTGGCAAGTCTGAGTTACCATAGCTTCCTCCAGCTTCCTGTCATCCTGCGCGCTCACTTGCTCCCTCTAGGGGCATGCGCGCGGCACTGCATTGTACTTAAGGAGTCAGTATTCCTTGGTCCGACCCAGTGACCTGTGACCTCTGGCTTGTTAAGGAACCTCCTCCCTCAGCTTGGTGTCAGTTCGTTGTTGTGTTATCTAGCACAAGAGCTTGACCCCTTGGCTGCTGCATTGCTGCTGTTCTCTATACGTTTACCTGCACGTTTACCAGTGTACCTGTTGAACACTTGCCGCTGCACCTGCTGGCCAGTTCCTGCTGCTTGGCCTTACCTAGTCTGCTACCTACCTGTACTGTGCCAAACGTTCTCCGGCTATACCTGGACTGTCACCCATTTAACGGCTACGCCTGTGGTGCCCTGCCTCAGTTCCTGCACCGTCAACCCAGACCTGCACTTCGGCTACCCACCGCCTGCATTTACCATCTGTGCCCGCGGTGGGCCCAGAGGATCCGTCATACCCGCACGCTTCCAGCCTCCCTGGTTGGAACCGTTACACCTACCTACCAAGGTACTATTTACCTACCTACCTAATAAGATACCTAATAAGCATATATAGCTACCTACCTATTGGGGGGTCCATAGATCTCCCCAACTACTGGGGGCGCCGCATCCCCCATAGCAAGCACCCTATCATAGGAAAATGGGTTGCTGTGGGGATGGGGTGTCACCAGGCTTTCCTGTCTACACCCCCATGAGGTAGGAAGTTATACAATCCCCCTCCAGTAGGTATATATGTGCTGGAAAAGTGAGATTTCTAAAATGTTTGTGTGGTAAATTCTGCAGAGACAAGTCATGGGCGGGAAAAATCATCATGGTGGTCTGGGCCAGATGGAGAAGAAAAAGAAAAGAGAATGACTCTCATCAGAGGAGACGTCACCTGTGAGACACTTTATGTAACTGCACTGTAATCACTTAAGTCTGCAGAGCCTGTGTACACTGGCATCTACCACTATATGGTTACTATATATTGGTTATACACGTCTGCAGAGCCTATATACAACTGGCAGTCACATGTGGCAGTCGTATTTGGTCAGGATCTGGCAGTATTATTTGGTCTTTAAGTAGTGATATTATTGGGTCTTGGTACTATAGAATTTTCTTTAGTAAAAATCATACATATGGTACATTTACTCCATGTATCGATGTATTATTTGGGAACTGTATGACTATTATTTAGGGATATTACAATGTAATGCATAGGTGAGAGGTTTTGAAACAGTAAATTTGTTAGCGCGGACTTTCATTGTAGGGTGTACTGTTGAGGTAATAGACAGTATCTATGTGGAATGCATGTAAAAATTAGTGACAGGAACATACATTTTTTCCTCTGTAAAAAAACATGTCACAGTTCACGATGTGGCGTGAAAAATGATGTGTGAACCCAGCCCTAGCGAGCAAATCGTAACACAGAGGGTCCGGGCCCCAGATGTTTTAGGACACTAGCAACGTCCCTGTCCCATGGCTGCAATTGACGTGGAGTCTAAAGGGTTAAACATCAGAAATAGGAGCCGCCCCTGTTCCCTGCTGTTAGTGGGGGTGTCAGCTGCAATTAGCAGCCAATATCTACATCCTATGTAGGAGACTTACTGAGTAAGCCTGCTACATAGGATCTTCCTGACAATAGGATACACCCATATATCAATTGCCAGTAAGGCATTAAAATGAAATCCAGGTCTGCTATGCTCAGGGGCCCACCATAGGTTTCCTCTGTTTCCCTGTGGGCCCGTCCAAGCCTGCTACCACGTCCAATATAGGACTTTATAGGGCTAGTATCCCGATTGCAGCTTTTTTATTTTTATCCTATTTATTGTTGGCTAATTGTTTAAAAAATGACTAGTATGGGTACCACTAAGACCTACTCTATACGTATAATGTGAAAATGACATTCCTTCCTGTTCTCTTTAACAAGATTTATAAAATGCACAGGATTTTGATGATTCTTTATATTTATGTCCTCTGGGGTGTTATTGTTCAAGCCTCTCCCCCCCTTCTTTTTGAGATATAGTTTCTGCTTCGGAATAGCTTTTAATCAACTTAGTGAAAGTTATATTTTAAACGCTACCCTAATTACATTCCGGTCATTGTTCATTGTTTGAGTACAGGTGTTTCTATTTACATAAAACACAATGAAAACATGTATGAACTTGGCGCTGACTCACCAGTTCTAACTGACTTTTTCTTAGTGTAGAAGGTGCCCATATGTATGAAAGTGTTGTATATGGGTTCATACATCTGGGATGTCGTATGCCTTGTATAGCATTTTTGCTGCATTTTTTTTTTTTCATTTTGACGCATAATTGGCTCATTCAAAAGTTCAGTGTCTGGTGCGCAATGCATACAACTGTTTATGCATCTATAGAACAAGGCTACAACAGGTGTTTTGGGCTCAAAGCACTCCAAAAAACTGGTGCAGCCCCATGATCTACATTGGTATTTGGTTCATTACTGTCTATATTTGCCCTATTTCACAATCCTATACTGTTTGTAGATTGGACACAAAATCATAGCAGACCACGCTTCTGTGCCTGATGCAAAAAAAGGTGTATGTTCACTAAAGAGGACAACTGTAGTCCAATTAAGACCACTTTTGCCCTATTGAAGTCTATGGCCCTGTTGAGGCCATGACATGGTTCTGTTGGGATACATTTCTGCAGTATCCTAATATCATCCATAGTATGGATTTGTATGGCAGTTCTGCACCAAGTTTTGGCGTATTCTTGGCACATTTTTGGTGCATTCAAAAGTGTTGTGTCTAGTGCAGACTTCACTGAGTTTTGCTGTAGGACTATTCATACATCCCTCAGACAGAACTGCAACAGTTTTTTTGCTCAAAGTACATCAGAAAACTGATGCAGCCATGTTCATATATGTCATATACAGTGATTTATATTCCTGCTGCCTCACACCTTTTTAATTCCTGAAAATACTGTATATATCTTAAATTTCATTAAATTTCATTATAGCCAATCACCCAGAAGAACTCCAGCTGTATTCCTTACTAGAGATGAGCAATTTAATTGAGAAAAGTTGAAATCGAAACGATTTTCACGTTTTCCGCAATCTCGATTTGATCTGATTTATTTGCTTAAAATCTGATCAAAAATCGTGATTGCGGAGTCAGATCACGCCATTTTCATAGCTTCCTGTACTTTTGTCGGCCAGCCAATCAGTACTGAGCACAGAGGGGGGTCAAGAACGTCACCAGTGGGGGGTGTAGGGATCTCATTGGCTGCTAAAATCACATGACTGAAACTGAACCCAGTAAAGAGGCAACACTGGCTCCTATGCTACTTTGGAAAGAGAAACAGGTGCAGCTGATTGCTGAGCAGTAGCTCACATACCCCACCGTTCACACGGCTTATTTCGCCGCGGATTGGAGCCGTACTGCGCGCCGGATTTGCGCTGCAGTACGGCTCCAATCCGTCGCAGTAATAACGGTAATCCACAGTTCTCATAGAGAACAGTGGATTCCGTCGATCCTCCCGGTCGGCGAATCCGCCGGGCGGGGAGAAAGTCACCTGCACATTATCCAGGCGCAATACGCGCCATGAATAATGCAAGTCTATGGGGCTGGCGGGCCACGCCCCCGCCCCTTATTCAAGCCGGAATTGCGAACGCAATCTGGCTCGCAATTACTGCTTGAATAAGCCGTGTGAACACGGCCTTAGACTGCACATTAAATTGATACCTGTACACACAGTATGCAGAGAAGCCACAGTATAATACATGGGGAGATGCAAAAATACCCATAAGACAACCACTCACACACCTTCAATATATGAGGGGGTTGGTTGCTAGTATTATAATTGCATATAGATAAGGCGATCCAAAAGGGTACCATTAATGCAGATACATGTGGTTCACCATGCTTGCTTACAGCCTATAACACCACTACTATTCGATTGGGCAGGCTGCCCAGCACTTTTTGTGTGTCCAACACAAAATACAGACACCCTCTGCTCCCCAGTACTTTGGGGCAAAAAAATTGACGTACTGGAAAATTATCAAATATGAGGTATTAGTTAATACAGTGGTAACTATTATGCAAGCCTGCAAGCCCCGTCAAAGCTCCTTATTTCTTGCAAGTCCCCACACTAACAATTTACAGAAAAAACACAGAAAAAATGGATATTAATTACTCAAACACAGAAACAAGGCCATACAGCTCAAAGGCTGGTCTGAAACTAAACCCAGTAAGAGGCAACACTGGCCTCAAACTGTCTGTATTTTGTGTTGGACACCCAAAAAGTGCTGCGCAGCCCGCCCAATCGAATAGTAGTGGTGTAATAGGCTGTAAGCCAGCATGGTGCACCACATGTATCTGTATTAATGGTACCCTTTTGTATCGCCTTATCTATATGCAATTATAATACCAGCAACCACCCTCCCCCCCTCATATATTGGAGGTGTGTGAGTGGTTGTCTTATCTGTATTTTTTGCATTTGTGCAATCTCCCCATGTATTATACTGTGGCTTCTCTGCATACTGTGTGAACAGGTATCAATTTAATGTGCAGTCTAATTGTTCCCCTAGTGGTGGCGTATGTGAGCTACTGCTCAGCACTCAACTGCACCTGTTTCTCTTTCCCAAGTAGCACAGGGGCCAGTGTTGCCTCTTTACTGGGTTCAGTTTCAGTCCAGCCCTTGAGCTGTGAGTATGGCCTTGTTTCTGTGTCACAATACTTCCTGCTGAACACCATTAGCTTCCAGACTGTGAACAGAATGCATTGCTGTGTCTCTGCTCTGCTTTTTTAAAAGCTGGCAGGACACTATTTCCTAGCATTTTCACCACAGAAAGGCTGCTAGATACCATAGATTAGTTAGGCTAGCTTGACTTTCAAATTTCAACTCAGTGCTTGAAATTGTTTTTCTACACTAAATGACCCATTTCATGTATAATGAATAGTTTTTCCTGTCTACAATACTGATAACAAGATTTATGAATTGTGAAATGTGCTTCGTGGTATACACTACTCAAAAAAAGTGAGGGATATTTGAATTTGTTAATCTGCTTGATTTAACAATTTGAAGAGTTGCAGTCATGGGTTCTTCTTACTCAGCTGGTTCAATATTCAACAAGGATAAGGCCATTCATTTCTCCTTTGCGCTGTAACAAATCACAAGTCTGAGTGCATATTGTTTCTTAGCCAGGAATAGCAAGGAATATCTGTTACATGATCCACATGTAAGTATCTGTGATTACTAGACAGGAAATAGATTGACAGAAGCTACCTGAGAGGAGAGGTGATGTCTGAGCATGTGAGGCCAGGACTGAGGAGCTCTCGTCACTGGTCGTATCCCCTGGAGATGAGCTGTAAACAATGGATCACTAAGGAAAGAGCTAAAACTAAAATGGTACAGTATTTTTAATAATGATGAATAGTGAAAATGTTTATTATTTAATTAGTCACATCAATTTCACTTTGTGGTAAAACCCCTTTAAGTCATTTACCTGGAATTAAAATGGTCAAGATGCGTGTGTGCTGGTCAGATGAGTGCAAAGTGTGATTCCATTTTTAACATATGAAGCCACACAAGCTACTTCAGGAGGTCTATCACAAATTAGAAGGACTCTCCATATTTTGTGTCCAAGTATTCAAGCCACATTCCTTGTAAACCTCTTGTCTTTTGAGAAATTGTTTATGGGTTATTTTTTGAATCAATGGTTTCTTGACCTCCATTAAGTAGTGACTCCTTCACTGGAATACACCAAGAGGAAAGATATATACAATAGTCCCTCAAGTTACAATGGCCTCAGGATACAATATTTTCAATATACAATGGTCTGTCCTGGGACATTATATGTGGAATGTGCTTTCGACACACAATGGTCCAGTCACTGATCCAAAAATTTATCGTGAACATTTTACTTGTAATACTCTTGTATTAATGAAGTCCATGCAGTAATCAGCAGTCTAGTAGCACCTCTCTACAGTAAGGTGCGGTACTACATGTCTTTTACATGTGATAGGATGAGTGGCTTATTTGGACACCAGGGGCGACATGTATGATTTCTAGCACCCAAGCGCCATTTTTTTGTGAACATTGGTAGTGTAGAATGCGCCTGAATCTATGAACCTGTTCTGTTGCGGGTCATAGATTTAGCGCTTTCTATCAGGCGCTTTGTAATGCAGCTGATATTGGAGTGCCCCTGTTTAAAAATAGAGCGAACGGGGCTGCGCTCGTGTTCGGTGTGAACAGATGTCAGACTTCTGGTGCAGCCCTGTTCATACATGTCACCCCAGGTGAGGGCTCCCAATTTTCTCTTTTGCTGATACTTTGTGTACAAAGTAATTTCCAGCTTCCCGCAGCTCTTTCTAATGTGATATGCAGGGACTTGCTTTACATGGATTAATATCTGATTTATTGTCTTTTATCTTCATTTTGCATTATGTTGGTGACATTTAAGGGAATTGGAACCAATGACCAATTTTCCGTAGAGCTTTAGTTTTAACATTCCAAGGTTTAAACATACAATGGTCGTCCTTGAAACAACTAGCGTTGTATTTCGTGGGATCACTGTATCTTTTAAGTTCCGTTGTCGAAATTCTTGACAAAAAAATTATGTGGAGAAAATATTGCTTGTATCAAATGTTCTCCACGGGCTTTTGCACCCAACTAGTTACACAGCTCATCCTGAACTGTTATAATGTCTCCAACACAGTAATGGATTTGTAACCTACAATTTTTGCTGTACTATCTTCAGCATTGATTGATCCATTTATATGCATAAAGTCCATATACATCATGGTACAATTGTCAATAACATTAGCTCACTCACTTGTATCTTTCTGCTGCTGAATTCTTATGAAGGTTCAGCCCCTTCAGTAGGGTCCCTGACAGAGAGTCTATCTTTCATTTTTATAAATTTGAGGACTGAAGGCTGAAAAAAAATGTAATATCTTTCTCCTTGCAGATATTGGTCTAATAAAAAACCTACAAAAAACGAAATGTGCTAAACCCAAAGTAAATCAATTAAATATAAAATATATTCATAAAAATCAATTTTATATCAAATATTTACAACACTAATATTAAAAAAAAAGTGATTTAACAAGTATTACTGGAAAAAGAGGACATAGCAAATGTGACTCTGATTAATTAGTAAGGTAATTCATAAATATACAGTGCATATAACTCTGGTGAATTTACAAGTGTACGTGCATAAATTAAATATCATGTATACAAACATATGTATATAAAAGGACACCACATTAAATATGTAGTTAATACTGTAGTTGCCAAAATGAGGCAACTGACACGTGTTTCGCACAACTGCTTTGTCTGCCTTACTAATTAATCAGTGTCACATTTGCTATGTACTCTTTTTCCTTTTCCGGTAATACCTGTTATAACATGATATTTTTTAATAATAGTATTTTAATTATTTATAATAACAAATATTTGTATGGATATACTTTGGATTTAGTTGATTTACTTTGGGTTTATCACAGTTAGTTCTTTGTAGGTAATATACTTATATTTTGTGCGTTATTACGCCCTATTTGTATAATTTTTGCATTACATTTGTGGACAAGCCTTTTTTTGGTTTATTGATTTAATAAGCTGAGCTGAAGAATTTTCTGGGTAATGGCCAGATTATGATTGAATTTACAGGGTATTCCCATCTTAGACATACAACTATCACACAACTATCTTAAGAATGGGCCCCTGAAAGTCTACCTCCGGCTGTACCTGGAGCTCCCATAGAACATAATTATATAAAATCCCTAGTCAGAGCACAAATGGAATATTGTGGACAGTTTTGGGCACCAGTTCACAAGAAAGACATTGTAGAGCTTGAACAGGTACAAAGGTGGGCAACAAAAACAATAAAAGAACTAGGTGAACTACAATACCCAGAAAGATTAGCAAGATTAGGGTTATTTAGTTTAGAGAAAAGACGGTTTCGGGGGGGACAAAATAAATATATATATATATATTAAAGGTCAATATAAAGATCTCTCCCATTATCTATTTATACAAAGGTATCTAGAAAAATGAGCCATCCTCCACATAGACATAGAAAGGGATTCTTTACTGTAAGAGCAGTGAGACTGTGGAACTCTCTGCCAGAGGAACTGGTGAATTCACTAACAGAGTTCAAAAAGGGTCTGGATGCATTTCTGGAGCGTAATAATATAACAGAGTATAGTGACCAGGATTCTGGAGAAGGTTCTGGATACATTTCTAGATGTAATAATAGACCAAGTTATAGTGACCGGGATTCTGGAGAAAGGTTGTTGATCCAGGGATTTATTCTGATTTGCAGATTCGAATCAGGAAGGAATTGTTTCCTTAAAATTTGGAAAATTGGCTTCTACCTTATAAGTTTTTTTTTGCTTTCCTCTAGATCAACACTATAGCACAACAGGCTGAACTGGATGAACGTCTGTCTTTTTTAGCCTTTCAAACTATGCAACTATGTGAGAATAATGAGCACCATGCAAATGCGAGCAACTCTCCATTCTTCAGAGAGACCTTTATGGGCCCGTTCTCATGATGGGTGCAGTTCCCAGACACGGGTCTTTACAAATTACATGTCAAATAAAATACACCTGTAATTAGTGTATTTTTTGCAACTCCTAGGGTGACATGTATGAATGTTTGAAAAAACTTTGAGACTCTCGGTTCACATATTTTGATCAAAAGATGTTTAAGCTGCCCACGACTTTCAACGGGATCTCAAAATCGGGCAGTCCTATCCTATCTTTACCTCTCAATCGAGCCAATCAGGCCTCCCACCGGGTCAACCGACCTCCATTATTCAGAGAGAAAAAATAAAATAATAAAAAACACCCATCCCTAAAGAAGCATTTATGCTATCTATCATACATAAAAAAACTTTGAGACTCTCGGTTCACATATTTTGATCAAAAGATGTTTAAGCTGCCCACGACTTTCAACGGATAGGATAGGACTGCCCGATTTTGAGATCCCGTTGAAAATCGTGGGCAGCTTAAACATCTTTTGATCAAAATATGTGAACCGAGAGTCTCAAAGTTTTTTCATGTATGATAGATAGCATAAATGCTTCTTTAGGGATTTCCACGTAGTGTATTGCCCTTTTTGCAGTAATGTGCCGCTGGCGGCGGTCTGTGTGTGTACATGTATAATTACATTTGTGCCGCAGCCCTGCCAGTGGCACCCAGGTTTGCATACGTTTTTTCAGAAATGTTTTTGTGTGCAGAAACATATGTTATACTTGGTGTACATTGATTTTAACCTATATGGGAAGGAAGGGGTGCTTCCATTTTGGGTTTCTGTCCCCGCCCACTCTCACAGGCTGTCATAAGAAGGGCAGCTTGCAGGTTGGGTGTTTTTTATTATTTTATTTTTTCTCTCTGAATAATGGAGGTCAGTTGACCCGGTGGGAGGCCTGATTGGCTCGATTGAGAGGTAAAGATAGGATCGGACTGCCGATTTTTCGATCCCCTTGTAAGTCGTGGGCAGCTTAAACATCTTTTGATCAAAATATGTGAACCGAGAGTCTCAAAGTTTTTTCATGTATGATAGATAGCATAAATGCTTCTTTAGGGATTTCCACGTAGTGTATTGCCCATGTATGAATGTTGGCACTGACAGGCCAATTCTAAATCGCTTTAAGGAAGTGTATAATGCACAAGAATGTATAAACCTGTTCTTCTGCAGGTCATACATACAGGGCAGTGTAGAGCAAATACCACAAGTCTGGCTCAGGCACCACCTTTACCCTGGTCTGGCTGTTCTTCTGCAGGTCATACATACAGGGCAGTGTAGAGCCAATACCACAAGTCAGGCTCAGGCACCACCTTTACCCTGGTCTGGCTGTTCTTCTGCAGGTCATACATACAGGGCAGTATAGTGCCAATACCACAAGTCTGGCTCAGGCACCACCTTTACCCTGGTCTGTTCTTCTGCAGGTCATACATACAGGGCAGTCTAGAGCCAATACCACAAGTCTGGCTCAGGCATCACCTTCACCCTGGTCTGGCTGTTCTAATTGTTCTGCATCTAGGTTTGGAGTCAAAGAGTCATAAATGTGTCTACTTCTATGAATGTGGTGCGACGCCCCAGAACGCCCAAAATCTTTGGCACATTAAAAAGTATTGCGCAGGCACTTATCGCGGCAAAGTTTGGAATGCGACAGTTCATAAATCTGGTGCAGGCCTGTTCATAAATGTTGCCCCTATTGTTTTCCTTTGTAAAACTATGCACATTAAACATGCTTGCACACCAAGTACTAGCCTGCACTCACTATTTTAGGGGTTGCTTATTTCTTCAATAACACACCTTTTTGGTGTGTAGAGCATGTGTTTTATGCATCAATATACACGTCAAGAAGACTGTGCGAACCCAGCCTAAGTCAGTTCCTAAAACCTTTATGACCAGAAGGGTAACTTGTGTGTAGCTTCTGGAACATTTTGTAAAATTGGTAACAGAGCCCCTACCAACCACATGCCATTTATAACATCAGTGACTTATGTGGCAAAGGGGTCTTTGGCCCCTAAGATACAAGGGCCTATGTGCCTGTACTATCTCTTTGGCTAACTGCTGGTTTTGACATTGGAATGTAACATTAGGCAATTTCTGTGGAAGCATTTAGTGTTGTTAGGTTTTATTCCTAATGTCATATAAGCATTGTTAGACTGAAGTTCTTTGGGGTTGTACTAGACATTTAGGACTGTAATATATTAGGAGTAAATTATTAATGTAGATCCTGGGTCCACAGGAGGATCCTCTGGTATTCTGGTGGGCCAGTCGGATCTTGCATTTGAGTACTTGTAAGCTGTCACCTACCTAGTGATGCAAGAGTAAATCTTGTGAGATCGCAAGACGCTTTGAAACAGTTCATAAAACATCCTTTAAGTGTTCTTCAAGCATAAAGTAGACGTCAGCTAATTGCCGCTTAAGTGTTCTTCATGCATTCTCGGTCATCGTCAGTGCAGTATTTAAGTACATTCCAGATGAGCTATATATGGTTTGCGTAATCCTATAGTAGACAACATTGCATGTCTTTGCATTCCTTGTATTGGAATATGATTAGCTGTATCCAAACTGGCAAAACACAATATCTTACTGCCCTCTTAGGGTATGTTCACACAACGTTTTTGCAATCCTTTTTTCGCAAGCAAAACGGATCCAAAAAACATATCTAACAATGTGCACTTTGACTTACATTGATGTCAATGAAAAAAGCGTATCGGCGTTCAACAAATTTTTTTGCCGATGCGCTTTTACTTGCTTTTTTTGCGACCCTTTTCGGATCCTTTTTAAGAAGTGCATGTCATTTTTCTTGCGTTTTACGCAAGTGAAACCCCCATGGGGAAACAATGGGGTCCTTTTTTGGACCCGAAAAAGGGAACCAAAAGCGCAACCCCTTTTTTGGGTACTTTTTTGGATGCAATGCGCACCCGAAAAGCGCATTGGATTAAAATTTTAAGTCTGTGTAAATATATATTATATAATAATAAAAAAAAAGGGAAAAAAATAGACAGGCCACGATATAAAGGGGTTTTATAGGCAGACACGATAACGGGCAATGCCTAAAACCTTTCGGTTTGTGCGAAGGGCCCAAAAACACCAATTCCCCAAAAGGAAAATGATGGGGGTAGTCACCCCATATAATTCAGCCGGCAGTGAGTAACCCCTTCAAACCCAGACCCTTGGAATTGGGTCAAATATAAAGCCAAAAAATAAAAAAAAGGAAGGGAAAAATAAACTATACCAGCCCAAGTGCTCATAAAAAAAAAGGTGGATAAAGTTTTAAATTTTAAGGAAAACTTTATTGTAGAAAATAAAAGGGGGGACCACATAAGCATGCCATATAAAACAAGTTTTTTTAAAAAAATAACCCTGTAAAAACCCGAGCTATTTGCTTTGGGCACTTACAATAGTGCTTCCTCGGGGGTATTTTTCCGCCCAAAAACTGAGCTCAAATACAAAAAAAACCATTGCTCCACATTTGTTGGTTTGGGTTTTAATAGGAGCACACAAATTTAAACACAGGGAGTGTATGGGGAAACTTACCACGATACTATATGAAACATTCCACAAAATTTTTTCTTTACCCATAGAATTTATTCAAAAAGACATATATATATATTATAAAAAACTCAATAAGATTACCATAATTACAATTATATTAAACTTAAAAACATAATAAAAAATAACTAAAAAAGTAATAAAAAATATGCCTGAGTAAATAAAACACCTCTTGCTGTATACCATCCTTATATAATTACGGTTTCTTTTCCCTCTTTTCAAACCCTTGGATGATCGTTCTCACTAAACACCCCAGAAGTTTTTCTTTGCGCTGCAAGGTTTGGAACCTATTCTGACACATTCAGGGATTTGTTCTTTTGGGAAAAACGTAATTAGAAAAAAAATCCCATCATAAACCCTCATGTAAATGACGCAGACACCCTGTCTCTATCCTTTTTTTTGTACTAGCACAGCCATTCAGGTCTAATGTGCGGGGGACATTTTGTTTCCAATTTGAAACCCGAAAACAACAATGAATGAGGTATATTAAAAAGGGGAAAACTGTTCAATTCAAAGGGTTTTTTTTGTGAGAAATGTTCCTTCGTATATTAAGAAAAAGCTTGAGGTTTCTATTTTACTCGGCAAAAATAACATCCACGTGTCCCGGGAAAAACTGCCATTTTTTCTATTGTGGAACGTATTATAATCATATTGTTTGAAAGTGGTCTTTTTTTATGGGTGCAATAGGTTTTTTGTTTTGGGGGCTCTCCTGAAAATAATATTGGGTTTGTCAGGAATAATAGAGTTAGAATGGACGCGTTTCAAAAAAGGCCAATGCTTGCTAACAACTTTTTTTTTTTTATGAGCTGTTTGATTTATGTTTAAGGGTCATTTGGGAAAACCCCTTGATTTTGGGACCCCTTGGGTTTAAAACCCCGACTTTCCCTGTTGATTAAATGCATTAGTTCTCTAATTCATCTTTTATCATCCCCGGGATAATTCTTTTGTTTAACCTTTTCTTAAAGTATTGGCCTGTTGTTTTATTAAATTATCAGAAAGTTTTACGCATTCTCCTCATCTGCAAAAAGGATACCTTAAGCCAAGGGCGGTGATGAATTTTAAAGTCAAAAACTATTTAACAAGGGCCTTAAAAAAGTCTCTGTGAACAAAACTCTCACCCCCCCTTGGGTTTTTTTAAAGGTCTAAAAATTCTATTGAATTTGATTAACGGGGACACAAAAAAAAGACCCCAAAAATTTATTATTCAATTTTAAAAAAAAAGTTTTCAATCTCTTCTACAGGCCCTCCCAATTAAAAAAAGGGGTCGTCGATATATCTTTTATAACTAAAATATTATAAAAATATATCTGGAATAAATATACCCCCTCTTAAAACTGACTCATGAAGATTGGCATAAACTGGGCCCCATTTTGGCCCCCACGCCGTTCCGCTTTGTTGCCAATAAAAAACTTCCCCCATACTTGAAGAATTTATTTCAAGAATAAACCTGATACTGGTCAATAAAACCGTCTAAAGGCTCAGACATAGAAAAATTTAAATTCTAAAATATTAAGATGCAGTATCCCAAATCGGGGAAAAATATTAGATACAAGACGTAATCAAGCTTTAAAAAAAAAACATAATGTGTTTTATATTAAAATTAGAAAAATGGAAATAAGATCCCCCGAATCTCTGAGAAAACTTTTAGTTTTAAGAAGAAAGGCCCTGTAGCCACTATCAAAGTGAAAAAGATTGCCGTAAACGATTTAAACCCCTGCTTTTATGGGGCCCGGGGGGTTTCCCTTTTGTCCTTGTGGGTTTTGGCAGATGGAAAAAAAAAAGGAATACTTGGCCCCTGAATAAAAGAAAGCTTTTGTTTTTTGTTGATAACACCCTTTTTTAAATATGAATCAATAACTCTTTTAATTTTTTTGTTTTCTTTAAAAGGTTTATTTTGACAAAGTATAATTTTTAGGATCTGACAAATTTTTGGGGATTTTTCATGGTAGTGGATTTTCATAAGGACATACCACCACCTTTGTCCGCAGGCAAATTACCAAATTACTGTTGTTTTTTAGTGATTCTATCGCAGATTTCTTTCTTTTTTAAATTTTGCAACCCCCTTTGAAGGTTGAATAAGGGGAAACTCTTCGCCATTAATCAGGAAAAGTTTTCAAAAGGTGACCCTGAGTTTGGGAAAAGGGAAAAAAATTTAGTTTTTTTTTAAAATCAAAAATGATTCTCCCTTAGTTTCCTCCCCCTGTATTATAGGTTTTTCTTTATATCCGAATTGTTTTTAAAAAAAATCTCAAAACGTTAGTTTCCGAATAAGAGGGTTAAGACTAAAAACAATTCAAAGTTATTCCCCCTTTTTCATTATTTTGGGCAAAAATATAGCCCTTTTGAAAACAGCTAACTCTCTGGGAAAACTTAATCTGATAGATTGAATATCCGTTTGTGGTTCCCCTCATTTGCTCTTTTGGCCCAATGCAGAAGTCATTAATCAACTCTGGAGTACCCTTGTTTTTAACTTGCACCCTTTTTTTCCGATTGGTTCATGCCCGTTTTCCCCTGAGGAACTTTTTCTTTTTAAAAATGGTTTTGGGGACATTCGAGGGATTCAAGGGTTTTTTTTCTACCTGGGGAATATGTCCTGTCCTAAAAAAGGGAAAAAAAAACCATTTGGGGAAAAACACCTCATTTGATCCCAACCCTATTTTTTGTGTGGAATCTTTTAAATTACCTTATAAGGGGATTCACGTCTTTTGTTTATCTCTTTTGTTTTTTTTTTAATTTTTTCAAATTTATTTTTATTTTTGGGCCTTTGGGCCAGCCCCCTAATACGGGAATCATTGGGGGTGGGGTCTACAGGGTATACTCGCCCATCGGATGAGTTATTTACTCCTAAAAAATTTCCATTTGTGCTTGTGTGGGGTTCATTAAATTCGTGTAACGTGAAATCCTTGTTTTAAAACTTTTCAGGTGCATTATCTACCACTCTTTTGTGAGTTTTATAAGTGCATGAACTTAATACCTTTCCTTTCGATTCTGACTTTCTATCAATGAATTGACGAAGGTCTGAGATTACGGGAACCCTTTTTCTAGGAAAGTATTCTTTGTAATGGGAAACCCCCTTTTACAGGAATCTTTTCTGGACTTTTTTATTTTCTATCGTTGCAACTAACTTGGTATGTCCTAACTTAATATAGTCAATTGTTTACTATCGATCACCCCCAGGAGGGCATTTTCTCTTTTGTCTTGATTTTAAACCATGTGGGTTACCAGTTTATTGACTAAATCTCCAACCTCTATTTTCCTGAAGTTTTTCCCCCCACCTTAGACTCCAATAATCTAAGTGTTTTAATTCTGTCAGGCACCATCCGGGGAGATTTTCTTTTTGTATGGTTTTAGGGGTTTTATTTCCCCTTTTTGTACTTGAATTTTAAAAAGGGGAAGGTCTTTATTTCGGCTATTTTTCCTCCATTATTAAATGATTTCCCCCCCAATTTTTTTGGGGCCCTCCCCCTTTTAGTTTTTGTACATATATTACTTTTTTATCCCCTTTGTAATTTCCTTTTCTTACGGAAAAAAAGGTTGTTCATTTTTTTGATCTTCAATTTTCCCCTTATTATTAATTTTACTAAAATCTCTTGGCTCTCGAATTTTTCAAAATTTCTTTTGATAACTTCAACCCATTTTTAATAAACCCCACTAAAGTTTCTCTCTTACCCACAGTAAACTAATTTAGTGAAAGGGGAGCAGGGGGGACAATACTTTTTCCATTAAAACAAAATTTCATCGTTAGGAAAACGTAGGGGCAATGTCAACCCGAAAACCCTCGGGGAATAATGCTCAATTGTGATAAGTTTTTAAAAACCTTATACTAGGTTACTGACTTTGAGCATAAAGCTCTTTTCTAAGCATTAAATAAGGCTTCATAATAACAGTCTCCCCTCTGAAAATGTACCTTAGGGGTGGTCCATTGGATCTCAAAGTCCGTTCGTCGGAAAGCTCTTAAAAAGACTTTCCCCTTTTTCTGGTTGCGGTTTTTGAAATACTCCATGGTGTTACTACTTTCTCCTTCTGAATACTTCAAGTTGTATTATTTCCACAGCAGGCACACTTGGAGCCAAAATATAAAAAAGAAAAAACAAGGAACGCACAATAGTGAAGCCGGTATTGAATATAGACCACCCTGTAAGTTAATACGCTGTACCTGGTCAGGTTGTGCAGGAGGCACAACACCCACTATCTCCAATAGACAATGATGAGAGTTGTAGATCGATTCGGTTCCACTCGGCTGCAGCAAGCTCCCGTAATCAGGCTATTGGATTTACCAACACCCTTTTATCGTCCACACCTCTTCTGGATCAGTATCTTTAGTTACTCCCGTGATAAGTGTAAATATGGGAGACAACAAACATGCAATAGTGAAGCCGGTTTTATATCTCGACCCTGCTAGTGATAAGTTCACTGTACCTGATAGAGTTGTGCGAGAGGCACAACACCCAATATCGCCAAGGAACAATGATGAGAGTTGTGAATCAATGATTCTATGCAGTTTCTAATGATTCGTAGCACCGACACACACGGCAGCCTAAGTCTCAGCCCGGCAGATATCAACTATATCTCCGGCATTAATAATACATATAAAAAAGAAAAATAGACAGGCGCACGATAGTGAAGATGGTTATAGGCAGACACTGATAACAGGCAATTGCACTATACCCGTTCAGGTTGTGCAGAAGGCACAACACTCAATATCGCCAATGGAAAATGATGAGGGAGTCACTCCAAATTAATTCAGCACGGCAGCTGAGTAATCCCTTCAAACCCGATCCCCTTTGGGTTGGGTCAAATAAAACCCCCAAAAATTTAAAAAAAGGAAGGGAAAAAATAATACCAGCCCAAGTGTCTAGGAAAAAAAGGTGATTAAAGTTTTCAATTTAAGGAAAACTTTATTTAGAAAAAAAAAGGTGGACCACAAAGACATGCCATAAAAACAAGTTTTTTTAAAAAAAAAAAACCTGTATAAACCCGACGCTATTTGCTTTCGCACTTACAATAGTGCTTCCTCAGGGGAAATTTTCCAGTCCAAAAACTGAGCTCTAAAACAAAAAACCCTTGCTCCACAGATTTGTCTGTTTTGGGTTTAAAAGGAGACAACTAAATAAAAACAGGGGGTGTATAGGGGAAATTACAAAACTATCTGTACATTTTTACAAAATCTTTCTTTATCCATAGTAATATTCCCAAAGACTTTTTATAAATATATAAATTTTAAAAAAACCCAAAAAATTAGCCATAATCTACAATTATATAAACATTAAAAAAACATAATAAAAAAAAATACCTAAAAAAATATAAAATATGCCGATAACATAAAACCCTCTTGCTGTATACCATCCTTATATAATTACGGGTTTTTTTTCCTCATTCAAACCCCTGGTGTATCGTTCCCCATCTTAAAAATCCAGAAATTTCTTTGCCTGCAAGGTTTGGAACCTATTCTGAACATTCAGGGATTTGGTTCTATTGGTAAAATCGTAATTAGAGAAAAATCTCCATCATGAACCTCATTAAATGACGCGAGACACCCTGTCTCAATCCTTCTTCTTTGTATAGCACGATGACCATTTTAGTCTAAGTGCAAGGGGGCACTTTGTTTTACCCAAAGAAATTTTAGACCGCAAAAAACAATGAAAGGTTTATTAAAAGGAACTGTTTTTTTTCAATTCAAAGGTTTTTGATGAGAAATGTTTCCTTCGTATATTAGAGTAAAAAGCTTTAGGGTTTCTATAATACTGCCAACAATAACATTTAAGTGTCCACAAAAAGAACTGCCTTTTTTTCTATTTGGAACGTATTATAATCATATTGGTTTGTAGTGGATCTTTTTTTTTACTGGGTGAAAACAGGTTTTTTAGATTTGGGGCTCTCCTGAAAATAATACTTGGTTTCAGAATAATAGAGCTTAGAAAAGGATCGCGTTTTTGGGGAAAGGCCAATGCTTGCATAACAAGCTTTTTTTTTTTTTTATAGCTTATTGTATTTAGTGATAAGGGTGCATTTCGGAACCCCTTGATTTTGGGATCCCTTGGGGTTAACCCCCAAAATTCCTTTTGAGTTTAAAGCATTAGTTTCTTTAAATTTCATATTTTTTCAGCTCAACCGATAATTTTTTTGTTGTAACCTATTTTTCAAGATTTGGCCTGTTTTTTTAATTTAAAATTATCAGAACAGTTCTTCGCATTTTCCTCACTGAAATAAGGTTATCTTAAGCCAAGGGGTGATGAGCACTTTTAAAGTCTATAAACTATTTAACAACGGGCCCTTAAAAAAAAATCTCTGTGACAAAAACCCCAGCCCCCTTAGTGATTTTTAAAGGGCAAAAATTCTATTAATCTTGATTAACGTGGGGGAAAAAAGGGAAAAACCCCCAAAATTATTATTCAAGTGATTAGAAAAATTTTTTAATCTCTTCTACAGGTCCCCCCCAGATTAAAAAAGGTCGTCGATATATCTTTTATAGACTAAAATATTGAAAATATATGCTGGAAAAAATTCTCCCTTTAAACTGACTCAGAAGAGGGTTGGCATAAACGGCCATTTTTGGTCCCCATCGCCGTTCCGCTTTGTTGCCAATTAAAAACTTCCCCAAAATTTAAAATTATCTCAAGAAAAAAACCTGATATGGCAATAGAAAAACCCTCTAAAAGGCCCCAACATAGACAAATCAATTCTAAAATATTAGAGATGCAGCGTATCCCCCCAAAACGTGGAAATATTAGTATACAAGCGTACATCAAGCGTTAAAAAAAAATAATGTTTTTAGTATTAAAATTAGATAAAATGGAAAAAAGATCCCCAATCCTGGAAAACTTTTTTTTTTAAGAACGTAAGGCGAAACCATCTATCTATATAGTGAGACAGATTCCGTAAACGAGTTTTAACCCCCGCATTATGGGTCTTTCCAGGGGGGTTCCTTTTGTCCTTGTGGGCTTTTGGGAGATGGTAAAAAAAAAGGAATTTTCCCCCGAAAAAAAACAAAAAACCCCCCTTTTAATGATGATCCAATAACTCTTTTTGATTTTTTTTTTGCTTTTTAAAAGGATTATTTTGACAAATGTATAATATTTAGGAATTGACAAAAATTTTTAATTTTTGTTCAAATTTCCAAAAAATTATACGTTTGTCAAAATAATCCCCTTTTTAAAGAAAACCAAAAAAAAAAAAGAGTTATTGGATTTATCATTAAAGAGGGTGTTTTTTCAAGTAATTCCCTTTTTTTTACCATCTGCCAAAGTCCAAAGGACAAAAGGAATCCCCCCGGGAAAACCCCAAAAAGCAGGGGGGTTTAAATCGTTTACGAGCAATCTGTCTCAAATAGATAGATGGCACAGCCCTTTGTTCTTTTAAAAATAAAAGTTTTTTCAGAGATTCGGGGGATTTATTTTCCCTTTTATCTAATTTTAATACTAAAACAAAATTAGTTTTTTTAAAGCTTTATGTAGCCATTTAAACTAATATTTCCCACATTTGGGGATAGCGCATCTCTAAAATTTTAGAATTAGATTTGTCTATGCTGGCCTTTTTAACGGTTTCTATTGACCAGTACAGGTTTATTCTTGAGAATAACTTCTTCAAGTATGGGGGAAATTTTTTATTGGAACAAAGCGGAACGCGGGTGGGGGCCAAAATGGCTCATTATGCCCCAACCCCTTCATGAGTCAGTTTGAAGAGGAGTATATTTATTCCGCAATATTTTCATAATTTTTTAGTCTATAAAAAATTATCGACACCTTTTTTTATAAACTGGGAGGGACCTTAAAGAGATTTAAAACTTTTAATCACTTGAAAAAATAATTGTTGGGGGCTTTCCTTTGTGTCCCCCGTTTTTCAAAATTCAATAGAATTTTTAACCTTAAAACACTAAGGGGGCTGAGAGTTTTGTCACAGGACTTTTTTTTTAAGGGTTGAATAAAAGTTTATAGACTTTAAAATGCTCATCACCGCCCTTGGCTTAAGTAACCTTATTGTCAGATGAGGAAATGCGTAAAATGTTCTGATAACTTTTAAAAATAAACAACAGGCCAATATCTTGAAGAATAGGTTTACAACAAAAGAATTACCCGGTTTTAGCTGATAAATATGCAAATTTCGGAACTATGCTTAAACCCAAAAGGAATGTCGGGGGGGTTTAAACCCCAAGGGGTCCAAAATCAAGGGTTTTCGAAAAGCACCCTTATCACTAATACAATAAGCTCATAAAAAAAAAAAAGCTTGTTTTGCAAGCATTGGCCTTTGCGAAAAAGGGTCCTATCTAAGCTCTATTTTTCCTGACAAAACAATATTATTTTTTAGGGGAGCCCCAAATTAAAAAACCTGATTGCACCCCGAAAAAAAAAATCCACTTACAAACAATAATTATAATACTTCCACAATAGAAAGAAGGGGGTTCTTCTTTTGGGGCACGTAATGTTATTGTTGCCGATTTTTATAGAAACCTCAAACTTTTACTCTAATACTACAAAGGAAACATTTTTCATCAAAAAAAAATTTGATTGTAACAGTTCCTTTGTAATATACCCATTCATTGTTGTTGCGGGCTACAATACATTGGTAGAACAAAGTGTCCCCCGCACATTAACTGAATGGGGAATCGGCTAGTCAAAGAAAAAGGATGAGACAGGGGGTCTGCGTCATTTACATGAGGTTCATGATGGAGATTTTTTCTAAATTTCGATTTTACCAATAGACAAATCCCCGAATGTGTCGAATAGGTTCCAAACCTTTCACGCAAAGAAATCTTTGGGTGTTTAAAATGGAAAAACGAAAAATCCCGAGGGTTTTTTAATGAGGGAACGAAACCGTAATTATATAAGGATGGAAAAAAGCAAGAGGTTTTTATTTTACTCAGGCATTTTTCATTATCTTTTTTTGGTATATTTTTTTTATGTTTTTAATTTCTAAAATAAATTTTAGATTTTGGTAATCTTATTTTAGTTTTTTATATTTTAAAAAATATATCTTTTAGGAATTTACATGGATATAAAAAATTTTGTGAGAATGTATCAGATAGTACGTGGTAAGTTCCCCAAAACACTCCCCGTGTTAATTAGTGGTCTCCTATTTAAACCAATCAACAAATCTGTGGGCAATGGTTTTAATATTGAGCTCATTTTTTTTGGCGGGAACATCCCCCGAGGGAAGCACTTTGTAAGTGCGAAACGCAAAAAGGTCGGGGTTTTTACAGGCTTTTTTTTTTTTAAAAAAACTTTTTTTATATGGCATTTTATGTGGTCCACCTTTTATTTTCTACAATAAAGTTTTCCTTAAATTGAAAACTTTAATCCATCCTTTTTCCTATGAGCACTTGGCGCTGGTATAGTATTATTTTCCCTTCCTTTTTTCTATTTTGTGGCTTTATATATATATATATATATAGATATATATATATATATATATATATATATATATATATATATATATATATATATATATATGTATGTATATATATATATATAAATTTGTATTAATTAATTGTTAATTAATTATTTTTTCATAAGTATTAATTATTATTAATGATTTAATAATTAATTTATCAATAACTACTAATTATAAATAATTTTATTAATTATTAATTCATACTTATTTAGAATATTAATAATCAATAATAATTATGCTGTTTTTTATTTATAGTTAAGTCATTTGATTCATGTTCCTTACATAATTAATGAATTAATAATTATTAATAAATAATAATTATTAATTAATAATTACTAATAATAAATAATTATCATTAATTTTTAATTATTAATGGAACATTAATTATTAACAATTGTTAGTAATTACAATTATTATTATTTGTTTAATTATTATTGATTATTAATTATTGATTGCTAATAAATAATAATAAAATAATAATAATTTATAATTGTTTTTTATTATTAATCATGAAATACTTATTAATTAATAATTGGCTATTAATTTTCAATTGATAATTATTAATAATTATTTGTAACTAATAATTATTAATTATTAATAATCAATAATAATTATTAATCATTATTTAGGGTTAGGATTAGGGTTAGGTTTAGTAGGGTTAGGGTTAGGTTAAATCATTAATTGTAAATTAATGATTTATGATTGACACAAGGTCGAAAGGGGGTATTTGGTCATGGAATAGGTTAAATTAATAGATAATTGAAAGAAAAGGCATTGAAAAACGAATCCGAAAAACGGATCCAAAAACGCATGCAAAATGCGTGCAGCTGCGTTTTTGGATACGTGTTTTGGATGCAGTTTTCTTCTGGTAAAAAATGGATTAAAAAAAACCGATCCAAAACGTCGTGTGAACATACCCTTAGGACTGTTTACAGGAGTTTGACACAAACTGACGTTACATAAGAATATCACATATTGGGGCAGCATTCAATAACGCCACCCATTTGAATAGCTTGGCCTGCTTAGTCCTGGCGACATCAATGCAAGTTTTGTATTAATACACAGAGTTACACAGAGTTGAATTACTGGAAAGATTTGCCATGAACAACTGCAGAAAAGCTGGGTCACAACTGATAGGGACTAGATAGCAAAGAAATGTCAGCTCTCCTGTATTATCCATGCTTCAACCATTTTATTAATTCTTACGCCATTTTGCTAGCTTACAGTATAATTAGGTTCTCACACAGCCCTTGCAAGAAGAATGATCTGTTATTTGGCAAAGACTCCCAGTTCCTCATCTTCATGGTCAAATCTCCCAAGTTTGAAGAAAGTTATGTTCTTATGGTAAGATATAAAGGAACTTTCCAGGATGTTCTTGGCTATATTTCATGGATAAGACATGATTGTTTGAAGGTTTTGACTGCAAAGGTGGGGGGCTATGGGGAAATGTGCCGATGTGACATGCTTAAATCTGTATGCCTTGCTTGTTAATAAAGAGTGTATTCTGATCACAGCTCTCTGAGTCCTGTTGTCAGTTTTTCCATATCCGGATACAATACATACCTAAATATGAAATAAAATAGCATTATCATATAAGACAGTTGACCTTAACACAACCACCAAAAAGAAAGGTGAGGGAAGCCATATGAACACCATAGATGTGGTGCCCCACTTTCACACCGACAGATTAGAGCCTTACATGATCCAATGGAACACCCACTTTTCTAAAATGAATTTAAGGAAAACTTGCATATCACACTTTCTTTGCAGCAAAGCACACAGTATCTGACCAGAGGACTGGGCTTTCTAGCCTTGGACCTTTATGTAGTGCCTTAAAGGGGATTTGCCACCAGACCAAGTACTGACCTCCGTTCAGTATGAGAGCAAGATGTAAACAAATCACGCTGAGTCATGAAGCTGCAGGGGAGAGAGGGAGAGGGGAGGGGGGAGTGAGGAATCCAAAGGGAGCGTCTTAAAACTTAAGTGAACTAATAAACAGTACAACAGTGGTTTCAATACAGCAAGACACAGAGCCTCAGACGGCACTGTCAGGAGAAACCTTATCTGCTAAGCAGCTAATGTAATGTAAGCAAATCACGAGCTGACAGAGACGCACACAGCCAGAGCACAGAGCCATTTGACCCGAATCGGAGTGGTTTGATTTAGCAGATCATAAAAACCAACAAATAAATAGTCCCGGATTAACCAACTATTAGCAATAAATCCATATATTATCACACAGAATATCACAAATCTAAACTATTAGGTCATTTTTATTGATTAATTTATCTTGAAAACATGCTGGACAACCATATATTAAAAAATATGGTCATAAAAATAGGAGAGGCATACATATACACAGGGGAAGGCTAAATCCTGATCAATCTTTATAAAAAAGTGTATAATATATAAATAATTTACAGCATGATATCAGACATATCAGATAACAGACATTGTAGCACAGGTGCAAACTACGTAAGCCATTGGGTGTAAATCACAAATAATAAAGACAAGAGATTTATGACGACATTGGCAGTGGCTTATCTCCCGGCGCAACAAGGTTTGGCTGTTTTTTCCCAACATCTGCAATCGGGGGATCTTAGAAAGTGTCTCTATATAACAGGCAATCAGAGGATCCTCATCAAGTCACTGGGATCTACCAACAAACATCTGAGCGACTTATCTCATTACAACTTCTTAGCAATTTCTCAACCAGATTTTTTAAAAATCTTTTTGAAGACCTACCCTTTGCATTCTGTCCAACAGCCAGCAGGTGTCTGCATTTTAATTAAAAGTAAAGGAGCATACTCGTTCTCAGATACACGTGTCTTCCCATATAACTTTTCTTCTCTGCTTCATTCTGTTGTCTGGTAAGTTACTAACCCTTTGAGAAAGCTGAACTGCGAGACATCTGTCAGGATGCCAATGGTGGTATTTTATTTGTTCCTTTGAAGAGATTATTCACTGGTTATCATATCTGGTTGGTATTTTTCAGAATGTTTTGATTACTATCTAATTACTGTTTGTTGATTTTTGCCCTTTATTTTATAGCCTTTGTAGTATAACTTTTAGATCTTATCATGTATAATTGTTTTCTGCACCTGCAGTTTGTGTATGAATTTAATATTGATCATGATTTATATGTACATCACCAGTGATTTTAAATGTTTTTTGGGTCTTTTTATATTGTGACATCACTTATTGTTTTGTTATACTGTATATCAGTAAAATGATTCCTTGTATAAGTTACTGTGTATTACTTAGTTGTAACCATAGTATTCTATTTATACCAATAACATTATTCCTTGTATAAGCTACTGTGTATTACTTAGCTGCCACCATGGTATTCTATTTATACCAATAACATTATTCCCTGTATAAGTTAATTTGTATTACTTAGTTGTCACCATAGTATTCTTTTTATACCAATAACATTATTCCTTGTATAAGTTACTTTGTATTACTTACTTGTTACCATAGTATTCTATTTATACCAATAACATTATTCCTTGTATAAGTTACTGTGTATTACTTAGTTGCCACCATAGTATTCTATTTATACCAATAACATTATTCCTTGTGTAAGTTACTTTGTATTACTTAGTTGTCACCATAGTATTCTATTTATACCAATAACATTATTCCTTGTATGAGTTACTTTGTATTACTAAGTTGTCACCATAGTATTCTATTGGTGTTCTGTTTATGGTCTAGAATTGAACTCTAAGCTCTTTATTATTGGTAGAATCTGCTTTATGTATTGGAGAATTGAAACATTTTGGGGCTGATAAGTTACATTTGCACCACTGTAACCTCGTGTATCACAAAGTATAAAACTAGGGTTCATGTCGCCGGGTAGTAACTGTGTTCTAGATTTTATGTTGCAATTCAGACACAAGCAATGACAGGTTTATATAGTATCTGCCAAATTGTACCCAGATACAGAGCTGTACTGAAACACTTTGGAGCAGATTTATTAATACTATCTAATACTTAAATCAGTGTAAACTTAAACTAGACAGTCGAAAATTGAACCCGATTTTTCACTCTATAGCAAATCTGGTACGTTTAAACACTTCTGTCTAACTTTACACCATTTATTGGTTTACATAGTTTGTGCCAACAATCACCCTCTAGGTAAAATCACACTCATTTTGCAGAAGAGCATTCGCTTGGTTGGACGTGCTGCAAAAATGTCTAAAACACATAACACATAACTGTGGTGTAAACACCAGTCTACTGCAAATTCCACTAGAATTGCCATAGTAAAATTGCCCCAGTTTCTGTATACACTGGTATATGGTGCTGTGTTAGTATATGAATGAATTTGTGGATATACTTGTCACGTTTATACACAGTACATACATGGATAAAGCTTGTAACCTCAGTGGTTCTGTATTTTGTAGAAATAGGTCTCATTTAAAGAGGCTTCCCATCTCAGAAATATATAGGATATTGATTGGATATGTCATAAATTTTTGCTGGTCTCACCTCTGAGTCTGCTCGACCCTACTCTGCACTCCCATTGAAATGAAAGGAGAGTGTTGCACATGCGCAGCCACCTCTCTGTTCTGCCATTTACAAGTGTTCTCTAATGTGGCAGAAGGGCTTTTAGGTCCAGGCAAGGGGCTTTGCTGCAGACCCTGTAATGAATGTTGCCTCTGCATCCCGCATAGCTACTTCCCTGCCTGCGCCTAACGGACATTTATGGCATATCTTATAAATAAGGCATAAATGTCTGAGATGGGAACACCCCTTTAAAGAAGTTGTCCCAGCAAGATGAGGAGAAAAAGGGAAAAAAATGCAGACATTTTCTAAAATACTAGACGAATATTAAAGGAGGTAATTTAGGGTATACTAAAAATCTGAAAACCTTTTAAAAATATCTTATTTCTATGCTGAGATATGATCACTTGAAGTTACAAGTCGAATACCTGAAATAAAAAAGTGATGACATCGTTGTTATGGAGAAATTCATTGAAAGGAAATTTGATAGTATATGGCCGTGTTCACACGGCTTATTCCCGACGGATTTGTGAGCCGTATTGAGCGTACAAATCCGCCGTGAATAAGGGGCGGGACGGGGGCGGGGCCGGAGCACGGCGGGGGCGCCGCTCCCGGCCCCATAGACAATGCATTGTTTACGGCGCGTACGCGCTGTAAATAATGTGCATGTCACTTTCTCCCCCCCGCGGCGGATTCGCTGAGCGGGGAGGAGCGACGGATTCCACTGTTCTCAATGAGAGCAGTGGATTACCGTAATTGCTGCCGCGGATTGGCGCCGTACTGAAGCGCAAATCCGGCGCGCAGTACGGCGCCAATACGCGGCAGAATAAGCCGTGTGAACGAGGCCTATATGTCCTTCAATGGTCTGTCTGCCAAAAGTAGTAAGTGGCACATGCTAAGTCAGGGGTGTTGTTCCCTTTTTTAGGCAACAAGCAGGACCATTTTAACAGCACTATATTCCTCCGGGCATAACAGTGCAGTGGTGCCAGCCCAAGTACATGACATCTCATACCTTTAGCCATGTCCAAACCAGATACCACAAAAGGGCATGCCTCTAACCACCCCCTAGCACCCTCATATTATTATGCCAACTACGTCAGGACTCCACTGGTGTCTTGTAGGCAGCCTGCAGTCTGCAAGAATAATTGGCACAAGAGAGAGCTGATAGTTTACATGCTTGCACATCCTAAGAATAAACAAATAGTTAAATAAGCAGCACCAACCTAGGTATCTAGGGAATATGCTTGTGATGCCCTTGGACAACTGCCTAGTGTGCCCAATGGCAGGGCCGGCTCCAGGGCAGGGCCGGCTTTTGTGGGTCCTTGAACGACAGAGCCTCAGTGGGCCCCTTTTTGGAGCAAATCATGTGACAACAGTAAAACAGCAGAAACAAAAGAGTTTATTTTAGGGGCGCACTTTGCCTCATTGTCTCCACCCCCTGTATGGTGTTCCTGCCAAGTCTTACTTCAACTTATGCAGAATGATGTGATGGCATCATCACACTAATCTGTAATCAAGATCGAGCACTGAGTCTCCCTCGCTAAGTTGCAGCAAGACACAGGTGGTGAACATAAAAGGTCTAAAGATAGATGTCCCCCTCCCCGAATAACATATTTTATCTAAATAAATATATATCAACAGGCCTTTTTTAACACAAAGTAAATGACGTTAACACTAAATTTCTAATCAGCCAAATACATCGTACAACAATCCAAAGGGTTAAACATTAAAAATCACAGAAATTTAAACCAGCCAAATATAATGGGAATAAAATAATGATCTTGAGCAACATTAACCGTGCTATAACAAGTTGTTGGCCAGAAGGGTGGTTTTCAGTATTATCAGGAAACTCTTACAATAACCTAATTTTCACCATTAACCCTAAACACAGGTAATGGTAAAAAGCGAAAAAAGGAGCGGCCCCCCTCTCGAGATGCCTTTAATACCAGAGTCCAAAAGGGAAATGGAAAATGTTTGAGCTGATAAAAGGAACAGTGTACTTAAAAACAACCCGATTAGGCACGAAATCATCAAGAATCACAGAATGGTGAACTTTCTATCAGATTTTGTACAATGCAGCAGAATATCATCATTGGTGCTACTTCCTTTTCAGCTAACCAACGGAAACTTTAGGCTCCAATTTCCTAATCCTTCCCTAAATGGCGTGAGATTGAAAAACTCTGATACATGATGATCTCGATTTCTGGCTCTAATTGATGGTAGGGTCCAAATTTGGGTCAACAACATGAAAGCATGGATCCATCCTGCCTTGTATCAACGGTTCAGGCTGGTGGTGGTGGTGTCATGGTGTGGGGAATATTTTCTTGGCACTCTTTGGGCCCCTTGGTACCAATTGAGCATCGTTGCAACGCCACAGCCTACCTGAGTATTGTTGCTGACCATGTCCATCCCTTTATGACCACAATGTACCCAACATCTGATGGCTATTTTCAGCAGGATAATGTGCCATGTCATAAAGCTGGAATCATCTCAGACTGGTTTCTTGAACATAACAATGAGTTCACTGTACTCAAATGGCCTCCACAGTCACCAGATCTCAATCCAATAGAGCATCTTTGGGATGTGGTGGAACGGGAGATTCGCATCATGGATGTGCAGCCGACAAATCTGCGGCAACTGTGTGATGCCATCATGTCAATATGGACCAAGATCTCTGAGGAATGCTTCCAGCACCTTGTTGAATGTATGCCACGAAGAATTGAGGCAGTTCTGAAGGCAAAAGGGGGTCCAATCCGTTACTAGCATGGTGTACCTAATAAAGTGGCCGGTGAGTGTATATCAAAAGCTATAACACAAAGTACTGAGTATAAAGCCACTAAATAATGGTCGTACATTTACCAAATAACATCGCTACAACCAGAATCCCAAGGCTAAAATTAAAATCACAGAAATTATAAACCCAGTCCTAAAATATAACTTTTAATAAATATACAATAAAATCTCATGACAACACAAACATATACACCAGTGCTACTTAACTATCCAAGGTATACAGGACAAATGAAATGTTCTCAGATACATTCACTCAGAGAATTACTCTTCACAAAAGCCTATATTTTCACTATTAGACCCTAAAACACAGGTAGGGTAAACGTCCCGAAAAAAGGACGGCCCCACCTCTCGATGACTCACCCTATTAAATACCTATCTCAAAAAGGGTAAATGATAAATTATTCAAAAACCTGTAATACCTTAGACAGTTGTGACCTAAAAACAAATCCCTATATAGACAAGCAAATAATCAAGCAAATAATCAGAATGGTGATGTTATCTAATCAGATTATGTAAACCTAAATGCAGCATACATATTATCATTTGGATATCTTACTTCCCTTTGCATTCAGCGTACTTCCCTATTCCCAACGCGTTTCTTCCTCTATAATCATTGAGGACTCATCAGGGGAATATCTCTAATCCTTCCATAGATGCCGGATTGTATAAGCAGCACTCTTAGATACATAGATGTGCCTCACGCGTCTGGCTCTAAATGACTGGTTTAAGTATCCACCTTTGAGGGGAGAACGCCCACTATGCGGGCGTATATCTTTCTCTGATAGGTCTCCCGTGCTAATCCAATACAGTACAAGTATTCCCTACCTGTTCAGAGACGCCAGTCTTCTCCGCTTGTGGACAAATTTCCCGGTCTCGTGCACATCACGTCATAAGCGTACACCCGCAAGTATAGGAAAACTCGCGCATGAGCAGTGGCGATTGCCAGCTCCCTAAACCCGCGCATGCGCAGTCACGCACCCATTCACGGAGCGCGCGCTTGCGCATCACTGATATTCACTCCCGGGTATTAGACGCTATACAGAAAGATGGTAACTATATGCGGCGATGAAACATGACGAGATGGTGTTCAACCACACGGTATCTTCATACAAAATAAGCTTTGAATAAAACGGGCGTATTATACAAAGATACATGTTAGAAAAAGGACGGGAGTCCCTTAAATAGAGGATATCACAGAGGCTGAAATATTGCAATAATTAATGTCTCCAATATACTCATCAATAACAAAGCCCCTTATAGCAGAACCAGCAAATAAGGCACATATTTACATAAAACCAAAGATATTACAAATGATACCCAGATAAAAAAAAGGTCAATGGGCAATCATGCCCCAATGGACCATCACATAAATATGTGATTTAGTGAACCAGACTCACACCCGAGAAATGTAACTTAAGTTTCAAATAAAACATCCAAAATACAAAAACTCATTGAGACCACTTGGCTGTAAAGTCTTTAGCCTAAAAGTCCATTCAGTCTCTAAAGTAGTTTTTTATCTACGTTTCCCATCCTTGCTGTCATCTTAATTTTTTCAATGCCAATAAAGGTCATTCCTGCAAAGACCCCTCCATGCTCTTCCCACATATGTCTGGCAAGTGGGGTATCGCGACGATGTCTGATATCCCCAACATGCTCACCTATTCGGGCTAAAATTACCAATAATTCCACTAAGACAAAATACTGCAACATCATGGCCACATATCACCACCACATAGTAACTGAATAATACCACCACATGATGGACAGATATCACCAACACATAGTGATTGAATAATAACATCCCACCACGACCACATATCACCACCACATAGTGACTGAATAGTACCACCACGCTATGATCACATATCACCACCGCATAGTGACTGAATAATACCACCACATCATGACCACATATCACCACTACAGTGACTGAATAATATCACCACACTATGAACACATATCAGCCCCACAGTGACTGAATAATACCACCACACCATGACTACATATCACCATTATATAGAGACAGAATAATACAGCCACATCATTACTGAATAAAAACTATTACACTTTGCATAATGGTACCACTTGGCATCCCATGACTACATCACAAGAGGGCCCTCATCTAACAGTCTTTTTGCTGTGGTCCCTATTGGAAAATGGCATTTAACCCTTTAAGCCTGAAAAGTAGTTAATGATTTTTTAGTTTTTTCAATTAAGCAGTTGTATGAGGCCTCGTTTTATTGGAGACGAGTTGTACTTTATGGGGGAATAGTTTAAGTTCACTTATAAATAATTGTAGAATTAAAAAAAAAAAAAAATTAAAAAATGTTTTTTGTTTTCTTAATTTTTTTTACACCATTCACATTTCATACTTAATAACTTGTTAGATTAATTCTACATGTTATTACGGATACCTAATATGTGTAGGTTTTTTTTTGTGTGTGTAATGTATGCACAATTATTTTTCATTAAATATTTATTTTTATTATTTATTTACACCACTCTAGGTCACCAGGGCTGACTGTGCAGCTGTAAGGTTATCAAATAAGGGTGTAAGACTATCTTCCTCTCAAGGTTCCTCAGGGGATTTCGAAGAGTCTGCACCTTGCCTCATGGTCTTTTTTAAGTTTAGAACCCGGCGCGATACATCAGCCATGGAATATGGCCTTTTGAGCTTCCCAAAGGGAAGAGAAAGAAGTTACCAAACCTATATTCAGTTCAAAATAAGAGGAAAGTACCTCCTTTAATTTTTCTCTAGGTGTAGGGTTCTTGATTAACGTTTCATTTAGTCTCCAGTGACAAGAGCGCCACGAGGGGTTAAGCTCGACCACGACTGGGGTATGATCCGACCATTTTATAGGCTCGATTATCGAGCCCTGTAACATACGAAGGGAAAGGACATTACCAAAAAAATTGTCTAATCTAGTGTAGGTCTTATGAGGGTGAGAGAAAAAAGTATATTCCCTTCCTTTAGGGTGCTCAATAGAGATGGGCGAATTTCCCGAAATTCGGTTCGTTCACTTCGCCGAATTTCTCGGCAAAAAATAACTTCGTTCCGAATTACTTCGGGACGAATCACGTTAAAAAACAGCTATTTCCAGGCTGCACAGAGCCTGCAGGGTGCTGTAGAACGTTGTGCCATGCTTAAATATGCAGAGGGAGCTTGGTTTGGTCTTCATACAATGTTGTGTTTTAGTATGACACGCAGATGACTGCCGCCGCTCTTAGAATCGCTTCACTCTAAAATTCCCTGGGCACTTAAGAGGGCAAAACTGACCAAAAAACTGAAGGGGGAATGTAGCCTGATAAAGTCATGGCAGCGACAGCTGGAAAAAAACAAGCTGAGGGCTCAGGTGGCAACATCAGTGACAGAGTGTGGAGGTGACGGCAGCAACCACAACAACATGAGGTCAGGGAGTGGCACAATGACATTCTGGAGGTGGCAAAAACTGGAGTAGGCCACAGAGTGGCAAAATGACACAGTGTGTAGGTTATGGCAGCAGCCACAGCAGCAGCATGAGGTCAGACAGTGGCACAATGACATTCTGGAGGTGGCAAAAACAGGAGTAGGCCACAGAGTGGCACAATGATACAGTTTGTAGCTCACGGCAGCAGCCACAGCAGCAGCATGAGGTCAGACAGTGGCAGAATGACATTCTGGAGGTGGCAAAAACAGGAGTAGGCCACAGAGTGGCACAATGACACAGTGTGTGGGTTCACGCCAGCAGCCACAGCAGCAGCATGAGGTCAGATAGTGGCACAATGACAGAGTGTGTAGGTCACGGCATCAGCCACAGCAGCAACATGAGGTCAGACCGTGGCACAACGACACAGTGTTTGGGGTCCACGGCAGCAACCACAGCAGCAGCATCAGGTCAGACAGTGGCACAATAACATTCTGGAGGTGGCAAAAACAGGAGTGGGCCAAAAGAGTGGGAACAATGATACAGTGTGGAGGTCATGGCAGCAGCCACAGCAGCAGCATGAGGTCAGACAGTGGCACAATGACATTCTGGAGGTGGAAAAACAGGAATCGGCCACAGAGTGGGAAAATGACACAGTGTGTAGGTCACCCAGCAGCCACAGCAGCAGCATGAGGTCAGACAGTGGCACAATGACAGAGTGTGTAGGTCACGGCATCAGCCACAGCAGCAACATGAGGTCAGACAGTGGCACAATGGTGGCACAATGACATTCTGGAGGTGGCAAAAACAGGAGTAGGCCACAGAGTGGGACAATGACACAGTGTGTAGGTCACGGCCCGCAGCCACAGCAGCAGCATGAGTTCAGACAATGGCACAATGACACAGTGTTAGGTCACGGCATCAGCCACAGCAGCAACATGGGGTCAGACAGGGGCAAAACACACAGTGTGTGGGTCACGGCAGCAACCACAGCAGCACCATCAAGTCAGACAGTGGCACAATAACATTCTGGGGGGGGGGCAAAAACAGGAGTAGGCCACAGAGTGGACAATGATACAGTGTGGGGGTCATGGCAGCACCACAGCACAGCATGAGGTCAGACAGTGGCACAATGACATTCTGGGGGTGGAAAAAACAGGAATAGGCCACAGAGTGGGACAATGAAACGTGTGTAGGTCACGCCAGCACCACAGCAGCAGCATGAGGTCAGACAGTGGCAAAATGACAAGTGTGTAGGTCACGGCATCAGCCAAGCAGCAACATGAGGTCAGACATGGCACAATGGTGCACAATGACATTCTGGAGGTGGCAAAAACAGGAGTAGGCCAAAAGAGTGGGACAATGACACAGTGTGTGGGGTCCGGCAGAAACCCCACAGCAGCAGCATGAGTTAAAGACAATGGCACAATGACACAGTGTGTAGTCACGGCAGCAGCCACGCAGCAGCATAGGTCAGACAGTGGCACAATGACATTCTGGAGGTGGCAAAAACAGGAGTAGGGCACAGAGTGGCAAAATGACACAGTGTGTAGGTCACGGCATCAGCCACAGCGGCAGCATGAGGTCAGAGAGTGGCACAATGACACAGTGTTTGGGTTTCACGGCAGCACCCACGCAGCAGCATGAGGTCAGACAGTGGCACAATCACATTATGGTGGTGGCAAAAACAGGAGTAGGCCACGAAGAGGTACAATGACACAGTGTGGAGGTCACGGCAGCAGCCACAGCAGCAGCATGAGGTCAGACAGTGGCACAATGACATTCTGGAGGTGGCAAAAACAGGAGTAGGCCACAGAGTGGGACAATGACACAGTGTGTAGGTCAAGGCAGCAGCCACAGCAGCAGCATGAGGTCAGACAGTGGCACAATGACTTTCTGGAGGTGGCAAAAACAGGAGTAGGCCACAGAGTGGGACAATGACACAGTGTGGAGGTCACGGCAGCAGCCACAGCAGCAGCATGAGGTCAGACAGTGGCACAATGACACAGTGTGTAGGTCACGGCAGCAGCCACAGCAGCAGCATGAGGTCAGACAGTGGCACAATGACACAGTGTGTAGGTCCCGGCAGCAGCCACAGCAGCAGCATGAGGTCAGACAGTGGCACAATGACACAGTGTTTAGGTCAAGGCAGCAGCCACAGCAGCAGCATGAGGTCAGACAGTGGAACAATGACATTCTGGAGGTGGCAACAACAGGAGTAGGCCACAGAGTGGGACAATGACACTGTGTGGAGGTCATGGCAGCAGCCACAGCAGCAGCATGAGGTCAACAGGGGGCAAAATGACATTCTGGAGGTGGCAAAAACAGGAATAGGCCACAGATTGGGACAATGACACAGTGTCTAGGTCACGGCAGCAGCCACAGCAGCAGCATGAGGTCAGAAACTGGCACAATCACATTCTGGAGGTGGCAAAAACTGGAGTAGGCCACAGAGTGGCACAATGACAGAGATTGGGCAGGAAGCACATTCACCCAGTGGGCCGTAAAGGACATGTACTGGCCTTGACCGAGTTTACAGCTACAGACGTCCGCGCTGCCATGCACCTTGGAACAAACCGATAAGCTCAAGGACTGGCCCACCTTCTGTTCTACATATTTGACGGCGGCAGGAGCAACAGCATGAGGTCAGAGAGTGGCACAATGACACAGTGTGGAGGTTACGGCAGCAGCCACAGCAGCAGCATGAGGTCAGACAGTGGCACAATGACACAGTGTGTAGGTCACGGCAGCAGCCACAGCAGCAGCATGAGGTTAGACAGTGGCACAATGAACAGTGCTTAGGTCACGGCAGCAGCCACAGCAGCAGCATGAGGTCAGAAAGTGGCACAATCACATTCTGGAGGGGGGCAAAAACGGGAGTAGGCCACAGAGTGGCACAATGACAGAGATTGGGGTGACGGCAGCAGGAGCAACACATGAGGTCAGAGAGTGGCACAATGACACAGTGTGGAGGTCACGGCAGCGCCACAGCAGAAGCATGAGGTCAGACAGTGGCACAATACAAGTGTGGAGGTGGGTGGAAATTACCAGTCCCTGGTAAAGATGGTTGGTGGCAGATGGAAAAACTGTCAGCAGATGTGTGGCATCAGGCGGGTGGCGGCATCAGAATAGTGTGTGACTTCGTTCGCCGAGGCAAGCCAGGTGTAGAACTGCGTGACACCGCTGTGCCCTACACATGTGGTATGATGGAGCAGTACTTGTGGAGGCTGAGATGGTGGTGGTGGTGGAGGAGGGGGAGGCGGACATTGGCGCAGGAGACGCAGTTTTTACAACGTGGAGGAGAAAGCGGCGTCTCCTGTCCAAGTTGTTTTGGGGTGCTTGGGCAGGAAGCACATTCACCCATGGGCCGTAAAGGACATGTACTGGCCTTGACCGTAGTTACAGCTACAGACGTCCGCGCTGCCATGCACCTTGGAACAAACCGATAAGCTCAAGGACTGGCCCACCTTCTGTTCTACATATTTGACGGCGGCAGGAGCAACAAGCATGAGGTCAGAGAGTGGCACAATGACACAGTGTGGAGGTTACGGCAGGGACCACAGCACGCATGAGGTTCAGACAGTGGCACAATGACACAGTGTGTAGGTCCCCCGGCAGCAGCCCCAGCAGCAAACATGGGGGTTTAGACAGTGGGGACAAAGACACAGTGGGTTAGGTCACGGCAGCACCCAGGGAGCACATGAGGGCAGAAAAATGGCACAATTTACATTCTGGAGGTGGGCAAAAAAAAGAGTAAAAACCCCAAGTTGGGGGACAAAACCAAAAGTGGGGGGGACCCGGGAGCAGGGGCAACACATGAGGGCAGAGAGTGGCACAAAAGAACCCCAGGTTTGGGGGTCCCCGGCACACCACACGAACAAGAAATCAACAGTGGCCCAATGACAGAGAGGGGGAGGGGGGTGGCAATACCAGTCCCGGGGAAAGGAAAAAGGGTTTGGGGGCAATGGAAAAACTGTCAGCCCAAATTTTTGGCATAGGCGGGGGGCGGCATCAAATAGTGGCCGAGGGGAGGGAAATTTGGGAACCCCGACTCCCTTTCTCACAGTTTGGGTGAGGGGTCATGGCTGATGTAGCTACGCCTAAGGCATTGGTATGTGGAAACCTGGGCCCATCCCGCCTGAAATTTTCCTTTAAAAAAGGTCCGTCCCCCCCCCCCCCCCCCCCTTCCAAAATTTTTCCCGGGGGACAAGGGGGGGTTCTCCTTTGGGGGAACATGGGCCCCCCCGCACTGAACCCCCCGCTCCCGTTTCCACACTAAAATGGGCCCGGGAGGACAGCTTCCCCACTGCAAAAATCGGCAAAATTGCGGGCCACACATCCAGGTTTTTGGGTGCCCCCGTAGTCCCCGCGGGTCTTTTAACTGGGGTGGGAGAGTGCCTTTTCCCAATAGGGCACCCCCTTTTGGGTTCCGGGGCTGCTCCAGGGCCGCTGGGGTGCCCGCTTCTGGCGAATGCCCCCCCCTCCTTTGGCGGGTGAAGGAAGCTGCTCATCAGTTTACTTTCCCGAACTTTGTTTCTGCTGATGGGGCTGGTACCTCCGACCCCCCCCCCCCCTTCCCCCGGCCCGGGCCCCGGGAGTAATTTCGTGAGCGCTGAAAAACCCCCCCTTCCCGAAACCGGGCCCGAGGAGGGGCATTTCCGCACATAGGGAGCGGCCAAAAACACCCAGGATTTCCCCCATAGTATTTTTAAATTTTTTCCCCCTCCAAAAGCTGGACAAAAAGGGTCCCATTTTTTGGGGCGGGCAGGGCCAATAGGGGGGAGAGCCAGAAGTCTTTCCCCCTGCCCGAGGCCCGACTTTTGGCTGTCACTTGCCCGGGAAATCAGCAGCTGCGGCCATCTGCACAAGTGGAAATCCGAGGGGCCCCTCCCCCCATCTCCACGTAACTGCCACGGTGCTTGCGGGCCCATCTCCCTCGTTTTCCTCATCTTCATCTACCTTCTCCAGCTGCCCCTGTTTCCTCCTCTCTTGTCCCCTGGTAAAAAAATCCCCTAAATTTCACCAAACAATGTTTCCCTTTGCTCCAAGGTCCTCCCCCTCCTCCTCCCCCCTTTTCAGCCCCCAAACCAAAACCCAAATTTTGGCCCCGCGAGATGAAAGTCGCCACGTCCCCCATCCCCCCCAAAAAGTTTTTTTCCCAGCACCCTTTTCAGGACATGAAAAAGGGGAATGACGTTTTTCACCCCGTAGCCCCTGGGGGACTGACAAATAATTTTGGCCTCCTCGAATCCTAAACCCAAAGGGCGGGGTGCCCAGGGCATGACCCCCACTGGCTGACACCAAATTTTACCAGGGGATATTCCTGTCCCCTGGATCACAAAAAACGTTAATGGCCTTTCTCTTTTTTCATACGGGTGGGTCCAACATGTGCAGGCTGGAAATTTCCAACGGGGGAAAAAACGCATATCAAGGTGTTGGGGGAGGCCGTTCTGCCGCTGCAATCGGAGGGTGTTCCTGTTTTGGGAAAGGAATGGATGAAGTGCAGGGCCACATTTCCGGCCATTTTCAAACCCTTCTAAAATGGGGGAAGCCTTTTCAGGAATTTTTCACAACCAGATTAACACGGGGGCGCCATCACACAGGGACCATCCCCCCTGCAGCCAGACACCATTTTACTCCCCATCGTCTATCACCAGGGTTTCCCGTTTTGGGCATTTGGGGCTGGAGAAAGCCCACATTTCGATTTCTTGCTGCGACCGGAGCAGTTCCCCCCCCTGTGGGGACTTTCTTTCGCCGAGGCAAGCCGGGTGTAAACTGCGTGAAAAACCGCTGTCCCAACACATGTGTATGATGGAGAAATACTTGTGGGGGCCCGGAGTTTGGGGTGTGGGGGAAAGGGGGAAGGCGGACTTTGGGCGAAAGGACCGGGCAGTTTGAAAAACGTGGGGGGAGAAAGCGGCGTCCCCCTGTCCAAGTTTGTTGGTGTGCTTGGGCGGGAAAGGGCCACATTCACCCAGTGGGCCGTAAAGGCATTTTCCTGGCCTTGACCTTTAGTTACAGCTACGGGAACGCCGGGGCTCCCAAATAAACCTTTTGGAACAAACCGATAACCCAAAGGGCCCTGCCCCCCAAATTTTTTCTACATATTTATAAGGCGGAATTCCTTTTTGGAAAAAAATTTGGGGGTTTGGGAAAACCCCCATCTCGGCTCGGGCCCAACCTTTTAAGTTCTCTGAAGGGTAAAATTTCCACCATTTGGAAAGGGGGAAAGGGACTGCAGCACCACAAAATTTGGGGACGGGAAGTACGGTCACCTTCTGCCCCTTAGGAGGGTTTGGGAAACCGAAATACTGTTTTTCCTCTTTGCAAATCGCCTCGCGAACGACTGCGGGCGCCATGAGTGCGAGGACAGGACATCGGGCCCGGGGAGATAGGCAAAGAAAAACAGCCCCTTTCTGCAGAGGGGGGACCCTTTAAACTGGCTGAAAGGGAAATGCGTGCCACTGGGGGGTTTCCTGCTGCTGGGGGGCAGGTTTGACCACCACATCTGAGCCATGTTTCCCCAGGCCACCATGGCCCACGCTGCATGTTTTAAACCCGGGGCCGGGTCAAACGTTAGCCCCCTTTGGCCCCCTTCACTTTCTTTTTTACAGATTCTACAAAACCCATATTCGGCTCCCCCGGGTGTCTTAGCAAAGAAAATGCCACACCGCCGAGTTTTCGGATTTTAAACCGCCGACGCTCCCCCACTGAGTGACTACTCTTCGCCGCCCCTGCCTCGCGAGCCCCTGTGCCCCCTACTTTCTTGGGCCTGCGAACCCGGGTTTTTTTAAAAACCGGGGGGCCCCTTGGTTCCCCCGACCTCACACTGCTGCTCCCGACCGCCATGCTTCCCCCATCACCCTCTTTGGGAAAGGGAAGGGTGACCCCTCACAACAAAGACCTCCCAAAGGGCCCCTCCCCAACATCTATTCTTTGCCCCTACTGCAAGAAGCCCGGGGGTATTTTGGGCCCCATTTCTTCACTGGCCCAAATAGCCCCTGGGCTGCCCTCCTCCCAAATTTTTCAAACCTCACTATATATTTGGGGTGAGCCCCCGAAACCCCATAGTAAACTCTGGCGAGGGGAAACCCGGGTGGGACAGAGGGGTTTAGGGCCCGGGGGGAGGCTTTCTGAAAACCCCTCCCGGGGCCCGCCAACTTTAAGGGGTTTTGTCTAACGTTCCCCCGACTCTTGATGGGGGTTTTCAATTTTCATCTGGGAGGGAAATGGAAATTCCCAGTCCCAAACCAAACAAGGGTCCATTTGGGTTTCGAACAACACACTCCTAGAAAGACACGGGAGTTTTGGCCCTTTAAACCAGGACCCCGTGCGGACGTCTCCTTCTTTTGCTGCGACCTGGGGCCCGGAAAGTTTGTGCCCTCCCCGGCCTCTCCGCAGGTGAAAAACCCGCCCCCTCCTTCTACATAACTGTTTTTTCTAAAATGTAAAAGAACCGTTTTGTTTAAGATATCTGTATTATAAATACACACCCTGTATTTGACTCCAAATGAAAACCCCGTAACAAGCTTTGGGGAACCCTTGGGGTATAAATTTTCGCTCCACAAATGGGGCAGGGGAAAAATTTTTCTTGTTTTGTCCTTTAAAAACTCCCGTGTATTTTAACTGAATATAAAAGCCAAACAGGGGTTAAATTAAAACCCTTTAAAAAGAATTAACTACAGAAAATTTTTTTCTTTTGGCGGTGAAAAAAAAAGTTTCTTTTTCTGAGTACAACTGCAAACAACGCTTAAATTAAACCCCCATGTAAATTTTCGGGAAAAGAATTGACAGCCAAAACTACTAACTTTTTACGTTTTACAATTTCGGTTTCTAAACCCACACAACCCCCGGGGAAAAAATTGTAAATTTAACCTTCGCTTTTTGAATTATGGTACCCGGGAAAATTGTAATTTTTGGCGGGGAAAAAAAAACGGTTTTTTGATCCCTTTACACAGCAAACAATGCTTAATTAACCCCTTGGGGTTAAAAATTTCGCAAAAGAATTGAGCACCACAAATAAGTTTTATTTTTTATTTTAAAAACGCTGTTCCTTAAATGAATACAACAGGGAAAGGGTTTGATCTCCCTTTGGGTATTCAATGGGGCGTGAGAAATAGCATTAAAAGAAAAAACAGCGCAGTGGAAAGCACACTGGACTTCAAACCAATAAACCCCCAAAAAATCCAAAAAAGAACATTTAAAAAAAGCACCCGAAAACAAGTGAACCCCCCTAAACAAAATTTCCCGAATAAAAAAACAATTTTTCAGTAAGAGCTATCACAATCAGCCGCGGCAGCACCTTCCCTGATCAGTACAGTGAGAGGAGTTTGAGCTCCCAGCGTCGCGCCCGGACTTATATAGTGCGGTGACGTCACAGATTCCCGCCGGTCTCTGATTGGCTTCATCTCTGCACATGTCATGCAGGCTATGCCCTTCTTCCTCCCAGAGTGCTTTGCCCCATGTAACGCCATGTGCTAGCAGCCATTTTATCCATCAAAAGCATACTTCGTTCACCCGAAGTACCACAAACTTCGACTTCATTCAGAACCGAAGTTTTCCTGAAATTCTAAACGAATTCCACTTCGTTAGAATCAATTCGCCCATCTCTAGTGCTCAACCCCCAAAAAATCAAACAAGGAATGCAATCTAATAATTTTTCTAAAAGCCCTTGACAGTCTGATCTGGTTTGGGGGACTTCCTTTTAGGGAGCTTCTATCCATAATATTAAAAAAAAATCAAGTTAAAATCCCCTCCCATTCAAAGAGCTGAGGATGAAAACTTGGAGAGCTTGGCAAACATCCTGTTCAGAAAGGTGATTTGAGAGGTATTAGGCACATAGATATTACATAACGTTAAGGGTCTCCCATACAAGGTGGCATGTAGAATGATATATCTATGTGCCTGGTCACTTAGCGATGACAAGACCTGTAAAAGACAAGAATTGGCAATCCATATAGCCACACCAGGTTTCTTTTTCTCGTTAGAGGCCGAAAAAGCCATTGAGTAAGAGGCTTTATTAAAGTTAAAGGATCCTGCTGAGTTATATTGAGTTTCCTGTTAAAACATAATATCTGCTCTTAGACTTCTACATTCTTGGAGAGCCAATCTTCCTTTAATATTTGAGTTATGCCTTTTTAACATTTAGCGTTATGCATCTAACCATAGTTTTGACTTGTGACTAGCAGCTGTCAATCAGGAAAAAATGCAAAGATATTCTACCCCTGATATGGGACAGCAAAGTTAAGGGATGGGAAAAACACAAAGGAGAAATGCACAAGGGTAGGGAGAAACACCTATAAAATGTACACAGAAAAGTAACAAGAATTCAACCAGTAAATCAACCAGAGTATTATCAAGAACCAAAGATAGGGAAAGTCCCTATTAGCATAGCAGCTCTGGTTTGTGAGGACTTTTTTTTTTTTTTTTTTATCCCATGAAGGGATAACTGTTTTACATTTTTTACACTTAGTACTGTATTAGCATATTCATATATGCTAATACATAATAATCTGTGTCAGTATGACACATTCTTCCCTGATTGGTGGCTTTTTACACAGACAGCCCTGGGGCTACTCTAGGTCCCCGGGGCTGACTGTGCAGCCATTCCCTGGGCTCTATTGGGTCACTGGATGTCCTGATCACCCGACAGAGCATGGGAAAGCCTTTTGATTACAAACCGCAGCAATCAAAGGGTTAAGCGTCGGGGAGCAGAGGTTTCCCCCACTTCCCGGCACTTGCAGAGACTGCAATGGGAAACGGACTGTGAAGTACATCCCTGTTCTCAACGCAGCTGCGGCACCGGGAGCAACACACCCTGATATCTCCATGTGACAAACAACCTGCAATGCCTGCCATCAAAAGTTGGTGAGCGGTTGTTAAGGGGTTAAAGTATTCAGACATATTCTACTTCTAAGAAACAATTTAAAGGATATTTTCATCCATTCATTAATGGTATAGCCAAAGGATATGCCATAAATGTCTGATAGTTGTGGGTCCCACCTCCGGGACCTGAACTTATAACAAGAAGGGGGTTCAATTAATCTGAGAATTCTATTCAAAGGGACTTTATGGGCGTAGGGGCTTCAGCAGTAAGGAAGTAAGGGACGCCTGAGTGGTGATGTCAACAGAATGGCACATGACCAATGAAGCCACTGATTGGCTGTAGGGTCATGCACCATTCAAAGAACAAGAAGTAAAAAGAGACGTGGGACACCACAGGCAGCTTCGATGCTGACACAGTGGTGGTGAATGCTGGGATCAGTATATATTTTTGTTTGTGATAGAGTTTAAGTGCAATGCTACCAAATACTAATGAAATGTATGGAAACTTTTGATTTTGCAGAAAGTAATAAAAATGCCTTAAAAGTTCTCTCTCTCATTATTATCAAATATAAATAATTTTGGTTCCTAATTGACCTAAAACGGGTAAGATTTATTTTGATTTCATGTCAGATAGTGAGAAAAACATGCAGATGTGTCTTTTTATATAATGTATGGAAACTTCTGGTTCCAACTATACATATTAATGATATAAAGTTCCTTATATTAAATTAACCTCACTTTCTGAAGCTGCCAATTTTAAACTGTCAAGGTCTAAGGTTTTCTTTGTTGCCCATAGCAACCACTCAGAGCTCCCCATTAATTCCAATATGCCAGGGCGTCGCTGGGGCGTTTTTTTCGGGCCGGGGGGCCCCTAAAAAAAACACCCTGTCCCCCGAGTCTCCCGGCTCCAGGCCCTCTGCGCTGGCCTGGAGCACCAACCTCTTCACTGCATGTCTTTTCCGCGGGACGCACACTACTGGGGCTTCCGGACAGAGGCAGCCCCTCCCCTCCCCGCAAAGTGTCGGACCCGCATCCGACACGCGGGCCCCGGGCCCTCAAAAGCGCTGAGGCCCCCGGGGCCCCCCGCCTCACCGGCAGCGCCGTAAAGTGAGTCCATCGCACGCTGCCCCTTTCCCGGCGCACGCGCGTCATAGGCCGTGCGCCCGGGGGGGGGGGGGGGGGGGAGCTGCCGGAGGACGCGCTCCCGGGGGATTTAAAGGTGATATAAATTTGTTATTTTTAAACGCTTTTCCCTGCCTCATGCCCCATATCGCCTGTGCCCCTATAATCCCTGCCGGGGCCCCCATACCCGCCTTGGGCCCCCTTCCCTGCCTTGGCCCCCATATCTCCTGGGGCCTCCATACCCCTCCTGGCACCTATTGCCTCCTTCCCCCCCTATACTGCCCGGGGCCCCATACCCCCTGCCTGGGGCCCCCCCATATCCCTGCCTTGGCCCCCATATCCCCCCGGGGCCCCCATATCCCGCCTTTCCCCTATAACCCTGCTGGGCCCCATATACTGCCTGGGCCTCCATATCCCTCCCTGTGCACCTAAAAACCCTGCCGGGGCCCCCAAAACCCGCCCGTGGCCCCATACCCCCCTTTTTGGCCCCCATATCCCTGCCGGGGCCCCAAAATCCCTGTTTGTCCCCCCATAAAGCTGCCTGTGCCCCTATAATCCCGCCTGTGGCCCCCATATACTCCTGTCCCCCCATATCCCTGCCTGGGGCCCCCAAACCCTGTGGCCCCCATATCCCTGCCTGTCCCCTATATCCTCCTGGGGGCCCCAAAACTGCCCGTGGCCCCCAATCCCGTCTTCCCCCAAATTGCCTGCCTGTGGCCCCCAATCGCCTGTGGCCCCCATTGCTCCTTGCCCCTATAATGCCTCCCTGTGGCCCCATTCCCTGCCTGTCACCAAAAACCCCTGCCTGTGGCCCCCAATTCTCCGGGGCCCCCATATCCCTCCGGGGCCCCCCATATCCTCCTGGCTCCATAATGCCTCCTGTCCCCCCAAAATCCCTGCTGTGGCCCCCATACCCTGCCTGTGGCTCCATATGCCTGCCTGTGGCCCCATTCCTGCCTGTGGCCCCCATACCCTGCCTGTGGCCCCCAAATTCCCTGTGCCCTATATACCTGCCTGGGGCCCCCATAACTGCCTTTGCCTATTACCTGCCTGTGGCCCCAAATACTCCTGTGTCCCTATAACCTCCCCGGGGCCCCCCCATAAATTGCCTGTGTCCCTATATACCTGCCTGGGGCCCCCCCAAAACCCCCTCATGACCCCCTAACTGCCTCATACCCTTTTTTTTCTCCCTCATGACCCTAAAACCCTTTCTTGGGCCCCATATACTCCCTCATTCCCCCCCTATACTGCCTTGGCCCATTACTGCCTCAGTGCCCCCAATACTTGCCTGGCCCCATTACTCCTGGCCCCCCCTAATCCCTTTTGGGGCCCCTAATACCTGCCGGGCCCCAATACTGCCTGTGGCCCCATAACGTTTTCATGCCCCTATATACCTAACTGAGGGACTGCTATACCTAAAATTTAAAAGGAGTTGCGGGAAATGGAGGATTCTAAATTTTTGGGTTCCAAATCCTCAGGACAGTCTTGCCCGGGGAGCAACAGCATGAAGGGTGAACCGGGGGGAGAAAAAAAGGGAAATAAAAATGCTGATCAAAAAACGTCTCCGGAGTCACTAAATGTAACTGCAGTGTAATCATTTAAAAGTCTGCAGAGCCTACATAGTATCTACCACTACTGTCCCTGTAGGCGGTAATAATGTCCCAGGGCCTGTGTGCATGATATCACATTGGGGTTGCGTTGGGTTCAGGTCGGCGGAAATTTTGACCCTTTAAGTAAATGTTTGGGGGTTTCTTGGTTTTGTAGGGGGTTTTAGTAACAATCATTTTGTCTGTAATTTGCTTCCGTGTATGGATTTTTTGGTGACTGTTTAGGGTATTGTCAAGGAAGGTAGAAGTTCTGAAAAATAAATTTTGTCTTTGTGATTTTTACTGTACGGACTGCTGAGGAATGGAGGGGATCTGGTGGAATTCAGAAAATTAGTGGGGGAACAGAATTTTTTCTCTGAAAAAAAAAACCCGCATTTCACAATGAGCGGGAAAAATGTCGGTGAACCCGCCCTACCCAAAAAACAAAAAGGGCCCGACCCCGGAGTTTAGGACCCAGCAACGCCCCTGTAAGTCCCCGAAAAAAATGAAAGGGGCGCCTGAGAGTTGCTATTGCTAACAAAGAAGGTCTTTGACCTAGACAGTTTTCATACATGTGGCCCTTTATGTATCGGTTTGATGAGAATAATAATTCTGTCTCTTTTGCAGGTCATACTATGCCCAAACTTGTTGAAAAGCAATATCTGATCATTGTATGTCTGGCATTTACTTTTATTCTAGTTCTTAGCTTTACAACTCATCTGCGTTCATTTCAGGTATGTTCTTTAAAACTATTCTGACTCCACCCACTAACTTATACATATCACATAATACTCAATAATAAATATTACAAAAATAATACAAGCTTTTTCCAACACATTGTATATCCAAAATCCAGATTTCTCCATTTGTAACAGAAGACAAAACTGTCTCACAAACTGACCCCAATGACATGAATGAGAAAGTCAACCGCATCTTCAAGGACATAAATCGCACTATCCTGGATTTAGATTTCACTGATGTAAATGAAGTCACCTGTGGTGCAAAAAGCAGAGCAACCATCATAAACCATGTACCAACATACTGTGTAGGAGACCTACTAACAGTTCAAGTTGAGATGTTTGATTTCTCAGCCAAGAAAAAGAACCATGGGGAATTTTTTTAAGCCCGTATTTTTTCCCCTCCATAGGTGGGCCCGGGGCGATCGGGAAAGAGTTGAAGATTTGAATAATGGGAATTATAATGTCCATTTCTCTTTATTTTGGGAAGGTCTGGTGAATATATCTATAGTTTTTGTTAAAAAACCCCTATGAAGGAGGCCACCTCGGGAAAGCAAGGAAATTGGCTCCCAAATATAAACATTCAAGAAATTCCTCACCAACTAAAAAGGGTTTATACACAGTGTGGGTTTGACTTAACCTCACAAAAAGAATTATGTGAATATGTAGATAAAAAGTACGTAGAGGTCTTCAGTTGCATCAAACCATCCAATGTGGTATGCGAAGCCTTAATATCACTGAACAGCAGAAGCACACCTGTGAGTCACCTCACCCAACTTCAGAAGAAGATTTTTGCAAGGTAATTATCTTTTTAGGCAACTGTATTGCATTTCAGAAAAAGATAACCTGATGTTGTATGGGTTGTTTGTTTCAGATAATTTCTGTTTACTCTATTGTGGATTTATAAAACTGGGTTCTTCATTATAGAACTACTATCTAGTCGTCAGAATGGATAGTGGCTACATAGAGTTTCCCTCTCTGGAAGAACCTACATATTCATGTATTTAGACAGCTCGTTAATTTAGCTTAATACTTTATTTCACCTGCAGAGGCACTGTGGGAGAATTAAACACTTCGAGCGACATGTATAACAGGGGCTACGCCAGAAGTCTGGTGTCTTTTTAGCCAAAAAATCTAGCACAGCCCTTTTGGGGTAATATTTTTTTAACCAGGGGCACTCCCTTTTGGGTGCATTACAGAGCCCCGGGGGATTTTTAAGCGCCTGACGGGGGCTGCTGGAGGATGTCCCCACTACAACCATACAACTAACATTTATAGCTTTATACGGGGAATCCAGGGGCATTTCTGCTGGAAAAAGGTAACACTTTAAAAGTGGTTTACCTGACCTGACTTTTTCGCTTAGTACTAGAAAGCGCTAAATCTATGACCCCAGTAGAACACTTTATAGAGTCACACATTCACCTAAGCTTCTCTCCCTCTACATATAAACCCACATAAAACCCAAAACTCACTTCTCTCCTCTTTCATATAACCCATAAAAACACAGAGCTCACTTCTCTCCTCAAACATATAACCCTATAATCACAAGCTCACTTCTCTCCCCTATCATATAATCGCATTTACAAGCTCAGCTTCTCTCCCTCTATCATTAATCGACATATCACAGAACCAGCTTTCCTCCTCCCATCATATAGCCCGTATTCCAAGGGTACTTCTCTCCTCTATCATAAGCCCTTTACACAACCCCTTCTCTCCCCTATCATATAACCCTAATAACACAGAGCTCAGCTTCTCCCCTCTATTTTATAACCCTTTTATCAAAAACCAGCTTTCTCTCCTCTACATATAACCCATATATCACAGAGCTCACTTTCTCCTTTTCATAAAAACCCTGATTCACAAGCTCGCTTCTCTCCCTATAACATCCTGCACTCAGATAGGGCAGTATCAACCTCATCACAGGTTCCCTTTAAGTGGGACTTATCAGCAAATATCCATGCATACTGTACATTTTGTGTTGTTCTCGATTTGGGCCTTTTAGTGACAGTTCTGATTTGATACTTGACAGTTCTGCTTTGTGTGGAAAACCATGGTTGCTAGGGAGGTACTGCCTGAAAACCTTATTAAAACCATTGGTTGTTAGGAACACCTAACCTCATATGCAACTTGCCCATAATATCACTCATTTTTGACCCTCAACTATAATCAAAGTGGAAAGGGTACAAAGACTCTCTCCCTTTTATGGACCTACACATTTGTGTGTATATAACAGCCCGACTTCACGACTTTTGCATGCTTAATTTTTTTATGGTGGCGCTACAGGGGAATTTAACACTTGTTGCTGTTGCCTTTGCACCTTCCTGAGATAATATCTATATTATGTGTGTTCCATGTAATGTGTGACGCAAGAGAATTTTAACCTTTCTATTTCAGACTTTGATCATTTCATTTCTTTCTCAATCAATAACAGATCCAATAACGGCATAGAGATTCCAAAGGACGTAAACAGTGTTAAAGTTTTGATGTGTAATAGTAAGTGCATTCACTGATATTTTTATTAATATTTCAACTAACACTGTATTTCATGCTCTATAAATTAGTGAAGTCTGAAGGAGTTAACTAAAATGGCAGAGGAAAGATGGGGGAAAAACTGAATGGGAAAGGAGTCCTTACAGGGGTTTTATCATTGCACACATGGCGCGTCAATAGAATATGTAATTTATGTGAGATAGGTGCAGGTCCCAGAGGTGAGAACCGCACCAATTTCAAGAACGTTCCTGACGGGGGTTGCCCTTATCTGGGCAGTCTATTTGTTAGGTAGCACTAGTCTCTGCAATAGAGTGTGTGTAGGGATTTTGTAGGGAATTTTATACTATAGTTTATAATAAAGCTTCCATTTTATCTTTGTGATATTTTCTACATGGCACGCCATTGTTGGAAGTGTTCACACAATAAAGAAAAAGACAAAACTAAGGAACAAAAGGTGAATGGATCACGTATGTCCGAAATAAATAGATGAGAATAAATTCCTAAAAGTAATCAATCAATAATAAGATTCCCCAGTTAATTAATGTATGATCAGATACAGTCATTTGCATATATGCAACATAAGTGGGTAAAGTGCAAAGTGCAATGCAACTTAATACAGCACCGAAAGGAAATTCATCATAAAAATGTACAGCAACAAAGTAATGGAAGGAAATGTAACATGGACAGGGGCATAGCTATAAGGGGTGCAGAGGTAGCAGCCGCTTCCGGGCCCCAAAGCCTTAGGGGGCCCCAAAATCCCTTCTGCATCTGTATTGTAAATTGCACATGGTAGCTGAGGGGCCTATTTCACTATTTGCACTAAGGCCCAGGAGCTTCAAGTTACGCCTTTGAACATGGAGGTCCACTTCACTCATCTCACCCTATGCGTGTTTCACCAAACGACTTTTGGGTGAGTGAGTCACAGTATATAGGGTCCAATTAACCAATCCTGGAGCCAACTGCATTAACCTTTGCTAGATCATACATCTTTATATAGTTCAATGAGGTCGATCCCTTAGTCACCATGTTTAGTAGATAGGATTAGTGAAGGTCTACCATTTCTTCATAGTTCAGGGCAGTAATTTCTAATATATTTTTAACATGGGGAACTCCTTATATGTTTGAATTCTGAGGAACCATTACAGGTTTATCATAACCACTTTAGCGGTGGCAGCTCTTACTCCTCCTCTGATCTGGTTCTAAAGATCCTTTGGCCCCAGGGCCGCCCGGGAAATTTCAGGGGGCCCAACAGTGAACACCTGGGCCCCCCCCCCTGTAAAAACCCCGCCCCACAGTCCGATCCCCCCCGCCCCCAGCAAAAAAAACGGCCCTAGGGCTAAATGCGCCCATTTTACCACATAATACAGTAGCAAAAAAGAACTGTATTGTGTATACAAAGCAAAAGAGTCACACATCGTCGTCCCATATCATAGACACACACTAATAACTCCATCCATATCCCCCTCCCCAACCCCCCATACAATATCCCCCTCCACCCCCATACAATATCCCCCTCCACTTTCCCTTTGGGCCACACCTCACCACCTTCTAAAAAAATCACCACAAGAAAGTAAAAGTCTAACTCCTATCACAGGTGAGGGGTTCCCTCTTTACAACCAGGGAAAACGTGTCGCTGCCACATACTAACGCCAAAATAAAAAAAACCCACCATATTGAATTACATAGTGGTCTGACACCCTCGGTTTAAAAATCACTTACAGTGAATACAGCACGATCCAGTATGAATAAGATAACCCCCGAAACGGGGACTCACCGGAGCGTTTTATCTAATGATCATTCTCTTCTCTAGAGCTTTTTTTTCCCTTCTCTTCTCCTCAGTTCCACACCGCCATGTAAATTTGTCCCAGCCCAAAAAATACCTGCAGAAATACACACAAATATCTTAGAATCCCAATTTTTCCGCTTTTTTTTACCCATTCCCACCCTGTACAAACCTCCCCGGGGGGAGAGGGGGGGCAAAGCCATAACTTTTTAAACTTATCGTAAAGGGGTTGGGGGGTGGGGAAGAACGACCCCGGAGATTTTGCACAACTTTGGGGTGCTCCCCTCAAAATTTCATTTACCATTAGGTAACAAACCCTAGGGAGGTTGGCAAAAGGCAGGCCCCCGAATTAGATAGCCCATTTAGGTAGGGTTTTACCCCCATGATAAGTTGATAGGGCCGCCCCAGGGAGGGTTGGGGGTACCAGCCGGTGGTAGGGAAAAGCCCCCAGTAATAAGCAGGTCCCAGTTAGCAATTGAAGGGACAGTTAGGTTGGGGGACCCCAGTTTGGTAGCTGATGTAGGGGGGTTCCCCCACTAGGGGAACTGTAGGAGTTAGTGCCCCCCCTTTATATAGGGTGCAACTTGGGACCCCCTTTAGGTATAAAAAGGGAGTTAGGACTTCCCTTTTAAATATAACAACCTAGGGGCCCCCCTTTGGGAGATACCGCAGTTAGGGTTCCCTTTTTGGATTTTTCAGCATCGGGGGGCCCCTTTAGGTATAACCAAACAGTTTGGGGGCCCCCTTTAGGTAGTAACACAGTTAGGGGGCTCCTTTAGGTAGAAACAGGAGTTAGGGGGTTCCTTTAGCTGTTGGGAGGGAATCGGGCCTCCTTTAGCTAGTGTGCAGGGGAAGGGCGGGGCCTCCTTTAGCTTGTGCAGGGAAGTCCCCCCCTTTGTTTGTAGGGAGTCGGGCCCCCTTTAGTCTGTAGGAGCCAGGGCCCCCTTTAGTTTTTAGGGGGCCAGGCCCCCTTTAGTTTTTAGGTGGCCAGGCCCCCTTTTTTTTTTGGTAAGTCAGGGCCCCCCTTTTGAGTTAGTAGCCAGGGGCCCCTTTAAAAGTTTGGGGCCAGGGGCCCCAAATTTACTTAGGTAGCCAGGGGCCCCCTTTAGTTTGTAGGTCCAGTGACCCCCTTTTCAGTTAGGTAGCCAGGCCCCCTTTTCTTTAGGTAGCTAGGTCCCCCCTTAAGTTAGGTAGCCAGGGCCCCCTTTAAATTAGGTAGCCCAGGGCCCCCCTTTACAGTTTTTAGGGTAGCCAGGGCCCTTTAAGTTAGGTAGCCAGGGCCCCCTTTACTTGGAGCCAGGGCCCCCTTTTTAGTTTTGGTACCGTAACCCCCCGTAAAGTTTTGGGACCAGGCCCCCTTTTCAGTTAGGCACAAGGGGCCCCCCTTTTCAGTTAGGTTATTTGAGGGCCCCCCCCCTTTACAGTTTGGGACCAGGCCCCCTTTACGTTAGGTACCAGGGCCCCCTGAAGTTAATACCAGGGCCCCCCCTTTAAAATTAGAACCAGGCCCTCTTTACAGTTAGGTGCCAGGCCCCCCTTTACATTAGGTAGCTAAGGGCCCCTTTTTAGTTAGGTAGCCCGGGCCTCCTTTTGTTTTTAAAGGGAGCCATCCCCCTTTTCAGTTTGGTACTAGGGCCCCCTTTTTCATTTTGGTAGCTAGGGGGCCCCCTTTAGAGTTAGGTAGCCAGGGCCCCTGTAGAGTTAGGGACAAGGGCCCCCTTTACAGTTAGGTAGCCAGGGCTCCATTTAGAGTTAGGTAGCCAGGGTCCCCTTTAGAGTTAGGTAGCCATGGCCCCTGTAGAGTTATGTAGCCAGGGCCCCCTTTACAGTTAGGCAGCAAGGGCCCCCTTTACAGTTAGGTAGCCAGGGCCCCCCTTTACAGTTAGGTAGCCAGAGCCCCCCTTTACAGTTAGGCAGCCAGGGCCCCTGTAGTTAGGTAGCCAGGGCCCCTGTAGTTAGGATGCCAGGGCCCCCTTTACAGTTAGGTAGCCAGGGCCCCTGTAGAGTTAGGTAGTCAGGGCCCCCTTTACAGTTAGGTAGCCAGGGTCCCCTTTACAGTTAGGTAGCCAGGGTCCCCTTTACAGTTAGGTAGCCAGGGCCCCCTTTACAGTTAGGTAGCCAGGGCCCCCTTTACAGTTAGGTAGCCAGGGCGCCCTTTACAGTTAGGTAGCCAGGGCCCCCTTTACAGTTAGGTAGTCAGGGCCCGCTTCCTTATATATATGAAAAAAAAAAAAAACAACCACTTTCCTCGCTCTTGCTCCCGCTCCTGGCCGCTTCAGCCGGCCTCTATTGCCGTCCTGCATAGGCGGCGCGGTGATGTGATGTCACCACGCTCCTACGTCAGCAGTAGGGGCCTAATGCCTTACACCTGCCAGGGCGATCAGCGGAGTGGAGCACTAGCAGCGCTCAGCTCCGCTGACACCGCGCAGCCCCAGGAGCCGGGGACATTAGTCCCTGACTCCCAGGCCCGGTCTCGGAGCGCTCGGGACGCTGTGGGCCAGTCCGAGCCTGGTTCGGCGGCTGCGCCGCCAGGCCCTGCTCTATCATGAGGAATAAGGGGGCCTGCTTGCAGCGGGCCCCCTTATTCCACCAGGCCCCGTACAGGAGTACCGGCTGTACCATCTGTACGGCGGCCCTGTTTGGCCCACAAAACTTTGGTTTGGACCTATCTATTGACTTAATTGCTTCTTCTAAAAGCTGAAGAATGGGGTTGGTAGAGGAGAGTAGTCACAAGTTTTTAGAATCCTAATGACTGTACTCCCAGTGTCAATGCCTGTATTCTTTGTAATGAGAGAGTCATTTTTGTTACTATTATTTATTTTAGAGCCACATTAATTTCAGGGTGCTGTACAAGCCAAGGGGTTTAAATACATAATATAAGGCAAATTTAATATACGACAAATACAATAACACTAAGTAACACACTGATACAAAAGGAGAGGGGACCCTGCCAGCGAACGCATACAATCTACAATTGAGAAGGGGAGGCAGAAGGTGAGAGACGGAGATGTTTGTATTATGGTGTAGTGGCAGCAGGATGATTGTAAATTGTAGGCTAACTGAAGAGATAGGTTTTCAGGTTGGTTTTGAAACTAGTAAAAGTGGTGGAGAGTCATGTGCTGTGGTAATGAGTTCCAGAATATGGGGAGAAGCACGGGAGAAGTTTGTAAATAGATGTGTGAGGAGCTCACAGGAGGAGAGCAGAGAACAATTTCATTAGTCAAGAGCAAATTTGGGAAATATTTTTCAGGGGGGCAGCATGAGGTGGTCAAGGCTTGGATGTGTCGTTTGAAGGAGAGAGAAGAGTAAAAGATCATCCCAAGGCAGGAGACTTGTGCGACTGGGGAGAGCATGGAACCATTGACTATGATAAATTGGTCAGATGAGGAGGTAGAGTGGGATGGGGGAAATATGATAATTCTTATTTCTCCATATTGAGTTTGAGAAAGTGGGAGGAAAAGGAGAAGGATATGGATGATAGACATTATGGGATCCTAGGAAGCAAAGAGTTGACATCTGAGCCAGATATGTAGATTTGAGAGTCATCAGCGTACAAGTGGTACTGGAAGTCATGTGATGCTATGAGTTCACTGAGGCCAAGTGTATAGAGAGAATAGAGTAGTGGGCCCAGGTCTGATCCCTGGGGTACACCAACAGATAAATGGTGAGAAGAAGAGGTGGAGTGAGAGTCACTGAATGTCCGATCAGCAGAGAGGTAACAGAAGATCCAAGAAAGAGCCAAGTTTGTGATGCCAAGTGAAGAGAGAATTTGTAAGAGTAGGGAGTGAAATGTGTCTTGCAAATGTCGATTAATATTTGCAACAAATACATGCTAGTGCCCGAAACGTGTCTGCTGATCTGGAGTGTCATGTCAGTTGTACGTTTTGAATGGAAGAGAATAAAGGAATGTAAATTTTATATATGAAGTAATGGCTTCTTGGGTGCTGGAATAAATCTACACTTGCAAGATATGGATCACTGTGTGAGTCCACGTTGTTTGTTACGTGCACCTATTCCCGGAGGACAAAGTCCAACAGGTGAGTGGAAGAAACTGTATGTACATAGTGATCAACTGTATTGAAGGCAGAGAACAGATCTAGGAAGTAGTGGCATGAGCACAGAGCACAGAGTAGTGGCGTGAGGCTTTTGTGGTCAACAAGTCATTGGCGACTTTAGTTAGGGCAGTTTCGGTAGAGTGCCGGGATTGAAAAACAGATTGCATTGAGTCAAGAAGTGATTTAGATGAAAGATGGAAGGATAATTCAAGATAGACATGCTGTTCGAGGAGTTTTGAAGCAAATGGTAGTAGAGAGAGTGATAGTTAGATAAAGAGGATGTGTTGAGAGATGACTTCTTGAGGATAGGTGTGACCATTGCATGTTGGAAGGAGGAGGGAAAGATGCCAGAGCTTAGTGATAGGTTGAAAATATGGGTGAGGACTGGGGGATTTACAGTGTTAAGGTTGGGGATGAGGTGGGATTGTATTGGGTCAAGAGGACAGGTAGTGAGATAGGATTTGGAGAGTAGCGTGGAAAGTGATGTTGGCAAAGCGGGTCAGAGGAGAAGAGCATAGTGCAGATGTATAGACGGTTTGTAGGGACTGCAGGTGGAAACTCTCTCTAATGTTGTTGATCTTGCTTTGGAAGTGTGTGGCAAAATTTTCAGCTGAGATGGGCATCGGGATCACGGAGTAGAAAATGAGAGGTGTTGAACAGATGTTTAGACAGAGAAGATAATGAGAGAGTCAAAGTAATCCTGTTTGAAAGACATAAGTGCAGACTTAAAGTTGAGGAGTGTTTGTTGGTATTGTATGTGTGAAGGTCTTCTGTGGAGTGGGTTTTCTTCCAGTGCCGCGAAGTAGCTCTGGAAATTTTCCTTAGTTGTTTGTCAGCTCTGTGTGCCAGGGGCAAGCGAGTTGAGAGCAGAGGCAATTGTGGTGTTGTAGAATACAGTGGCTATACCAGTGTCATGAAGTGCGGATATACTGGAGAGAGGTAGAGGGGGTCTGAGGATCGAAAGTTTGGAGGTTCCTGCGAGGGTGTATCAGTTTCTTTTCTGGAGGGACAGTTGTCAGTAGGAAGAGAAAGTAGCAAATCATGATCTGATATGGGAAGAATAGAGTTTGCAATGTTAGATAGGGTGCATAGGGGGGTAAAAATGAGATCCAGTGTGTGTCACTCTTTGTGAGTGGCTCTAGAAGACCACTGTAAGAAGCCAAAGAGGGAAGAAAGTGATTGGTTTTTGGTGGCAACTGAATTGTGAGTGACAATGTGATGTTAATGTCTTGCATATTGCTAGTGGGTGGTGTCAGGAGATAGAAATTGTAGAAGTCTGGTGGTGAAGTGGTCAAAAAGAGCAGTTGTGGGGCCAAGTGGTCAGAATATGATAGCTTCTTTACCGAAACGCGTCAGCTCTAGAATTAATTTAATATGAGAGAATAAATGTCTAGTTTTAATGGATTATGTCTGCTGCACTGAAATGCTGGAACTTAGTTATAGTTTTCAGAATGGAAATCGTTGTGATATTAAAGTCATGCCTAATATTTGACACAATTATTTTCCAGACACCTTTCATTTTACTGAGTCCAAATGTGAAACTGGGATGTCTTCTCCATCTCCTAGTGGTTATTTTTACAGAAACAAATGGAAACCTGCACATTGTATGCTGCGTCCATTACCTTCCGTCAGCAAGTGTCTAGCTGGTAAAATGATATATCTTATGGGTGATTCCACTTTACGTCAATGGATAGAATACTTCCCACGGATCTTGACAAGTAAGTTCTAGAACAAGCATTTCTCCACTGAGATATCCTCTAATATTTTTCCATAAGTTCTGGGCTTAATCACATTTGGTGGAGACCCCTGGGCAAAATATCTCGTGGGACTCCCAACCCTTGGGACAGTGTTACATGCAATAATATATAGCTGCATTTTAATGGCACGTACACATTAGACAATTGTTGACAGATCTCAACAATTTTGATAGTACCTGTGTACAATCTACTGTATATGGCACAGCAAAACTGTCTCCCGATGTCTGTTACTTGGAAAAACAAGGAGTGGGCATGTTGCATCCTTAGGGAAAAGAGACAGCCACTTCTGGATAGAAGACAGTAGACCATTTATTTTCACAAGGGAAGCCATGACTACTGCATGGCACAGGTAGTATTACATAAAGACTAATAAGATGAATGGCTGACCATCTTACTCATGGACAGCTTAGTTCCACCAGAATGGGAGCAGCTCTTCTGGCTCATATAAGGATACATATGGACAGGGCTTTCCCTAAAGTTTTCCCCCTTATATGTTTGACTTTTTTTCCCCAAGTAACAAGTAAGTTGACCGGTAATTTTTTTTTTCAAAAAATGGTCTTCAATGGGGCATTTTTTCCCCCCCTCTCGGGGCTAACACTTTCAGGTTATCTGGGTGGAGAAATTTCTCTTATTGAATACTAACATCTTTGCAGCCCATATCAGATGGTATAGTCATTATATAGACGATTTTCTTCGGATATTGGAGGGCCCAGAAGGTTTGATCAATAAAAAACATATGAATCTATGATTCACATATAAATAAGATCATACTTCGTTTGATTTTTTGGATGTTATGTTTACAGGTACACAGGTGAGGGGGATGAGTGTATCATCATAAAAAAAAACCTTTTTAGGACCCCTTTTTTCTTGTTCCTTTCTTTTTCCTGTAAAAACGGATCCAAACACCCTACTGGGAAATTGATAAACACCAAGAGAAACACAACTTTCATTTGAAAAACAGGTTTCAAATAGAGTACGAGAACGAGGTTACAGAGAGCTACTTAATGTAGCTAAAACTAAAGTGAATAAAACTCGTCACTCAAAACTTATAGAACCAAATAATAAACGTTGTATTTTGAAGAATAAATCAAAATCAATTACTTTCTCTACGTCTTAAGCCTTCAATATAAACAAATAGTACAAATTGAAAAAAAAAAAAAAAAAACACCTACCATATGTTGAGCAAAATTTTTTCGAAAAATTTTGAAATCGGCAAGTTTTTAGGGGTTTTTTTGATCGGATTTTTTAGGTTAAAATCGGCATCATCTATTAAATCGCCCTTTTTCGGCGCTTCCTTGTTTTTGGGGGCCCAGAAAATCATTTTACAGAATAGAGCGGGGAGTTGTGTGGACGAATGACTAGGATGTTTGGTTGCGATTGGCGGGAAAAATCACATGACCTCTTTTTACATAGAAAAAATTTTCCCCTGTTCAGGGGCCTCAGTGTCTCTCAGCGTCTAGGCAAAAGGGACGTCGCCTGCTTGTGCCCAAACATCAGCGAAAATTAATTTCTTCAAGAGAAACCTCTCTATTAGTGTGATCCCTTACAATTTAGTTAAATTAGAATTGGAAGATTTATATATTAGGTAGAGAATTTTTAAAGGGAGCACTCTGCGTAAAGTCCACGGGGGGGAGGGGAGGGGGGGGCCCCCCCCCCCCCGGGGAACACAACAACCCTTATAAAGAATACTGGATAAAGTTCACAAGACTATTTAGACACTGCAATACTTTATTATTAACGGTTTTTCATTGAAAAATTTCCTGGACATTGGGCAGCCTGAACTTATAGGAACAATCTTTTCTGTAACTGCAGGTCTTTTGTAGATGCAAAACCCACTTTTTTTATCTAAAACATTTCAATGGGTTCATTTTCAATTTTGGGCCCTTCCCACTTTTGTTGAAAAATTCCACCTTGCCTTAAATTTGAATCCACTTTTTTATAGTCACCACAGTGAATTGAAAGGTCCAAAAAAATATTTGTATTATACGAATGAAAAGCTCTATAAAGAATACTGGAAAATTTTCACCAAGACTTAGTGTAACATTGCAAAAATTTATTTTAACAGTTTTCTATTGAAATATTTCCGGATATTGGGCAGCCTGAACTTATAGGATACAAAAATTTTTCTAGTAACGCGGGTTTCTTTTTGTTGGGTGCAAAACCCACTTTATTATCAGTAACATTTAGATGGGTGTTCATTTTCAATTTTTGCCCATTCCACCTTTGTTGTATATCCACCTTGTACTTAAATTAGAATCCAGCAAGTCAGCACAGGTTGATAGGTGAAAAAAAATACTTGTAAATCCGAAAAAATTTTCAGAAAAGTGTTTTTTTTATTTTTGGCGCACTACGCTTTTTTCTTAGGCACCTTGCACTTAAATGTGAATACTGCTTTTTTTAGTCCCACAGGAATTGAAATAGGTTTTCCAAAAATACCTTTTAATTACCAAAAAACATTTTCGATACTTTTTTTTCATTTTTGGCGAGGCAGCTTTTTGGGTTAAAAGATCTCTTTGCCCAGTTAAATTTTTGAATACAGCAATTTTTGTAGTCACCACAGGGGGGAATTGAAGGGGTCCAAAAAAACCTTTTATTATCCGAATACTTAAAAAGATACGTGTTTTTTGCATTTTTGTGCACTAAAAGCTTTGTTCATTGGGGCACCTTGCACTTAAATGGAATACTGAAATTTTTTTAGCACCACAGGTGAATTTAGGTGCCAAAAAATTACCTTTTTTTACCCGAATACTTTAAATACGTGTTTTTTCACTTTGGTGCATACAGCTTTGTTCATTGAGGCCCCTTTTCATTTAAAATGTGAATACAGAAATTTTTTGTAGTCACCACAGGTAAATTTGATAGGTGCCAAAAAACCTTTTTTTATCCGAATAAAATTACAGAAACGTTTTTTTTGCACTTTTGCCAAGTCCAATTTTTGATAAACCCACCTTGCAGTTAAATTTGAATCCAGCAATTGTTAGTTACCACAGGTGAATTGATATTGCCAAAAAATACTTTTATTATCCGAATACATTTCAGATCTTTTTTTTTCATTTTGGGCGCAGGCCAGCTTTGTTGTAGTCTACTTTGCAGTTATATTTGAACCCAGCAATTTTTTGTTTTGATTTGGGGGTTTAAATAGCTGGATTTGCCGTCTTTTAATAAGAGATTTCCAAAACTTTTCCATACCTTTCTAAATTTTTGGGTATATTTCTGAACAGGAGCAAATTCAGGTGGGCGAGAAAAGGGGGGGGTGGGACATGGAGGAGAGGACGAGAGAAGGTGCTCTTTCCAGTGCTGGCGAAAAAACGCATGCCAGGGATATCAGTTCAGGACTGTCGGCCTGTCATCGTGGGTCAGGCCCTGTAAATCTCAGTAAAAAAATAGCGTCGCCAATCGTCCTTCAGTGGTTAATGCAAATGCATCCACATCTTACCTCCTCGTCCTCCCAGTCACGGCCACAAATGTCGTCAGCAGCATCCCCCACATCCGCCCCAACAGAAGCACCAAAAATGTAAACTGTGTACCCACCATTTGGGGATAATCCATTTTCTAAGACCTCTTTGATGACAAAATGATTTGGGGGTCAAAGGCATGTTAAAAGATAAAGGCCAAAGGGATATTTTCTCTGCTCTGACCCCAGTTACGATGCATCGGGGAGGGAAGAACCGGGTCAACGGCAAAAATCCCGGGCGGTGGGAAATCCCTTGCAGCCCCTCTTGCTTGTGCCCCAGCTCCGGGAAAAGGAAAATTCGACGCCCAATCACCTGTGTTGTATGATGAGACGACATTGCGGATCCAACGTGGTTTTTTTCAGCAAAAAGTTGCGAGCGCTTCATCACGGACGAGGGGGAAGACGATGGGTATGTCAGACGGCCCCGCCTCAAAAAGGGAGGGGGCGGTCGCAGAAGTCGCGATATGATTCCGCCAGCCACGGTCAGCGGAAACCCCCTCCTCCTTATCGCCGCAAAAAGGTCAGGACCTCTAAAGCCTGGGCCTTCTTTGAGCAAGCCCTGATTCACCCAGCGATTCATAGCCCCCTTTGCCGTAAAGCATAATAAGGCAAAAACCCTTAGGTGGTTAACCCACCACCAAGTTAGCACGCAGCAAATGATGAGTTGAAATGAGGCAACACTTGGCCAAAAAAGGCCGCCCATGGGGGGCCTCCAACAGTACACCCTCGTATCCGCCTCCTCCGCCACCCCCAAGCGTTCCTCACTGCCCATGTCTCTCAAGTCATGATCAGGGATCAGCCCCCCCCTCACCCGATACCACCACCCCACCAGAGCCCCACCACCCTTTCTCCTTCCCCCAGTTTGAGACCTCACCCCGTCAGGGGTCAGTCGAGCACCCAGCCCTTTGTTTTCCCGGTTTTGGGAGCAAAAAAACTTTTTAACCCAAACCACCCCAAAGCCAAAAGCCTGAATGTGGGCATTGCCAGGTTTGGGGGCCTTTGGAAATTTTCCCTTTTTCGTCTTGGACCAAGGGGTTCCCCCACTCAGGGCCCTTTTGCCTGCCCCCCAAAACCAGATGCGGGCGGGGCATTTCTTTGAAAGAAAACCCTCCCTGCCCTGCCAGCCACGGTCATCTAAAATTTCAAGCCGTTTCTGATCTGTGCCCGGGAAAAAAGTACATCTACCCCCGACACATACTATTAAGCACGGCCAAGGGCTAATCTCTGTGACAGCTCACTGGTGAGCTGGGTGGATGTCCCTGGGGTGAGGGTGGCTCTCACTCGCGCCCCCTTTCAAAACCGCAGGGATGGTTCGGGTTTTTTTCCCCCCCAAAGGTACTTGGGGGCATCAGTGCCCAAGAAACCAGGCCTGTTGAAATTAATCTTCTTGGAGAACCCGTCCAACAAAGGCAGGAGGGGAGGCTCCCGCAACGAGACCAAGCCTGGCGGGGGTGCCAAGACCTTTTTTCCAGGCAAGGTGGTGTGCGATAAACGGGGCAAAAAATTGCTGGCCCCCCTTAAGACGGTAGGCGGGAGCACATCCCTTGACTGCACATTATGACCTTGTCGTCCAGGAATTTTCTAAACAGTCCCTGGGTCGGGACTCCCGTGAAAAGGGCTCAAAGTCTGATTCGCACTTCCGCCTTTTTCCCTACCCCGTTGCAGGTCAGCTGGGCCCCCCGTCAACCGTCTCATTTTTGACGTGGCAACACGGGAATTCCCCCCCTCCACATCTCCAGCGATTGTGGCAGCAGGAAATGCCTTACGCGGGGCCCAAGTGAACATGGCCTGACAACAGGGGTCGGCCCCGGGGGTTTTTGAGCCACCGGAATTGGGGGCAGGTGAAAAGCTCGCACCACCTTCCCAGTTTTGAAAGAAGCCACCAAAAAGGTCGTGCGGAAAAATGCCCTTGTCAGCATGAGCTGTGGTGATTTAGTTCGGGGAAACGATCGTGGAACTTGAAAAAACGGGTCCCGCCAGCGACGGAGGAAAAAGGGACGGACACAAGCGGACACGGACCCCTTTCCTCCGTCCAATCCACAAGGCCCCATTTTTTCACAATTTCATGGGTCTTCTTAGGCAGGGGTTGGGGGGCCAGAGCTATCAAGTGGCGCACACTCTCAGGGTGCATCACTCAGGAAAGTCAGGGCTGTGTTAACTGTGCCGGAGGCAGCGGGGGAGGGGGATTTTCCAGACCCCGATTTTTACCGACTCCCCCCTTTGGAAAAGGTTGGGCGAAATTTTGAGGGGGGGAGAAGTAGAAGATCAGTTTGTATGCCCCTCGCCCAGAGGCTTGGGAAATCAAGGCCCCAAACTCTCACATGTGCTTGGATGTCCTTTTCCTCCAACAGATCCTCCCAATAAGGCCATAAAAAGAACAACATTATGGTGGCCCCCCCCGGGGACCCCCTAAAAAACAAAATTTAAACTTTCCTTCCACCCACCCAAAAAGAGAGAAAAATGCGGGAAAATGGAGACCTTCTATTGATAATGGAGACATTGTTGGTCTGCTTCACGTTCCCCAAATGTCCGGTGGAACAACACAGCGACGTACACGAAAGGTGCCAAGTAGGCGTAGCCAGCAGCACAAGGTGGCAGAAGCCTAATGGGTGACCTTGCAATCTTGTTTTCCACCTCCCCAAAACGCCATGCAATGCAGGGCACACATCCAACACACAAGTTTCACTTAAGATCATGGGCACACATATCCATCTCACACCGATGTTTTTGCATGTGTTCCGGGACCCAAAATTTTGGGTATCCAAAAATGGACAAGGGCCCCCAGTTGGCCTTCACGATAGAGGGTTGCCTGCCCACAGCACTCAATCTACGACCTTCAGCCACGGAGGGTCATTACAGAAAAAAAACCCCGGCTTTCCAAAATAATGGGGGATCTTTTGACTTCATAAGATGAAAGGCATGGACTCTGATGTGTTGTGGCCCCAATTGCCTAGGTAAACCGATTAGTTCCCGGGTTAACTTCTTTTTTCCTTTTCAAAAGAAATGGTCCTTTAAAAATTTTTTTTAAATGATCATTTCTTTCTGCAATTTTATTTTCTTTTCCCAACAGGGTTTATTTTGCGGGTTTTTCTTTAAGAAATGAAAAAACCGCAAGGGTTTTAGACAACACCTATTCCATTTACTCACTTTATCTTTAAAAGTTTTCGCATTGTCAAGGTTTTTGGGGGTATGTTTTTCTGTGAGAACACATAATTATAGCCTTTGGAACAAAATGTGGCTTTTAAGGGGGATTTCTCCCCACAATTTTAATAGTGGCTGAGAATCTATTTATAATTTTTTGGGCATGTTGCTGTGAGATACAGCAAATCAGGTCCTTTTGGGAAAAGAAATGGGGTTTTAAGTGACATTTCTCCCTCCAATTTTTAACAGTGGCGAGAAGTCATTTTTATAATTTTTTGGTCATGTGCTTTGAAATGCAGCAAATACTACAGGTCCAATTTAAAAAATGTTTTTTCAACAACATTTTTTTCAAAAATTGTCCAAAAAGGGGTCAAGGGCATCTTTGAATTTTTGGGGGGGATTTTGCTTTGAAATGCATAACTACAGGTCCTATTATAAAAAAAAAGTTTTTTTCTAACGACAATTTTTTCTTCACAATTGTCCAAAGGGGTCAAGGGGGCGCTTTGAATTTTTGGGGGGGGGGGTTTGTTTGAAAAGAGCTATACTACAGGGCCTAATATAAAAAAAAAAAGTTGTTTCTAAAACATTTGTTCTTCACAATTGTCCAAATGCTCAAGGTCTGTTTGAATTTTTGGGGGCATTTTTCTTTTAAATGCACATACTACAGGCCTAATATAAAAAATTTTTGTTCTAATAACATTTTTCTTCACAATTGTCAAGAGTGGCTCAAGGGTATGGTGCTGTCAAAACAAGGGAAAGTAGGACCTGTTAAGGACACTAGCAAAAACTTGTTTTTGCAAGATCTTTAACAAGCTAGCAATACCTTATGAGACAACCCATTTAATAAATTAAAAAAGAGAAACAAAGCAGGGGGGATTCCAATTTTTTTAAAAATGGGTTTTTTTAGAATTTAAAATACTAAAAAACTTCATGACCAAAATAGCTGGGGGAAAAAAAAAATTTCCCCTTTAATTGTACAAGGGGGGGTACAGGAAGACTTGACCCAAAGAGGGTTTTTCAAGGACAGGTATGGACAGGGCAGAGAACAAAGTACAGAGACAAAATTCCCCCCAGCACGTTGAGTAAAAAAGAAAAAAGAACCAAGAAAAAGGGCACCTGGAGGGAAAAGGAGGGTTTAACCCCCAGATTTTCCCAAATAAGCTCAATTGGTCCGCCCTCATACGGAGGGCAAGCGCACCCAGGGGTTTACTGTTGACCGAGAAAAGGGTGGAGTTTTCACACTTCCCCTTCCCCAACTCTGCTTCAGCACCATTTTCTTGCTGTGTCATCAGGGATTTTTAACCCTGTGTTAATAGATGACGGACGCCAGCCTGGGCTCCAAAACCCCCCACTTTTTTTTCCGGCCCGGGGCATCGGGCACAGGCGGATAGCAATGTCCCTTTAACTAAAATGGTGTTTGAAAGACTCCTTTTCCGGCACTTTTTAATCGGGGGTCAACAGGTTTAATGGGCATACTGTGGGGCCCCGGACGGGACATATTGCCAGTTCACAAAATTGTGGGGTTTAAAGACTCCTTTTTTCCGGGACTTTTTAATCGGGGGTCAGACAGGTTTTTAAAGGGCAACTGCGGTCCAGGGCAGTTCTAGTCCCTTTTCCATTTTTAAATAAAAAGGGGTTGAAAGACTCCTTTTTCCGGCACTTTTTAATCTGTGGGGCAGACAGTTTAAGGGGGCATGCTGCGGTCCAGGGCAGGGTTTGTCAATGTCCGTTTAAATAAAATGGTGGTTCTAGCTACTTTTTTCCGGGACTTTTTAACTTGGGTCATGCAGGTTTTTAGGGTCTGCGCGTTCCAGGAAAGGATATTCAATTCCAGTTCAAGTAAAATGATGGGTTCAAATAATACTGCCCTGGGACTTTTTTTGTGGGTGATGCAGGTTTTAAGGGGATTCTGTGGGACAAAACAGGATAGGAAAAGGTGGTGACTTTTTTTTTGTGGCTTTTATAGCCTAATTTTTGTGCTATGATGTACACTATCCATTTTACTGTTTGGTGTTAATTCCAAACTTTCCCCCCTTTTTGGGTGTAAAAGAAGGTGTTTTGCTCTCCAATAAACTTTAATGGTCACACTCATAATCGACCCGCTCCAAAGAGAAAACCCTTATCGATGGTGGCCACATCGACTATCGCCCGGGTTCGATGCCAATAACGCTAACACAAACTACCGGTTTTACATTCTGAAAATTTTTTGTTTTTATTAATAAGGAAATAAACTATTACCAAGGGGGTCCAAAAATGGGGGCCAATTTTCCCCACTTTCCAAAGTTGGGGGAATGACAAAATCCTGGCTAGATGTTGTGGCCATAATTTAAATTTCTATTTTCAACAATATACTCATTATGTACCAGCAAAAAACTATTTTAAATCAATTGCTACAAAGTATTTACTGCTGCAAGTGTGAATAAAAAATATATTTTTTTTTATGGACAAAAATGTTTAAAAAAAAAAATTAAAACCAAAAACCTAACAAAATTTTCAGGGGGAAAAGGTAGTACCCCAAACAACTAAAAGGGGGAAAAGAAAATGTTACAGGTTGAATACATGTATAGGGGATAAAGGATTGCACAATAAAAACAAAAAAATTTTTACAGAGACGACGATATTTATTAAAAATGACTATGCAAGTCCTTACTATGAATAACATGAAAATTGGATCAAAAAATGTCCCAAATCTATATGTCCTAAATAAAGTCTGCACCGAGCACTGCAATCCAAAGTATAAACAATTGTAGAATATGGATAAGTCTCACCCCTATTGTCTTTTAACAACCCCGGGGAAAAATACAGTCCCCTTTGGTTGTCTTGGGGACTACTTTTCCCCGATGATGTATGTTTGTGCTTTGGTTTACCCTTTAAAAACTCGAATATAAACCGGCCCGAAAAAAAACCCAGGGGACCTACTTTTGCCACAAAAAACGGGAAAATGATTGACTCGAGTATACCAGGTGGGAAAAAGCAGCGGGACTGGTAAATTCAAAAAAAAATGAACCAATAAAATTTTCATAGGCAGGTAAGAATTTAAAGTCCCCCCTAGGGTTGGGATTGTCCCCCCTAGGCAGGTTATGGCAGGTAAGTCCCCATAGGAGGTTATAGGCAGGCATATGTTCCCATAGGCAGGTTATAGGCAGGTTATGTCCCTTTTGGGAGGTTTTTGGCAGGTTATGTTCCCATAGGGAGGTTAAGGGGGGTAAGTCCCATAGGCAGGGTTTTAGGGGGTATATGCCCTATAGGCGGGTTTTAGGAGCTATATTCCAAAACAGGTTATAGGAGGATATGTCCTTATAGGTAGGTTATGACAGGGAAATGCAGGTATATGTCCCCCCTTAAAGGGGTTTTAAAACCCGGGATACTGTATGTCCCATAGGCAGGGTTTTAGGCAGCTAAAAATCCCTTATAGGGAAGTATAGGGCAGGGTTTTTAAAAAAAAATACAAACACTTACCTCGCTTTTCCCCCACCTCTGACTTTTCCCGGGGGGCTCCCCCTCCATTTCAGCACAGGGAGTGGAGTCCTCAGGTGCGCAGGGAACGTGATAACACGCTGCCTGTGTCGGAAAAAATTGGCAGCCATGAGTCTGCGGCAACCGAGTCACGCTGACAGGAGTGCCCCTCTGCTCCGCAGGGTTAAAACACCTTAGTCTCCCAGAGGAGTCGCTACAGGGGAAAAAATTTCCCGCCGCCCCGGGCCAAGGGCCCCGCAAGGAAGTGTTGGCTTCCGGGATTTGCTATATGTGCTTCGAGAAGTGCAGTAGCAGAATGTCCCCCCGGGCCTGGGCCATACACGCCGACCCAACATTGACTCGAGAATAAGCCCAGGTGGGTTTTTCAGCACATTTTTTGTCTGAAAAACTCGGCTTTACCGAGTATATATGGAATTTTTTTAAAAAAATTTTTGGCCACAATAAAAAAATTTTTTTATCCCTTTCACAGGATTCATACTTTTTTAAAATTGTAAATTGTAGGTTGTCAGCACATTGAAAACACTAACACATTTGTGTGTTATGTAACAAAGAAAAAATCCAAAATAAACCAATATATAAACTGTAACCCGAAAAATTTTGTTTATTTAATTTCATGTTTGATATGCCAAATTCAATATGTTGGATGTACCACTACCCCTCTAAAGGTCAGAATTAGATGACATCTATCAGATGCACATAACTCGATCTGAAACACACATAGGGCTTGTCCCCACAACAGGATTTTCAGTTGGATTTATAGACGGTTTACTGATTTGATAACCGTCTGTAAACCGACTGTCAACTATCCTTATGGACTTTAATAGAAAATCCATTCAGCGGTCCCTAAATATCAAACATGACTTTTGATATCAATATTAACATGATATATATATATATATATATATATATATATATACAGTACAGACAAAAAGTTTGGACACACCTTCTCATTCCAAGAGTTTTCTGTATTTTCAAGACTATAAAATTTAGGTTACACTGAAGATAAAAAATATGAATTAACACATGTGGGAATTATATAAATTTTAAAAAAAAGTGTAAAACAACTGAAAATATGTCTTTATTCTAGGGTTTTTCAAATAGCCACCTTTTGCTTTGCACACTCTTTGGCCCCTTCCTTGATGACTTAGATTGTACCTGAAATGGTCTTCCAACAGTCTTTAAAGGGGTTCCCCCGAGATGCTTAGCCTTTTGGCCCCCTTTTTCCTTCACCTGCGGGCCAGCTCACCCCAAACCATTCAATTTGGGGTTAGGTCCCGGTACTGGAGGCCAGGTCATCTGGCGTAGCACCCCCACTCTCCTTTTTGGGCAAAAACCCCTTTTCACACTGGGGTGTGTTTGGGGGTCATTTTTGTTGAAAAATAAATGAGGTCCAACTTTAAAACCAAAACCGGATGGAATAGCAGCCGCTTTTAAATGCTGTGGTAACCATGCTGATTCAGTATTCCTTTAATTTTTTATAAATCCCCAACGTGTCACCAGCAAAACACCCCCCACCATCACACCTCCTCCTCCTCTTTCGGGGGGAACCCGGCAGTAATCCATTTGTTCACCTTTTCTGCTCGCACAAAAAACACAGTGGTTGGAACCCAAAGATCCAAATTTGGAACCCCTCAGACCAAAGCACGATTTCCACTGGTCTAATGTCCCTTTCCTGTGGTCTTTTCCCCAAAAAAGTTCTTCTCTTGTACCTTTTAGCAGTGGTTTCCTAGCACTATTTTACCAGAAGGATGCTGCACACAGTCCCTTTTTAGCAGTTTTTTATAGATGTGTCTGCTGCTAAATCTGTCGGCATTGACCTCTTCTAATCTGGCTGCTGTTAACCTGCGATTTCTGAGGTGGTGACTCGGAAAAGAACTTTTCCCTTTTAGCAAGGTGACTTTTGGGTTTTTTTCCCTTTCGGTCCTCATGTGAGCCCGTTTCTTTTTACCCCTTTGTTTTTGCCACGACTTGGGGGCACTTTCAAATTTCCCCAAAATTTTCGCACTGCTGACCCATTTTTTTAAAGTAATGAGGCCCTTTTTTTTCTTTTTCTTAGAATTTCTATTATGGCAAGAAAAAAAGACTAACAGGGCCATTTAGTGGGGCTATCGTGTGATCCACTAACTTTGAACAACACAACTGATGGACCCAAGCCCATTTATAAGGCAAGAAATCCCACTTATTAAACCTGACAGGGCACACCTGTGAAGTGAAAACCATTTCAGGTGACTACCTCTTGAAGCTCATCAAGAGAATGCCAAGAGTGTGCAAAGCAGTAATCAAAGCAAAAGGTGGCTACTTTGAAGAACCTAGAATATGTGTCACGTCAAGGGAGGTACAGTGAGCCCTGACTGGAACCCAACCCACTGTCCCTGCCTACTTGACGTGCTGCCCTAGGCGGCAGAGTCAACTGGGCGACAGTCCCTGTGCTGCTAGAGTGCGGGGGGGCCGTTAGGAGGAAGAAAAGTCAGACAGTCTGGGTCAAATCAGAACCAGAGGGATAAACGTAAACAAGCCGAGGTCAAACACGAATGGGTGCGAGGTACAAAATCAGAAGACAAGCCGGGGTCAGGGGAACAAGCCTAGGTCAGGTACACAGAGAAGCAAATACAAAATACAAAACAAGTAAACAGGCAGCCAGGAGAATTTCACAAGCGCAGCACTCAGCCTGCAGGGAGTTTAAATATGTTTCCCGGATACCACCCCTGTAGCTGATTGGAGCGGCCTCCGGGTGCTCCCATTGGCTGGTGCGACACGCCCCCTGTCAGAAATGGCTGGACCTCTGTCACTCACACAGCTCCCAGCAGACTGTCTATCAGGGTGGGGTCGCTGATCAGCTGCTGCAGACTCTTGCTCCCTGCAAGCCGAGCACTGCCCAGCCCTGACAATAAGACATATTTTCCGTTGTTTCACACTTTTTTGTTAAGTATATAATTCCACATGTGTTAATTCATAGTTTTGATGCCTTCAGTGTGAATCTACAATTTTTATAGTCATGAAAATACAGAAAACTCTTGAAATGAGAAGGTGTGTCCAATATATATATATATATATTGTAAGAGGACAGAAGGGATTGTGGTGGACCAGAGATATGTGTCACCAAGGACCCGGGCTGTGGTGAGGTGAAAACAAGTAATTTCATGTGTCGTCGGCGGTAGGTTGCTGACACTGGTTTTATTGTTAGTATATTTGCACAGCAAGTAGTCTGGGTCTGGTTTTCACAGGAGCAGTCATAGAGTTGGGTGGGTGACTGTTCTCACATCCTCAGGTCCAGACCAGAGTTTGGGTGCTGTATGTAAGCCTGGAGATCAGGTGGGAGGGTGTGTGATTGAATGTCTGTGAGGCTGGGAGAGTGCTGGTGTGCGCAGCAGGAGATCCCAAGAACAGACTACACACCGGTCTCAGTGGGAGACAAGGAAGGCTGGAGGCCTGATCTGGACACAGGACTGTAAGTGTCCCACACGGACTGTGTAAACCTGTTTTATTGTCTCTGCATTTTGGCTGGAGTTAAGCCCACGTTTATGTTGCTGTTTATCTAAGGCTGAAATAAACGGCTGAACGTTTAAAAAGAGCTAAAGGACTGGTCCTGTTTTTAGCCTACCACCGTGCTGATCCCTTACATATAATATAATAAATTTATATTATATATATATATATATAATATAATTATATATATATATATACATTCATAAATATATATATATATACTTTTATTTTTATTTTTTGCAAACAAAGAGCGACACTCAAAAAATAAATAGCAAAAAAACGGGTGCTGGCAATTATATAACCTGAGTCACAAGTCCCAGAAATATGCAAGGAAAGTCACAGCACTTTCCTTGTATATTCATGATTATGCCCCTTTTTACATCTTGCACTACCACCTATTGTTTGCTTGAGAAAGGCTCTTTGCAGCTGAAACATCGCCTTTGAATATACTGGAATAAAGTCTCTTCACAATTTTAAAGTAGGAGTGTTGCAACTTTCCTTCTATATATTTTACATCATATTAACAGTATTGAAAATAGTAAGAATAATGCTATTATGTACCATCTTCACATGTTACTAATAACATAATAAATCATGTTTGATATTTAGTCCCAAAAGCTGCCTAGTTCCTAGTTGACTTATCAATTTTGCCTCACAGCTAAGTAATTTTCTTTTTATGTACAGTGGTGAAAAAGCGTATTTAGTCAGCCACCAATTGTAAAAGTTCTCCCACTTAAAAAGATGAAAGAGGTCTGTAACTGACATCATAGGTCGACCTCAACTATGAGAGACAAAATGAGAAAACAAATCCAGAAGATCCCATTGTCTGATTTGAAAAGACTGTATTTGCAAAGTATGGTGGAAAATCAGTATTTGGTCAATAACAAAAGTTCATCTCAATACTTTGTTATATATGCTTTGTTGGCAGTGACAGAGGTCAAACGTTTTCTGTAAGTCTTCACAAGGTTGGCACACACTGTTGCGGGTTTTGTTGGCATTCCCCCCATGAAATTTCCCTCTGAGCGTGCCTTTTGGCTGTCGCGGGCAAACGGTTTTCAACTCCCCCAAAGGTTTTTTTAGGGGGTTGAAATCTGTAGATGGTTAGGCCACCCCGGGGCCTTGTGTAGCCAGTGAATGCCACTTTACTATGTTTGAATGCTTAGTTGAACCAGATGGGTCTGTCAGATGCTTTAAAATTAACTAATGACTGTTGAAGCTAGGAAAAGCTTCTCAAAGTATTCCTAGGAAAGACTTTGGGGGATTAAAGGGGGAAGTTCCTTGACCTACGTAATGGAGACCCTCGTCACAAGGGTCTGTTATGAATAGCAAATTGCTGTCATATGTTGTATTTTCTGCCTTCTCATATGGACAGAACATGTTGGTGCTATGGGGTCTTGGAGAGATAAGGCCCAATCCTTGTTGTCCTTTTCTTGTACCATGGTAAGAAACCTATGCATTACTCTCCTCTGCAAAAAAAAATGCATTTTTATGGAAAAAGCATAGGGGAAACCCACCCAAGGGTTTGAAAGGGTTGGGGGAAAGGCAAACAGAAAAACTTTTCCCCTAGGTTTGGGCCCAAACTTGGCACCATATTATTGTGGAGCTAATAATAGACAATGAGCCCCGTTAGTCAGATACGAAACCCTAAAAATTTAATTTAAACTTTTTTTGTTAAGCTCTGGTTTTTTAATCTTCATGGAAGTGGTATTCACAGGACACACTTGGCTTTAGACTTGAAAAATAACTAATTTATCCGTGGAAAAGCATGGCCCCCCCATTTGTAATCACCCCTTCTATATAAAACGAGATGTCCTCATCCCCAATAAAAATTTCCGACTTGTGGGGGGCCTGACCCCAATTGTCGTATTATCTGAAAACTTTTTTTTTGGGCCTTTCCTATTACTGTAATTTAGAGAGTCCTCTATTCGTAGGGCCATAGAAAATCTGTTTGTTCGAAGCCCTGATACAAAAGTTATCATAAAATCAGAAAACACCAGAGAAATAAATCTTGATGCTGAACGGTTTAGTGATTTTCATGGATATATTCAATATCTCTTAATGAGGAACATCTTCAAAGGACTCCGTGCTCAGTTTATTGATGCCTGGGACATGACCATTGCAATTGGATCTTATATTCCTCATCCATCGGAGACTGTCATTAAAAACCAAATTGACCTGTTCCTGTCTTACATCTGTTAAATGAGGAATTGCTGTAGTGTGTGATCTAAATTGTACAAGAAACTGGACTTTGAAAGGATCAATAAAATACGTCTTTTGAGTTATGATCATTGATTATTAACAGAGGATGACGGAAGAATTTATTACACGTCTTGATTAAATAGCCTTAAATAAAGACGAGAATATGGGTGGGAAAACTATTTCCTCCATCCAGCCCCAAAAGGCAAAGTTTGGGTGCCCCCGAATACCATTACCCCCAAGGGACTGGGGTTAACAGTGATCCATGGGAAAAATTAATTCCAAAAAAGGTGTTTACGTGGGACCACCAGTGGTTAAATACAATCTGTGGGGGAACTTAATCATAATTGTTTACCTGCACCCCAAAAAGAAAAATCAAAAACAGTGTACAGATGTAAAATTTCAGGGAAGTGCAAAAACCCCTGAGAGAACATACACTTCTAGCATGACTAATACATGAGATGTGAAAAAGAAACTCATTAATAACAGGAAATTTTCCCACCTGGTTTCAATTACTTATTCCTTGTATGCAGAGAAAGCAGGCTCTCCCAAAGTGTCTCAAAAGTGTTTGTTGCTCTAGGGAAATAATCCTGGTGTGTACAAAAATAGCCGGGAAAGCCCCTGCACCCCGGGGTTATTTCACCAGACGCATCATTTTCCGGTTTCCCTTATAAAAAGATACTTTTTTTAAAAACCTTTAAAAAAAAACATTTAAAAGGAAGCCGCCGTTTCGGGTTTTTACCCCAATCATGGGATAACATCTTGTCCAACATCTCTTATATGCAATGGGGGCCCAAAACACATTTTTTAGGTGTTTAGTACATGATCAAACATAAAAAAACTTAAAAACATGCTGAAAAAAAAAATGACATAAACTTCATTTGTAAAATGGTACAATAAATCATTTTGTAAATTTTTGCCATAGGCTTTTTAGAATTTAGCTTAAAAATTCAGTGTGCTTCCCATTTAAACAGGTTTTTTTTTTTTAATGTCCCCTCCCCTGGATCTCGGTTTAACATGTTCAATGCCAAAGAGACAAAAACCAGACACATCCCCCTGATGGACTGTAGAGAAGTGTCGGGAAGCTCCCGAGACATTCACATAATTCAGATTTTTTATGTGCAGAATATGTTCATATATTCTTCTTTTCAAGCACCAACTCTTGCAACCAACGTATATATATCAGTTCACATATTTTACACTTAATAACAAACTACAAAATTTGTGTTGCAGTCGATAAAGCTGTTTATTTTGTAACTTTGATTACTATGATAAGGAGTAAATTCTCTAATGCAATCAGTGAACCGACACATGTTGCAGCGCAAGCCCCTGCATTTATAATTCCCCTTTATAGTTAACCAAGTTCTATCAGGAGGATCAGAAACAAAGAGACTCGGGGATAACATAGTTGCAAGTGACTTATCACTAGTGATGAGCGATTACGTTGACTATCGTCATCGGATCGATAGTCGATATCGGCAATTATCAATAAGATATCCGATAGTCGATAATAGATTATCGCCGATGACCATTAAAGTCTATGGGAGAGGAACAACACCTTCATTCTTACACCCAGACAGGGTTTGGAGAAGCTGGAATTAAAATCCACAACAGTCAAAGGGATACGGGCTACACTTAGGCAACACACTTAGGTATAAAAGCCACAGAAAAAAAAAACTCACAGACCATTCACTATCCCTGTCTTGTACCAAAGGCCTGACCCTAAAAACCTGCATCACCCACAATTAAAAAGTGCCAAAAGGCAGTATGTTTTGAACATCATTTTACTTGAACGGGACATTGAATTTTCCTTGTCCTGGAACGCAGCATGAGCCCCAAACCTGCATGACCCCCAGATTAAAAAGTGCCGGAAGAAGGAGTCTTTCATCAACCATTTTAGTTGAACTGGACATTAACTATAACTGTCCTGTACCGCAGTATGACCATTAAACCTGTCTAACACACAGATTAAAAAGTGCTGCGAAAAGGAGTCTTTCAACCACCATTTTAGTTGAACTGGACATTGACTATACCTGTTCTGTACCACAGTATGACCATTAAACCTGTCTGATCCCCAAATTAAAAAGTGCTGGGAAAAGGAGTCTTTGAACCACCATTTTAGTTGAACTGGACATTAACTATATCTGTCCTGTACCGCAGTATGACCATTAAACCTGCCCTGACCCACAGATTAAAAAGTGCTGGAAAAAAGGAGTCTTTCAACCACCTTTTTAGTTGAACTGGACATTGACTATAACCTGTTCTGTACCACGGGAAATTGACCTTTAAAAACCTGTCTGACCCACAGATTAAAAAGTGCCGGAAAAAGGAGTCTTTGAACCACCATTTTAGTTGAACTGTACATTGACTATACCTGTCCTGTGTCACAGCATGAGCCCCAAACCTGCATGACCCCCAGATTAAAAAGTGCCGTAAAAAGGAGTCTTTCAACCACCATTTTAGTTGAACTGGACATTGACTATATCTGTCCTGAAACCGCGGAATGACCATTAAACCTGTCTAAACCCACAGATTAAAAAGTGCCGGAAATAGGAGTCTTTGAACCACCAATTTAGTTTCACTGGACATTGACTATATCTGTCCTGTACCGCAGAATGACCCCTAAACTGTTTGACCCAACGATCACAAAGTGGCACAATTCTATTTTGTACAGTGACTAAAGTTAGTATATTTTTTTGGTAACTGCCCATTTGTTTAAAGAATTTATTTAGGGAAGTTTTATTTATAGTTTTTACTTTAATTATCATTTGCTTTTTTTCAAGTGTGATAACATACAACTACACCCTCCCTGCAGTTTTTACACGTGTAGATGTTTTAAAATTCGTCCGCAAACCACATAAGTAATACAAATTCCTAATAATCCCCAAACACTTCTTAGTTGAGAAAAAACATTTGCCCACCTGGCTTCTGAGAGTGATTCAGCCAATCAATTCAATGGTTTCATTTTTCCTCCAAACCTTCCCAGTGATTAGGGACAGACTCCCCTGGAGATCAAATGATGCGACCCATAGGACTCAGCCCCAGAAAATTTTAAGCCTCAAATTCTGCAATTTGTGTCCAGCCCTGGGGCCCATTATGACACTACATAACCTCACAGAAATCACTTTTTTCAAAATCGGATTTTTTAGAGAAATTTGAAGCTCTCCTGATTGCCCCTAAAGGTGAGACCAGTGCTGCCGTCACCCAAATCTGTTAAACACGGAGGTCCAGCTGCCAGGGCCAGACTTACCAGTGGGTGCGGTGAGAGCCCAGCTAGCGCCCTGTCATCTTTTAAACCCACGCAGGTTCAGCTCCAGGCCGAGTTACAGTGGGTGCGGTAAAGGAGCCCAGGCTGGCGTCGTCATCTATTAAACACGGTAAAAATGCCCTTATGATGCAGCAACGAAAAACAGTCGTGCTGAAGCAGAGTGCGGAAGCGGAATTTGTGAGGTCAGACCTCCACCCTTTCCCTCAGTACACATCAAGACCTGGGTAGCGCTTGCCCCTCCGTATGAGGGCGACCAATTGAGCTTCACTTGGAAATACTGGTGGTTAACGCTCCTGTTCACCCCCAGGTGCCCTTTTTTTGGCATTCTTTTTTCATTTTACTCAACGTGCTGGAGGAACTTGTCTCTGTTCTTTGTTCTCTGTCCGTGCTCCATACTCCATGTTCCTCTAAATAACCTACATCTGGTCAAGTCTTCCTGTACCTCCTTGTACAATTCAGAGGTTTTTTTTTACCCAGCTGTTTTGTACATGCAAGATTTTTAGTAGTTTAATTCTAGAAAACACATTTTTAAAATAGGATGGAATCCCACCATGTCTTTGTTTCTACCTTTTTTAATTGTATTAAATGGGTTGCCCTCAATTACAGATATTGCTAGCTATGTTAAAGATCTTGCAAAAAAAGTCATTTTGCAATATGTGTCCATTAACAGTATCCTACCTATTCCTGTTCCTGACAGCACCATCACCCTTAAGCCACTCTTGACAATTGTAAAGAACAAATGTCTGTTAGAAACCACATTTTTTAAAATAGGACCTGTAGTCTAGCTGCATTTCACAGCAAAATGCCCCCCAAAAATTCAAAACATGACCCATGAGCCACTTTTGACAATTGTGAAGAACAAATGTCTGTTAGAAACAACATTTTTTTTATAATAGGACCTGTAGTATAGCTGCATGTCACCGCAAAATCCCCCCAAAAATTCAAAGCATGACCCTTGAGCCACTGTGGATAATTGTGACCAACAAATGTCTGTTAGAAACAAAATTTTTAAGAAAAGGACCTGTAGTATTGCTGCATTTCAAAGCACATGCCCCAAAAAAAATTATAAAATGACTTCTCAGTCATGTTAAAAATTGTGAGGGAAAAATTGCCATTAGAAGCCACATTCATTTACAAAGGACCATAATTAAAAGCTGTATCTCACAGCAACATGACCCCCAAAAATTTAAATAGGGACTTCCAGCCATTATTAAAAATTGTGATGGAGAAATCCCACTTAAAGCCACATTTCTGTTCCAAAGGACCATAATTAATAGCTGTATCTCACAGCAAAAATGACCTCAAAACCATTGACAATGCGAAAAACTTCTAAAGATAAGTGAGTAAAGGGAAAATACGGTGTTGTCATGAAACCTTGCTGTCTTTTAACAGTCTCCTCACAGCAATACCAGCAAAATGAAACTGTTGGGAAAAGAAAATAAAAATTGCAGTAAGAAATGATCATCTTAAACATTTTTTTTAAAAAGGACCATTTCTGTTTGAAGAGGAATGTGAAGTAGACCGGCAACTAATCGGTGACCTCGGCAATTGGGGTCACAACATAAGAGATCCTTTGCCTGATTCATCTTGATGAAAGTCAAACGTCCAAAATTATCGGGGAAAAAGCCGGATGCGTTTGTTCTGTAATGACTCCTCCAGCTGTGCTGAAGGTCGCTCAATATGACGCTGGCTGCTGGGCAGGACAACACCCCCTATGGGTGGCGAGCGAGCTGGGGCCCAAATTTCGTCCATTTTGGATACCCAGAAGTCTATTGGGTGCGGAACACAAAAACAAAAACATGGTGTTGAGACGAAAGATAGTCGTGCACCATGATTTTAATGGTCTCTGTGTGTTGGATGTGTCCCTGCATTGCATGCGTTGTGAGGTGGTAAATAAAGATTGCCAGAGGTCACCCATTAGGCTTCTGACACCTTGCCTGCTGCTGCCGGGCTACGGCTACTTGGCACTCTAACTGCTGTCACGTCGCTGATGTTGTTGCACCGTGACACTTGGGGAACTTTGAAGCAGACGCAACAGATGACTCCAGTTGATCAATCAGCAAGGTCTCCATTTCCTGCATTTTACTCTCTATTTGGGTGGGTGGAAGAAAAGTGCTGAGTTTTGTTTTGTATCGGGATCCAGGAGGGTGGCCACCCAGTAACGTTGTTCATTTTGATGGCCTTAATTTCGAGGATCATTTTTGGAGGAAATGAGCATCCAAGCATCAATGTGAGAGATGGAGCCTTGATTTCCCAAAGCCTGGGTCGAGGGGCACTAGCAAATGATCTTCCTCATCTTCCTCCTCCGCCTCAAATTCGCGCCAACCTCTTTCCAAGGCAAGACATCGGTAACGTCGGTGCGAGGAATACCTCCTCCTCCTCCTCCTCCGCTTCCTCCGGCACAGCTTCAACACAGCCCTGACTTGCCTGAGATGATGCACCCTGAGAGCTGATGCGCTGCCTTTTCATAGCCCTGGACCCCCAAAACCCCTGCCTAATGAAGACCGATAAAATTGAGAAACTTTCAGGCTTTGTGGATTCAAGAGAAAGGCTCCGTGTCCGCATCTGTGTCTGTCTCCTCCTCCGTCACTGGCGGGACCTGTTGTTTCAGAGTGTCCAACGATCGTTCCAGAACTAAGATCACCACAATGCTCATGCTGACAAGGGCATTGTCCGCACTGACCATTTTTGGTGGCTTCTTCAAAACTGGCAAGGATGGTGCAGAGCTCTTTCACCTGCTCCCCTCTCGTTGGCTCAACTCCCCGTGGTCCGCACCAGTGCTTGTCCGGCCCTGTGTCCCTTCGTACTGCTTAATGGCAAGGCGCTGCTGCCACAATCGCTGGAGCAAGTGGAGGGTTGGAATTCCCGCGTGTTGCCACGTCAACAATGAGACGGTTGACGGGGAGGCCGAGCTGACGCTGCAACGCAGCCAGGCGGGACGAAGCAGGGTGCGAACAGCGGAAGTGCGAACTCAGACCCCGAGCCTTCCTCAGCAGGCAGTCCAGACCGGGTAGCTCTTTAGAAATTTCTGGACGACAAGGTTCATGACATGTGCAGGCAAGGGGTGTGCCCAGAAAAAACCGATCTTAAGGGCGGCAGCAGATTTCGCCCGTTATCGCACACCACCTTCCCTGGCACAAGGCTCTTGTCACCCAGCCAGCGCTCGGTCTCGTTGCGGAGAGCCGTCCACAGCTCCTGACCTGTGTGTGGACGGTCTCCAAGACAGATTAAATTTTTAACACGGCCTGGTTTCTCTGGGCACGTGATGCCACCAGAGGACCTTGGTGAAAGAGCCTGCATCATCCCTGCGGTTTTGAAGAGGGGTGCGGCCTATCCTGAGAGCCCCCCAGAGACATCCACCCAGCTCACCCAGTGAGCTGTCACAGAGATATAGCGGCCTTGGCCGTGCTTACTAGTCCATGTATCAATAGTCAGATGGACTTTTCCGGACACAGATGCAGACAACGCGCTTGAAGTTTTTAGATGACACGTGCTGGCCAGGGCAGGAACGGCTTTTCTGGCAAAGGGAAATGCCCCGCTCGCATCTGGTAAATTGGGGGCAGGCAAGGGCCATGACTGGCGGAACCCATCTGTGTCCACCAGACGGAAGGCAACATTTCCAAGGCCAAAAGCCTGGCAATGCCGACATTCAGGCTTTTGGCTTTGGGATGGTTTGGGTTAAAGTATTTCTTCTGCTCCCAAACCTGGAAGACAGAAGGCTGGCTGCTCGACTGGCCGCTGTACGGCGTGCAGGTCGTCAAACTGGAGGAAGGAGAAGGGGTAGGATGGGTCTCTGGTGGTGCTGATGGTACTCGGGTGACGGTGGAGGCTGAAGCGGAGGCTGATCCCTGATCATAACTCTGAGACATATGGGCAGCTGAGGAACGCTTGGTGTGGCGGAAAGGGGGAGGAGGCGGAGACAGAGGGTGTGGACAGTGGTTGGAGGCCCGGCGTCGGTCTGGCCTTTTTTGGCCAAGTGTTGCCTCCATTTCAACTCATGCATTCGCTGCATGTAACTAGACATGTGGTGGTGGTTAAACACCTAAGATTCTTGCCTCTACTTATGCGTTACGGCAAAGGCGGCATATGAAATCGCTGGGTGAATCAGAGGCTTGCTCAAAGAAGGCCCAGGCTTTTAGAGGTCCTGGACCTTTTTGACGACGAGAAGCGGGAGTGGGGTTTCAGCTGACGTGGCTGGCGGAATCATATCAGCAGACTTCTGCGACCGCCCTCTCCCTTTTTGAGGCGGGACCCGTACTGACACTACCCCATCGTCATCCTCCTCGTCCAGTGATGAAGCGCTCGCAAGCAAATTCTGCTGAAAAGACCACGTTGGATCCGCAATGTCGTCATCATCCATCATCAACACAGGTGACTAGGTCGTCCTGACATTCTGATCCAGGAGCGCGGGCTACAAGCAAGGGGACTGCAAGGCGTTGCCCGACCGCCCGGGATTTTTGCCAATTGACCGACTTCCTTCTCCTCCCCTGATGGCATCAGTAACTGGGCGTCAGAGCAGAGAAAATCAATCCTCTTTGGCCTCTTGATCTTTTAACATGCCCTTTTGACCCCAAACCGCATTTTGTCATCCAAAGAGGTCTTCAGAAAATGGATTATCCACAGTGGTGGGTACACGAGTTGACATTTGACTGCCTTCGCTTTCATGTTTTGGGCGGATGCTGAGATGCTGATGACGACATTTGTGGGCCCTGAGTGGGAGGACGAGGAGGTAAGACTGCTGGATGCAGGTTGCATTAACCCCTGAAGAACAAAATTGGCAACGCTGTTCGTTACTGAGAATTCACAGGGCCCTGATCCAGCGATGACAGGCCTGACGGTCCTGCAACTGACGATCCCCTGGCCTGGTGTTGTTGCCAGCACTGGAAAGAACACCCTTCTTCTCGAACCTCTACCTCTATGTCCTAACCCCCCCCTTGCTCCCTTACCAGCTGAATTTTCGCTCAAAGTCAGAAAGATAAAAATTTGAGAAGGTATGGAAGAGTTTTGGAAAGTCTCTTATTAAAGACGGCAAATCACAGCTATTCTCAAAGCCCTCAAATCAAAACAAAATTGCTGGATTGAAATTTAAGTGCTAGGTACCTCTATCAACAATGCTTGACTGACCAAAACTTTAAAAAAACACCTGTCTGAAATGTATACGGATAATAAACGGTATTTTTGGCACCTATCAATTCACCTGTGACTACAAAATTGCTGTATTCAAATTTAAACTGCAAAGTAATCTCTATCAACAAAGCTTGACTGACCAAAAGTGAAAAAAACACCTGTCTGAAATGTAATACGGATAATAAACGGTATTTGTGTTTACCTATCAATTCACCTGTGGTGACTACAAAATTGCTGTATTCAAATTTAACTTTCAATGAGCTCTATCAACAAAGCTTGACTGACCAAAAGTGAAAAAAACACCTGTCTGAAATGTATATGTATAATAACAGGTATTTTTGTCACCTATCAGTACACCTGTGGTGACTACAAAGTTGCTGAATTAAAATTTAACTGCAAGGTGGCTCTATCAACAAAGCTGGCCTGCGCCAAAGTGAAAAAACACGTATCTGAAATGTATACGGGATAATAAAAGGTATTTTTTGGCACCTATCAATTCACCTGTGGTGACTACAAAATTGCTGTATTCAAATTTAACTGCAAAGTAGCTCTATCAACAAAGCTTGACTGAATAAAAGTGAAAAAAAAAACACCTGTCTGAAATGTATACGGATAATAAAAGGTATTTTTGGCACCTATCAGTACACCTGTGGTGACTACAAAGTTGCTGGATTCAAATTTAACTGCAACGTAGCTCTATCAACAAAGCTGGCCTGCGCCAAGTGAAAAAAAACACGTATCTGAAATGTATACGGATAATAAAAAGTATTTTTTTGGCACCTATCAATTCACCTGTGGTGACTACAAAATTGCTGTAATCAAATTAACTAGAAAAAAAGCTCTATCAACAAAGCTTGACTGACCAAAAGTGAAAAAAACACCTGTCTGAAATGTATACGGATAATAAAAGGTATTTTTGGATCAGTACACCTGTGGTGACTACAATGTTGCTGGATTCAAACTTAACTGCAACGTGGCTCTATCAACAAAGCTGGCCTGCGCCAAAGTGAAAAAACATGTATCTGAAATGTATACGGATAATAAAAGGTATTTTTGGCACCTATCAATTCACTTGTGGTGACTATAAAATTGCTGTATTGAAATCTAACTGCAAAGTACTCTATCAACAAAGCTTGACTGACCAAAAGTGAAAAAACACCTGTCTGAATGTATTTCGGATAATAAAAGGAAGTTTTTGCACCTAACCAAATAGACCTGCAGTTACTAGAAAAGATCTGTATCCTAATATAAGGCAATGCAATGTCTAAAAAAAGTTTTGGCTGTACAAAATCCAGTATCCTTTATGAGCTTGTCTGTGTTCGCCCCCCCCCCCCCCCACCCCCCCCCCCCGCTCTCCCCCGTGACGTTACAGCGGTAGATGGGCCTTTAAAATTCTCTGTCTAACTACCTAAAAATCTGCAAATCTCTGATCTAACTAAGTTCTAAGGATCCACAGCTAAAAATAGAGCTGTCTCTGTGAAAAAATAGAAATTCGCTGAGCTGTTTGCTGAGCTGTTTGGACAGAGGCAGAACGCACGTCCTACTGCTATGAGACGCTGACACAGGAAGGGCTGTTCTATGTAAAACAAGGTCATGTGATTTTTCCAGCCAATCGCTACCATACACATCCCAGTCATGACGTCGCACACACATCTCACCCTGCTCTATTCTGTAAGCTGATTTGCTTTGGGCCCCCAAAATACAGGAAGCGCCGAAAATTTGGCGTGATATTAATGATTTGCACAGATTTTAACCTAAATTATCGCGTGATCTAAAAAATCCGATCAACGTAAATATCGTGCCAATTTCAACTTTGTCGATAATAATCGCTCAACACTACTTATCACGTCTAGATACAAAACGTACTCTCTCACTGAGGATTTTTGCAGATATATCATCTTGAAATAGGATTGGTAAATTTTTGCAAATGATGTTTGCAATTTGACCAAACTGTCTACTGAATGTGGTTACAAATGTCAGTGGAGGAGGATGACTGTCAATCTCTTTATTGTTTATATTTTTGTTTTTATTTTTATCCATATTTAGACATTCTCTTCTATTTCTATCCATAGCTATTCTTTTTGCTCTCTCGATATGCCAGTAGGTATAACCTTTCTTTTTCAAACGAGTTTCAATAATATCAAACTGAGTTGAAAGACGCTCATGGCTGGAACAAATTCTCCTGGCTCTGAGAAATTCTCCTACCGGAATTGACCGTATCGTATGTGAAGGATGATTGCTCTTAGCATGTAGTACTGTATTGTCCGCTGTTGTTTTCCTAAACAAAGTCATTTGAACCCTGTTATTTTGCACCAATAAATCTATATAAAAAAATTGGATATTATTCCTGTCATTAGAAAAAGTGAATTTTAAGTTGCAATAATTATCATTAATGTATGTTACAAAATGTTTGATGTCATTGTCCCTGCCTTTCCAAACTATTATAATATAATCTATGAAGCGCCCATAGTATTGAATGTTGTTGGAATATGGATTATTGGAGGAGGAGATATGTTCCTCCTCCCACCAAGCCATATATAGGTTGGCAAGAGAAGCCGAGAACTTCGCCCCCATTGTTGCTCCTTGTTTTTGGAGATAGAACGTAAAATATGTGAACTGATATACGTTGGTTGCACGAGCCAGTGCTTGAAAAGAAGAATATATGAACATATTCTGCACATAAAAAAAACAAATTATGTGAATGTCTCGGGAGCTTCCCGACACTTCTCTACAGTCCATCAGGGGGATGTGTCTGGTTTTTGTTTCTTTGGCATTGAACATGTTAAACCGAGATCCAGGGGAGGGGACATTAAAAAACTCCTGTTTAAACGGGAAGCACACTGGATTTTTAAGCTAAATTCTAGAATGCCATATGGCTTAAATTACAAGAATGATTTATTGTACCATTATTAATATGAAGTTTATGTCATTCATGTTTGTTTATGTTTGTATCATGTGACTGAACACCTGGAACATGTGATTTGGGTCCCATATGCATATAAGCAGATTGTTGGACAAGATGTGTATGCCATGATTAAGGGTGAAATACCCGAAACGTGTCGGCGTTCCTTGTTGAGATGTATTTTTAAAGGAATTTAATAAAAGTATAGTTTTATAATGGAACCGGAGAACGTATGCTGTTCTACCTATACCTTGTGTCAGATACAGTAAATTATCTTATAAATGAACCTGTTGCCGATCGCCTATGAACATCTGGGCGGTGGCAGTTTATCTCTGCATGGACATTCTGGAAGTAATTTTGCAGCTGTGCAGGTGGAGAGCCGGCTGTCAACTTCTCGATCACTGTGTTTACAGCTCTTAATGAGTGTAAAGAAAAAAAAAGGTACGATTCTTGGAAAGCTAGGATGAAAAAACTGGAAATGAAAAAATTAAAATGGGCCGGTGTTAAGGAATGAATCATTAAATGGTTAACATATCACACTAATATTGGTAACCCTGCCATCACAGGTCTAATGTATATGGACAACCTTAGGAGAAAATACAATTATACAGTACGTTTCAGTAAATAAGACATAAATAGAGCTGGATTAGGAGTCCACTGGATTCATGAGCCAGGTGAAGTCCCCCACCATCTCCCCCTAGTCCACATGACTGCCCCCGCTGTTATTGCAGTGGGATTGTTGATCAATAGTTCCTTGAAAGAGAGTGTTGGTCTCTGCATTGACTTTCTACTCTGATTAATATAGGGGGCTTCCAAGTAGTATATTGCATGCCCTAAAAACAAATCACATCTCAAGTGTTTAAGTATATATATTGTAAGGACTCACTCTTGTCTGGCTGCCATCTTGGACCGTCCTGGGGGTCTTTCAGCTCTTGGATCATCATCTTTTGTAAACAGTATTGGCACACTGACACCAGGCTTCCGTTTAACTCTGGACTTAGCCAGCTTTATTCAGGCACAGGATAACAAAACATAAATCATAAACAAACCTCAGGCTGTCCAGCCACTAAATACACATACAGTGAGTCCCTCACTGCCTAGTGATCTGTGTCTACCACACAGGACAACCAAAACCACAGTACTCTTAGGCGATGTCCACACGGCTTATTTCAGAACGTATTTATGTCGGATTGCCGATCGTAAATACATTCCGAAATCAGTTGAAAATCAGTTGGAAATAAGTGTCACTTAGTGTGGCACGTATTTCGCGACGGATTTACAATCCCCATTCATAATATGGTGTAAATCCGTTGCGAAATCCGGCCCAATAATTGACATGCACATTGTTTTTCCGGCCGTTTTGCGGCCTCAAATACGCGGCGGCAATACGACACGGAAATACATGTCATCTGAATAACGGCACGTATTTCCCATTAAAACCAATATTAAATGGCCTGTAACTTATTTCAGACTGATTTCGGAAGGTATTTACGATCGTAAATACGGCGGCAAATCCGTTCCGAAATAAACCATGTGAACGAGGCCTTACTGTCACAATACTGGCCTGGGGGCTAGAGCCCTTCTCCTTGGCTCCTCTGCTGCTCCACTCCAAATAGCAGACCACGCTCCCCGAAAACCTGTAGAAGCAGGATTTTTATAGGCCTGGAAAAAAACCTGGAACTGGAAGGTGAGAACAGCCACCCACCCAACTGCAGCTGTTCCGGAAAAGCCAACCTGTAATGGCTGGACATCAGCCATACTACGTACAAGTGTCAGCAACCTGATGTTGCTGACCGACAACACCTGGCTTCCCCCACCGAGACCAGGCACTCAGTGGTACGTTTCTAGCAGGTCTTTCCACCTAGTGGCAGCACCATGCAACCACCTATGGTCGCTCTGCCACGTATCCCCCCCTTTGATAAAGGCCATAGGCCTTGATCACCCTGTACAACCTTTCCTCCGGGGTCAAAGCTCCTACACAGGGCCAACGTCTTGTCTACATCTTCAGGGGCAGAGACAACATTGCTCACATACAGCTCATTCCATGCACTCACCCTATAATGGGCAAAAATGAAGTCATAGCCACTTTCCATAGGTGGCACCATGCATACCTCTGGAACACTGAAGTCATCACCTTCAGCCCGCAAGCTGACCTTAAAGGGGTTGTCTCGCAACAATGATTGGGTTTTAATTAAAAGATCTTTAAAAAATAAGCAGCTTTGTAATATATGTTCATTACAAATGTCCTACTGATTTTGAGTTATCCCTGTTTGTAGTAGTGCATCAGCTCCTGAAATCCCTATAGCAGCAGACCTGTTGATCTTTATCTCACTGGCTGTCAGTGCTGATGACTCATCTGTTTCTGAATACAGGTCGGAGCACAGAGCCCCTCCCACACAGTATGCTTCTGTAGTGGAGGGAGGGGGAGGCAGGGGCGTTGCTAGGGTCCCAAAACATCCTGGGCTCGGGCCCTTAAGTTTTTCTTAGTAGGGCTGGGTGCACACGGAATTTTTTGAGTCTCATTGTGAACTGCGGATGTATTTTTACAAAAGAAAAGCCTTTGTATGTAGATGCTCAGGAGAAATATAAGTGATTACACTGCAGTTACAATTAGTGACTTACAGGAGAGTCTCTGAGAGTTGTTCTCCCTTTTTCTTTTTTTCTTCTCCATCTGTCCCAGAGCCAGCGTCTTCTACCGTCCACAACTCTTCACTGAAAAAAAGTAAAAACAAAATCTTAGAATCCTTTTTTTATTAGCTTTTCTCTAAAATTTTTCCTTTCTCTATAAAAAAATCCCCATCTATAGTCCCCCAAATGGTAAAAATTTCCCCCCTTGTGGGGAAAATTTTTTTTTTTTTTTTTGGGCCCCTATACCCGGGTTTTGAAAGCCCACGGGACCCTAGGTTTTTGCCCCTTAGCCGGTTTTTAGCCCCTTATCCAGGTTACTCCCCTCTGTAGTAGGTTCCCTGCCCCCCTTTAGGCAGAAAATTATCCCCCCTGTAGCCATTAAGATGCCCCTTTTTAGTAGGTTATTAGCCCCTGTACCCGGTTTTTTCCCCCCTTAGCCACTTTTTTTGCCCCCTGAAAGCCAGTGAAAATCCCCCCCCTGTACCAGTGATATCCCCCCCCATTAGCCCCCCCTATCCCCCCTGTACCCAGTTACCCCCCGGGCCCCCAAAGTACCCAAAGTGTTATCCCCCCTTGTACCCAGGGGATATGCCCCCCTGTAGCCAGTGACTTTCCCCCCTTATCCATAAAATGCCCCCTGTAGCCAGGGGAACATCCCCCCTTTAAAGCCAGTGATTTTCCCCCCGGTAGCCAGTGATATGCCCCTTAGCCATATATGTCCCCTGTGGGCCAGGGGGACATCCCCCCCTTAGCCTTATATGCCCCTTTTCCCGTGAAAACCCCCTTACCCAAATATATCCCCCTTTGTACCCCAGTGACATGCCTTTTGGCCATATTTTCCCCCCTGTAGCCAGTGTCTTGCCCCCTTTCTTGTAGCCATTTTTGAAACCTGTAGCCATTTGTCTTCCCTTTCCCCGTAGCATTTTTGCCCCATTTGTAGCAGTGTCTTCCCCCTGTACCCATTTTCCCCCCCTTTTAGCCAGGGTTTGCCCCTGTAGCCATTATGCCACCTGTAGCCATTTGTCTTCCCCTCCTTTTACCCCAATTACCCCCCACTTGAAACCCATGCCCTTTCCCCCCTGTAGCCATTTTGCCCCCTTTTAGCCAGTGTTTCCCCCCCTTTTGCCATTTTTCCCCCCGTAGCCAGAATGCCCCCGTACCCCAAAGTGCCCTTGCCCCTGTACCCATTAGCCCCAAATTGTACCCGTGTCTTGCCCCCTGTAGCCCTTTTTGCCCCCGGGTCCCAGTGTTTTGCCCCCTTTTACCCTTTAAATCCCCCCTGTAGCAGTGGTTTTGGGCCCCCCTGAAAGCCATATTTCCCTTTTTTAACCCCATTTGCCCCCTGAAAGCCAGTGTCTTCCCCCCCTGTACCCCTTTAGGGTCCCCTGTAGCAATTTTTGTCTTCCCCCCTTACTAAAAAAAAAAAAAAAAAATTTATTTTACCTAATGGGGGCCCGGCCCCCGCGCGTTTTGGGTTTCCTCCCCAGTTTGGAGAGCGGTGTAAGCAGTGTGATGTCATCACGCTGCTTATCCCCTCTGGGGGGCCCCGGGTTCTCCTGGGCCCAGCGGGGAGCTCCCCGGCTTGGAGACCAGCGGTCGCGGGGGGAAGTGAGGGAAAGCAGGGGGTCACGCCCCCTGGAACCCCTCAGGTGTATGTACGAGATCGGTAAAGCCCGAAATTTTTAAGGGGGGGAAAAGGAGGGGGAAACGATCCGCCCTGCCTCCTCCCCGACTTGCCCCTGCGGGGCCCTTGCTTTTGAAAGGGGCGGACCCAAAGCGAAAAATCGGGGGCGCTGCCCCCCCACACAGGAGGCGATCCAGGCCCACGGCAGGGGGCCCTGGGGGCGGAAAACTCGGGGCCAGGGGGATTCATTCGTGGGGTTTTTCCCCCAAAAATTGAATCTGCCTGGCGACCCCCCTGGGGGGAGGGTTTCTGGCTTTGGGGCTGTGTAGCTGGAAAACCTGTATGTGCTTGTTTCCCTTTTTAAACTTTGTTTTGTAAAGGTTATGCCCCTCTCCCTTTTACTGGGAAAAACCATCATTAGGGTTTATGGGGTTAACACTTCCAGCTGCCTGTTCTGTTCTGATAGGGTTTGTTTGTTGTTGCTGGAGATGTGGAGATTTGTATGCGAAGAAGGGGGTATAGGAACACTTGCATCCCCCCTGCCCTGCTATTAGCATACACAGCTTCACAGACCTCTCCACACTCATAGATCAGCCCTCTCCTGTCTCCTGTCTCCGTGGAGCTGAAAGTGCAGCTGATCTAGCAGTGAGCAGCCTGCAGCAGACCTAGGCAGGCACACACAGGGTTAACCCTGGCAGCAAACCCCCTCGCCTTCCCCCTGCTGTATAGAAGTTATGGAGGAGAGCTGTCTGTGTGCTGAAGGGAGGGGGGAAGAGGGAGGAGAAGAAGCAGACAAGAAGCAAGCCCCTAAATTCAAAAATCCTTTGCTGCCAGAAGCATTGAAGTAGGCTGAAAGCTTGTAATGAGACAACTCTTTTAACAGAGCTACTACTGACAACCCCAACACCAGTGTTACAATAATTTTCGGCTTTCTCCCACACACAGACTACCTTGTCCTTGTGCACACTGGGCAGTGTCCTCTCTATTTTTGGTCTCTCATAAGCAAAAGACCCTTGGGTGGTCCCAACAACCACACTAGCTTCACAGGAAGCTGTAAGCACAACACACCTCTCAGGTTTGCTATACACAATGGCCTCTTGGGGCGCACCTGAGCCCCAACCTGCTACTTCTTTGTCTGCAGGATTATAATGAGACCCAAATTTCTCTTTGTCATGAGTCTTCTGGTCCTCACTGACCACCTCACCAGCATCAGAGAATACATTCTTCACTGGCTCTTTCTAGGAGCGGATCCTCTGCAGCAATGTGTGGAAATGATTCCTTCACATCCTTTGTAACAATCTCCAAGGGAGAACTCTCTGGATGCCTGCTAGTTATCTCAGGGGTACTGCTGACAACCGCTTCACATAGGAAATTCTTAGTGTTTACCCCAGGTTCATTACTGGGGATTTCCTTACCATCTGAGGGTTCAATCACACTGACCGGCCACTCACTATCGCCTGAGCAAACACTCTTTTCTGGGTGTAGCAGCTCACTCCTTCCATCACTACCGTCCCTGCAGTCTTTGTCACCACTGCAGTTAAAGCTACTGGGTCTACAGCAACCATTGTGACCTCAGCTGCACTACAGGTCCCAACATAACAGTTCTCTTCACCCTCTGCAGTGCTACAATCCAGATAGCCATCACAGAGCAAGCTGTCTGGAATACCTTGCTCAGGGCTGCACAAAAAATCTGCCTTGGCACACGTTTTCTTTACACAAGTATTTTCATCACTCCCATCTGAAAAATCAACATAATTATTATCCTGTAGCACTGACACATCACAGCGTCCACTTCCACACCGCAAATGATACTCTTCACAGAGTGGTTTGTCTTCATGGTCACTAACCGGCTCATTCACACTCAGTCTCCTCATACATGGCAGCAGAGCAATCACATTCATGGGTTGTCTTTTCCCTTTCAGACAACACACTTGCAGAGTTTCCATTAGAATAGGCAAACATCTCTCTGAGACCAACAGGATCAGAAGATAACTGCTGGCTATCTATCACAGGACACACATCACCTGTGCTACTTGGACTGCTCTCCCCTATTACCTCTAGGGGCAAACTAGAGCTAATCCCCTCTGCTGCTCAGGCTGCAGTGTCTTTAGCAGCAAGTTCACATGCTGCATTTACTTCACCCATAGATCTGACAGCCATGACCTCCAGGGGCAGACCTGAGCTGCTCTCTACTACTGCAATAGCTGCAGCACCAGTAGTCGCTTGGTCACACACAGCAGTAGCTGGGGCTAACTTTGTGACCCCAACAACAGCCCCCTGCTCAAGCTGTGTGCTATAGCAATTAATTACAGGTACATTTAATCCATTACTAGCATTTTCATAACACAGTTGATAACAGAGTCATCATTCCCCACAGGTAACACAGCATGGAAGACACTGAGTCCACAGTCCTGCTGCTCTCAGCACTCTTTACCTGCACAGGCATCATGTCTAGGCCTCTGCTTGGTCCACCCTGGTTGTCACACAACCCATGCCTGGCAGTCCCAACACAGGTGTCACCCGCAATACACACCACTGGAGCCGTCTTACCAGGTCCATGACGGGTCTCCACACCAGGTATGACGTCTGGGTGCAGTCTGGATCTCTGCTGCTGACTGTCCATGTCAGCCTGGGGTGGGGCTCCATTCACCTGAAGCTCCAGGGCTTGCAGCTGCGACCTCTCTGCCCTCCTCCTGAGAGGGAAGTCAGGAGCACATCTCTCCACTCTGTGGCAACTCCAACATGGCTCTCTGCTGGACAGTGGTAGCAGGCTCCTGCTGATGAACATGGTTGCCCACGGAAATGGCAGCATGCAGGTCCCTCAGCAACACCATCTCTCCTGAAGTGGACCCCTTCTTTGATGGATGATACGGCCTCCTCGCTACGGGACATCCCCTCATGCACATGCCCACCTGTAGGCATCCGTCACACCACTCAGGCTTGATATCCTTGGCAGCCGTCTGAACTAACTTTTCCCAAGGCTGCTTGGATTGAAGTAAGTCCATGATCCCCAGACTGTGGAAGAGGGTTGAAAATGGCCTTTATCGCCTCATGTTCTGCCTCCAACTCTGCTTGGAGCTTCTTATTCTCCTTCCGCATATTGGCAGTCAGCTGCTCAGACTCCTTCATAGACTGCTTCAGCTGGGCAAGAAGTTCCTCCATAGCCAAAAAATGCAGGTAGCAGCGACACAGTCTTTTAACACACACAGTCTCTATACTGGGGTGTGTCCCCTTCTGCAGAAACAGATCCTTATTCCCACAGGCAGTCTGTTTACAGGCTTGTCTCTCTCAGACTCAGTTTCTTAACAGCACCACTTCACCATCAGGTCTCTGGCCCTTTAAATCTTTTTGCAACAAGACTTCACTTGCACCACTTCAGGACCCACTTTGTGCCAAAACTGTGTTAACTCAATTGTGCCACACTTGCTCAGGTTATTCCAATTATGCCCACGGCATCCTCCACCATATGTGACGACTCACACACTCCTAGGTCTTATTAATAACAAATTGCGATCGTATGTATTTGCACATCATAATTGTTTTTTTTTCTCCCCTTCTCATAGGAAAATTTTTGGGTTTGCTAGGGGTCGGGGAGGAAGAAACCCCAAAACCCTTTTGGTTCGTCTCACTCTAGATATAAAAACCCAAGCATCTCGTGTAAGGGTGAAAACAGACACAGGAAGTGAGGCCCTGCCGATCCCAACCTCTGTCCCTGCCTTTTGGGGGAACCCCTCCTTAACATCGCCCAACCCTGGAACTAAGAGCTACACAAATTAAAGTGTAGACACAGGAAACAGACAAAGGGACACAGAAACAAAAGGGGGGTCTGGGAAAAAAGTGGGCAAAGTCGGAACCGGGTCCAAATCAAATCAGAGAATAAACGTTTAGCGAGAAAAAGCATCACTCGGGCGGCGCAGTTCAAATGCAGAAGGCAGAAGAATATCAAAAACCCAGCAGAGTCAGGAAACACAGAAAACCAGTAAAGAAAGGGTAACTACAAAAAGGAAGAACCCAATATAAAGGCGAACTGAAAGGAAAAAATTAAATCTTTTTAGGGAACGAAAATAAAAACTGGGGCGATGGGAAGGAGAATGCAAAACAGATAGGAAACAGAAGACTGAAACACAAGGGAAAAACCTAACAAAAAAAATTTTGGCCAGGAATCCTTAAAAACAACAGGAAGTAAGACACAGTTACACGGTAAAAGCAAATAAAGCTGGTAAAAAACCAGGTTTCGGTCCCAAAGGGCCGTCCGCGACCAAGCTCGAAACGGGGGGACTGGGGGTAGAATACATACCCCCCCCCTTGGGAGGGGCCACGGGGCCCTCAAGACCCCTTGGTTTAAAGGGGCGCTTGATAAATTTTTTTTCCCTTTACGGCCGGGGACATATTTTGCAAACAACTTAAACGGAATATTTTGGTCTAGTTACATTTTTTTTGATTTGTTTAATTTTTGGGCCTTTTTTTAGAGTCTTAGACCCCCTACCCAACTGTCACAGCCCAAAAATAACACGGATTTAATTTCGTTTTCGCAACCCTGTAATGGAGTACATGAGCGGGAAACCATCCTCACAGAAAAAAGGGGGACACCCGGGAAGGGGCAAATTTTTGTGAGCCGATAGCCCCGAGACGCTAGTCAAAGTCAAGGTGGCACAACTACCCCCAAGAAAAAATTTAGGTGTCTCAATTTCGAATGCATAAAATTTGTTCCGGGCAGACAAATTGAGCTTTTCCCCCGGATGGGTCTTTAAAAGCCACCGGTGGGGAACAAATTATCCGCAACGTCCCATAAGAAAAAGTTTGAAATCAGGTTCATTCTAAATATCAGAGTATTATTCAGCACAAAACCAAGGGAGAACAGTCTAGAATGAGAACCACATGAGTCCCCCCCTTTTTTAAAATCGGGGTCCTCCTAAAACACGGGATTATGGGACGGGCCCGGGGCAACCCTAAATAATATCTGCAGCGAGTTTTTCCATGACAAAAAATGAAAGTTTTTCAGTTGTGAAAATCCCAACATTTAAAGGTCTCAAGGTACAAACCCCCAACACTGCATGCACTCAAAAAACATGTAAAGCATAAAAGGGCGAATACCCACTGTATATAGACAGGTATAGACCCCAATTTCTGCATACACCTCCAAACTGAAAGGGTACAGAAGATGTATACCACACGACTGTAGGGCCCGGTGCTACTAACCATCAATCACTTCAAGACGCAAAACATAAGAGCATACGGGGCATTAGAACCCCAAAGATGAAAGATCTACAAAACCCCCAATCACTGCATGCACCTCACTAATAAAGAAGAACATACGGGGAAGTAGTACCACACGTACGTAAACCTACTAAAAACCAAACACTGCCTACCTCACTAAAACAGTAAAAGCAGTAAAATTTAAACAGTACTGTAAAGGCCTACTGACTGCCAACACTGCCTGCACCTCACTAAACCTGTAAAAGGCAGTCAGGGCATTAGTACCACACTGACTGTAGAAGATTCTACAGACCGCCAAAACTGCCTGCATTTCCCCAAACAGGTTTTTTTACAATAAATGTTCATGATAATTGGATATAAAACAAGACCACAATCACATTCTTACAGTATTGATGTGGGATCAAAAAAATTTTTCCCAAGAAAGTCCATGCATGGGAAATATTGTATCCTGAGGCTTAAAGCAAAATCCTTTTTAAAATTTTTCTAAAATTTTTCCCTCTTGAACCACACAATGAGGGCCATTGTAACCTACCTTGTGCTTATTATATACTATTATTATTAACTCTGTAGTTTTTGCAATTCACTAACTTGATGACAAGAATGTTATCTTCCCAAAGTCTGTGATTACTTTCATAAGAATTGTACATTGTATTGGAAAAAAAAGTACCTGTAAAAATTATTTTTCTTTGTTACCATTAGCGTTATTTGGTTTGATCCTGCCTAGCTTTGGAAACAATGGTCCAAAATTTACAACGAATGCCCTTTTAATTCTACATATCAATAATTTTTTTTCATTCTCCTAATTTTTAGTTAGATAACAGATTTTCCCAGGAATTGCTCATACATGTTTTCATATATTGAAATTATGCACATCATTCAAATATAAGATATTTAACTTTTTTTGGTTTAATAATTTTGTCATTAATCATTTTTTGTCATCAATCAAACTCAAAGAAGTGTCGCTGTAGCGTGTAGAACTGGGACATTTTAAACTATTGTCATAACTTGCTCAGTGTATTCGATATCGTTGGAAACCAAAAAGGGGTTTTTAGATTTAATTGATCATTAAAAAATTTTTTAGTTATGTGTAATGACATAAAATGCAAGGAGAAAAAACATGTAATTCAGAATTCTACATCTTTTGTCCATTTTCAGCCCAAGTCTAGATGTCGGGATAGCTCTGCCTTAGAGAAAACATTTAAAGGGGAGTTCCTATCTCATACGTTGATGGCATATCATAACTATGCCAATGTGGATAGGTCGGGATCACCCTGACCTCCACCTATCTTTTAAAGGGGCCCCTAAAGTCTTTTTTAGAATAGGAGTAGGGTTTCATTTACACACAACCTATTCGCTCAACAGGAATAAAACACTGAACAACCACTCACCTATACCTGGGCCCAATTAAACAGATGAAATCATGGCAAGGCAACCCCTTCTCCGTTGCAAAGAGATCTCTTGGGGGCCTGCTTTTGACCCTTTCATTTTCAAATCAACTTTGTTGGGATTGTCAGTCAAGGGGGATGCAGTGACCCCCAAGGAAAACCGCCCACTGTCCTCCCCACTTGACGTGCGCCCTAGGGAGCAACGGGAACTGGGCAAAATCCTTGCTGCTAAAAATGCTGGGGGCCCTCAAAGGAAGAAAGTCAAAAAGTCCATTCAATATCAAATGGGAACCCCAAAAGCCACAAATCAAACCAGAGGAAAAATAACAACCCGGGAGGTCAAAAGCCAAACGAAGCAAAGACAAAATCAGGAACAACCCGGGAGTCGGGGTCAACCGATCAGGTAACGGGTTAAACAAAAAACAAACAAAGAACAAGAAACACAAGGTAGCCGAATACACAGGCGCAGCAGTAGTTTTGGGGGGTTTTAAAATGGGATTCCGATACCCCCCTGCAGCTGATTGGACCCTTTCCCGGGGCCCTCCCTTTGGGCTAGTGCACTCGCCCCCTGCAAGTGGCGGGGAGCTTCACCACAGAGCTGTCACAAAAGTGTTCGGGGAGGGATGCAGATCAGTGTTGCGCCTGTCTGCAGTCTGACACACTTACCCTGACATACCCCCCCCTTTTAGGAGGGACCGGACCCCTTCCCTGGTTGGGTTCAACCCCCCCCCCTCTATGCGAACTGGAGAAGGGGGCCTAGGGGGGGAGTCACAGGCTGACATACCTCTTGAGTGACGCGGCCCCAGTTATGTATACAGAAAAAGTAATTTCAGCCGATAAGCCCCCGTCAACCATCCTGAACCACATAGGGACTTCAGGTACGGGTGGGGGGGAAAAGTTCCCCCAGGAGGACGATTTTCGGGAAATAAGCCCAGCATCGACTTCAAAAAAAGCCGCATAGCTTAAACGCGGCACAGCCCTTCCAGATAAAAACATTACCCTGCCACAGATTGCCCACTGGAAGGGAGCTCTGTCAACACCCCTTTGTCCCCACCTGACTAATTTCCCTGAACCCAGTCAACACGGATTATTTTTCTAAACCCGGGGACCCCAACACCACATCAGCGGCACCCCCTCCATGCGAATAGAATACACTTTTCAAATGTTGGATCGACCACCACTCCACTCAGGGGTACAATTGGAGGGCCCCCCGAGCAGTGGAGTGGAGTAAATAGCCACGCCCGAGCGAGTCAGATACGCTAAAAGGTATCCCAACGTTTGGCGAAAGACCATCAAAAAAAATTAGAACGACCCAAATCCAAAAACCCACTCCCAGAAATGACAGCGACAAGTATAAAATCAAAAATGGTAGCAGCAACTTATTAATAAAAATGGAAAACCTCTCGCCGGGTATCCTCCCGACCACCACGTTGGGTTTTTCCACCTGGTCTTCCGTTTGGAGCATTCCCAATTCTTGTCCATCTTCTCCACAGTAGAAGCAAAACCCCCCTGGATCGACGAGTAGTCCAGGGTCACTACGCATGCGAAAAACCCCACTTGCATGGGCTCCTCGGGTTTACTCAAACAAAGGGTTTGGGGTACCCTGGTTGGGCCACCGGGGGGGAAATTTTTTTTGCCGTCTCCCTAAAACGCTGTCCAGACAAGGGCCTGCCATGGCCTCATTTTAAAGTACCAGGGGGAGGGTAAGCCACCAATAAATCCTTCGCGGTGGGCGCAACCCCAATCTAAACTGGCATCTGAGAGCTGCGTCATCCCCCCGACGGAATGCACCAGCGATAAAATTTAGCAAAAAATCCTCCCCATCTTCTCCCTTTTCCCAAGGGGGTAGCTGAGCCCCACCAAAGCTTCCCATTTTGGGCATTAAAGATACCCCTAAGCGGCAAAGAACCTGTCCCCAGAAACAGTTTAGGGGGAGCTTGCGGGAAACGAAAAGCCCCTCCTTTTGGGGGGCCCCGCAGTAAGGGCTAAAATTTCCCCCCTTTGTTCCTCATTCCCTGAGTAAGTCCGGGGGCCCAAAAAAACAGACCAAACCCCCTCTAAATGCCCCAAAGGCCCTCCTGTTACCGAAAAATGTCAGCAAACTAGTAGGGGGTTTTCCCCAGGAGGGTAGGGAAAGCAGGGGCCCTCGACTTGGGTACCCTGTTGTTTAAACCCCCACGCCCGATCCCGCTCTACCAGACTTCATGGGGCCCAAATGGGGTAGGCATTAAAGGTTTTGGCCCGTGAAAATGTACTAAAAGGGGGTGGGATGGCCCTAACTGGAACCCCCACTGTCCTACCTACTTGACGTGGCCCTAGCGGCAACGGAATGACACAGTCCCCGCGCCTAAAGGCTGGGGCCCTCAGAAGGAAAAATAGTCAAACACCCGGTCAAACAAATAGGAACGCCAAAGCCCAAAACAAACCAAGAATAAACAAAAAAGCCCAGTCAAAAGCCAAAAAGGAAGCAAAGCACAAAATAGGGGCAAGCCGGGGTCAGGGGAACAACCGAGGTCAGGTATACTGTTACAAAACAACACCCAAAAAAACAAGAAACACAAGAAACAGGAATATCACAGGGGCAGCATCAGCTTTCGGGGGTTTAAAGGGATTCCCGGGTACCGCCCCCCATGATTGGGGCGGCCTCCGGGTCCCCCCCATTGGTTGGTGCACTCGCCCCCTTTAGGGTGGGGTGGGCTTGCCTCACAGAGTTTCACACAAGTGTTTTTAAGGGAAGGGGGGACACACTGTTGCAGCCGTCTGCAGTTGAGACAGCTTTTCCCGACAGGATGTTTTATTTAAAATGCATAATGTTGAGATGGAAAAATCCCCCTAACCCCTTTTGGGCCTTTTTTTTAAATTTGGATTTGTAAAGGGACCCCAAAATAGATTGTGCACTGGAAGAGAAACAATTTGTTTTTGGAAAATGGTACTTTTACTTGCATTATTGTATTAAAGGGGGTTTTCCAAGACTTCAAGAACCCCCTACCCCCTTCCCTGTGCTTCAGTAAAAACTAACCCCTACTTACCCCCCCCTCGCATCGTTCCGATTGCCAAACTCCTCGGGAATCCCCCACAATACATTCATGGATCACTAACTGCATCCTTAAATAAATCCAAGGTTGGCGTCAGCATAGATGTTGTTTATTGAAATGGAATCTCAGTACAAAGAAGCAACGTTTCGACTCAACAAATGGAGTCTTTATCAATCTTGTTGAGTTGAAACGTTGCTTCTTTGTACTGAGATTCCATTTCAATAAAGAACATCTATGCTGATGCCAACCTTGGATTTATTTATGGAGTTCCGATGGGAAAGATAGGCCACTTTCCTACTGTCGATCTGCTGCATTTTATGGTGTGGATATAGTGGACTTTAAGGACTACAGTGCTGTAGAAACATCTATATATGGTTATGATAGTGGATCCAGTCTCTGGGATCACTGCTGAAGCCAAAGATTCGTTGCATCATCATGTGATAATCTTATATTTTATGGGAATGCCAGTCAAACAAATTCCTTCCAGTACTAGTAACAGGTTTAAAACCTTTAAAGGAAGAGAGATGTTTTGGATCTTCAGAATGCCTTAATGCCAATGGGGCTAACTAAGTCAATGTAACATGGTTTTTAAAGCATGAATATTTGGGTGGTCTATTGTATTTGATTCCCCATAGGATTTATGGTGGTAGATGTTGGGACCACCCACTTTTAAGTTTATCCATCTTAGGCCTTGTTCATATCTGCATCGGAGGGTCAGTTTGGAACCTCAACTGCAGCGGTGGAACCTGATCCATTTTGCAACAGATGCAAACGGAGCCAATGGACCCCATTGACTATGATAGACTCCATTGGGTTTTTGTCATGGTGTCTGTCATTTTACTAGAAAAAATAGTGCAGCGTGCTGTGCTACTTTTTCTATTGTTCCCAACAGAACTTGTTAAAGAGGTTGCAAACAGAACCTCCAATGCTGATGTGATCCAGGCTTTAGTTATCCATTTAGTAGTGCCATTTAGTAGTGCCGGAAATCACTTTCTATGTTGAGACCAGGAGCTTAAACGGAATATTTCTTATACTGAATCAATCAACAGTCAGACTGGATCTTTATTTGACTACATACAGTAAGTATTAATATTATTTAGTAGTAGTAGTTATCTAAGCCTTTATTAAAGCCTTCACCTGTTCCTGCCGAGGCCACCGCCTGAGGCGGCTTTTCCACAGTCACAGTTCTTGTGGTAAAGAAGACTTGTCACCCCTAGAGATATAATCTTTTTTTCACCAGTTGGAAGAAGTCTTTTGAGTTTTCAATATACCTTTATTTTAGAAACCATTTATTTACTTATACAACTTAATCAGATTTCCCTGTAGAGGTCTCTTTTTAAAACTAGATAGGTTTTTCTCTTTTAACTTTTCCTTATAACTAAGATGCTCTATTTCTCTTAAGTTTAGTTGCTTGTCTTTGTAATTTATCTAATGCCAGTACATCCTTTCTATGAACTGGTGCCCAGAACTGAACTGTATATTTCAGGTGAAGTCCTACCATTGCATTGTAAAGCAACAATATAACACCCCTGTAGAGACTATATCCTGATATTTCAGCATTTGAACATTACCATCACCTTTACCAATATGCAAATTAATTTTTGTGACTGGCACAACTGAATCAGGTAAATGAATCATTGTTCTTCACTGTTGTATTTTGCACCATATTGGAAAATACCACATGAGAAAGTCTCTTTCCATTTTTTCTTAGTCTCCTGATGCTGAAAGATAAATCTTATACTATTATCATATTACTGCTAATCCATAACAATTCATCAAACCAGATCCTCCTCTACAGGAGCCCAGGCCACACCCCAAGTTTGCAGTGCAAATTTTTCCAGATCCTCTAGATCAGTGTTTCTCAACTCCAGTCCTCAAGACCCACCAACAGGTCAAGTTTTTAGGCTTTCCTCAGTGTTGCACAGGTGATATAATTATTGTCAGTGCATTCTGCACAGGTGATATAATTATTGTCAGTGCATTCAGTGGGAGACCCTGAAAACACGACCTGTTGGTGGGTCTTGAGGACTGGAGTTGAGAAACACTGCTCTAGATAAAAAGAGATATCATATTCACTAAACTAATAGAGACCCCAGAGTAGACCACCTAAATAGATATAGATTCTCTACAGACCCTATACCCTTTAAAGTACTAGGCCTTCTAATTAAAAACAGACCCTGTGTGAGACCTCTAAAGAAATAAAGACCCTAAACCAGACTCCCTAAAGAAATAAAGACCTTGGACTAGATCCCGCTTATTAAAAACTACCAATACCAGATACCCTTAATAACAATCTCAAACTAATATACTTATTGCAGACTTTAGAAAAGTCTAGCAGTCATGTGCCTCTAATTTACATCATCGTTCAGAAGTGAACAGCTCCAAAATTTGATGTAATTAGAGGCATGTTACCGCTGTAGCCAATTAGTGGCTGAAGCAGTGATGTCCCAGTTCAGAAGCAACTGAATGTCAACAGAAGACTGGGGAGGTGCAGGAACTGGAGAAAGGTCACCTGACCACCAGCCGGCAGTGAGTGGGGAAGGCAGAGGACAGAACACAGAGAGGACTCACAGAGAGAGAGCAAGGGAAGATTAAAGGAGACAGACAGACTGATGAAGAAAGAGAGAAAGTACAGGCTGAAGGAGTGAAACAGAGAGATAAAACATCAGCAGGAAGGAAATGAGAGGCTGGTGGGCCATAGTGGCTGGTCACCGGGTTTAGCACTCTTAGGTTCACTGTAGAGTCCTAGGCTCATACCTGGGGAGGTTGGCAATAGAGAGTGATAGCAGGTAACCCTGCTTGGTTGCATAAGTGCTGCATTAACCTGGAGGTGTATATAGGGAGTGCACCCATCAGAGAGATGTAGTCCTGACATTTGAGTCTTCCAGGAATCTGTCTGTATATGCTATTGGAAGCAAAGTAACTGACCTCCTTAAGTTAACACTGTGAGTAAAAGCCTTCTAAGACTCCAAGGTGCTATGTCTCTCTCTGCCAGGTCACTACTAATCCCAGCACACCCACTGGTAGAGTCACATCAATGTTATCACACCTGCGATTTGAGTGTTCCTGCCTCTAACACCTCAGACCATTGCACAGCCCCAGTATAGAGATTGTATGTAAGGGTCTGAACTAATTACTTTTATAGCTCACACTGGCTAGTAGTTTTTATTTAAGTCCAAAAAAGGACAAAAATGGTCAGCACCTTCAAGCAACATAAAATAAAATGTGTATAAGCACACTGTCATGACTGCAATACAAATGCAAACACACAAATACCAATACAGCAGCAGACTGCATATGCCGAGATACATGAAAAAATTATATATGTGAATTATTTCAAATTGCATCAATACTACATTGAGTTTATATGAAGAGCTGAGGTTCTAAGCTTAGCACTTATTTTGATCAAATTGTGTGAGTTCATCCATAAAATCCACAACATTTCCTAGTCTGATGGTAAGAAATTAGTCCCTTTTTAATCTTACTGTGTTTGTGGTATGAAAAGTCTTCTTCATTTGGCCGCGTCCACACGGCAGAGTATAAAAAAGTTTTTGTCCAATTTACTGCCGCGGCTTTTTGTGGCGGCTTTCAGATTTCTGGCGCCCCCCTGTCATAGAACAGTACTATAGTCCACCATTTTCCAGCGAATTATAGAACATGTTCTACTTTTTTGGGTCGGGTTTCGGATTTGAAATCCGACCTCAGAAAATCCGAGCTGTGTAGATAACAGCTCGGATTTTCTATTGAGGACTATGGGGGATGGTTTACAGTTCGATTTTTGTGGATTCTAAATACTGAAATCTGCTTAAAAATCCGACTGTAAACTAGTCCAGTTGAGACATAGCCTAAAGCTACGTCCACATAGCTAAGTTAAGATACATTTGGAAATCCGACGGTATTTTAACTTTGCCGCACCGTGGTTTCTGGTGCATTTTTAGCGCAAAACACAGTCGGATTTCGGATTTCTGGTGGCCCCATACAATGAGGACTATGTGAATCAGACGGGAATGCAGCAGAAGAAAGAACGACTGGCAGTTTCAATTGGAAATGACATGAAAATAATTCAAGCGTATAACGGAGAAAAAAACTAAAAAAATGTAGTAAAATAACAGAGTGAGAGAAAGCGTTATAGAGTGTACTGCGGAAAAAGGAGAATATGCCTGGTCAGGAGGGGGTAAACGGGATGGTCAGGAACTGGTTAAGGAGTAGTTATATTTATACAGTTTTACAGTTACTAACAACTCTTTGAAGGTAACCAAAATTCTGATGGTAGCTTTGGGGAAGATTAAGGTCTGGGGATTGTGAAGGCTGCAGGACAAAGAAAACCTGCTGTTGTATTCCTGGAATAAATTCATGACTATTTGACACGGTACGTTGTCCTGCTTAAAGTGTCCTTTTGCCATGAAGAGATGAACTTGGTCAGCCACAATGTTTAGATAAACTCTTGTGTTCACAATCATCAGAAAATCTAAGGTGAACCAGAAAGTACTTTCCTACACCATTATACCACCCCCACCTGCCTGAATTATTCACACCTGACAGGAAAAGTTCAAAAAGGCTCATGGGAAATGAGCTAGGACAGCGCCATCTATTGTATGTTGTGACCCATAAGTCACATCCGAGTCACTGAGTCTAGCTTTGTGAATGGGATTAGAATCAACCAGATGTTCATCTCTAGACAGGTTTTTGGGAGTATTTGCCCCACATCGGTATACTGTTTGGCTAAGTCAGTGGTCTGCAAACTGTGGCTCTTCAGCTGCTGGGAAACTATGACTCCCATCATGCATTTATGTAATCTATATCAGTGGGCATGATGGGAGTTGTAGTTTCCCAACAGCTACAGAACTACAGTTTGCAGACCACTGGGATAGGTGAAAGGCTGTAGCGTGAAAGGGGTAATGTTCCTCATTAGGGAGAGGCACCATGTAGGTGTCTGAAGACTTATACACCTATTAGTCGTTCTACTAAACATATATTACAGTGGAGTGACTAATGGTGTACACCTTCACACACATACATGGTGCCTCTCCCTAATGAGGAACGTTAATCCTTTCCAGGAAAGGTTCATACTTTTTGTGCCAAGTTCTAACCCTTCCATCAGCAACAGAAATGTAGATTTATCCATGTAAAATAATAATACTAACATTTTAATTCATAAATTCATTGACATTGGTTTGAATGGAGGTCATTGAGCCAATATTCAAATAACTGCTTGACATTTAAGCCGCTGGTCATTGTACTATTTAGAGCAAGGATCAGAAGGATACATTAAATTTTTGAGTCCAAGTTTAGAATTCTACTTGTGTCTATATATCAATGGGTGACAATATTGCTAGTCAGTACAAGGCATATTGATTACAATTGTTAAATCATATCTAATATCTAAGCATCAAGTACTTCATTGGGCATTTAGGAATTGCTTGGTCTATATTTTTACAAGCCTATGTATAGTGATGCTTATACTAGTCCAAAACAGTATGTAAGAAGGCCTTTAGTGCCATAGAGAACAACAAGGAGCAGAAGCTGACAAGAAAGATTGACATACCACTCGCCTTTTCTGAACGCCTGCACACTTCTGTAAGACTTTTATGTATCTTTGTTTGTAACTATCTCTTTTTGGAACTACTTTTTCATTTGTGTGCAATAAATTGCTTATTTTTGCTCTTATCATAATTGCCTTTTTACAAAACTTTTTGGACACTAAGGGCCTCATGAAAACCGCCTAGGTGTAAGACTGTTTTTGTTGCCCATAGCAACAAATCAGAGCTCATAGCAACCAATCAGAGTGCCCCTTTCATTTCATATAGTGCTCTGAAGAAAAAAATGAAAGCGGAGCTCTGATTGGTTGCTATGGGCTCTGATTTGTTGCTATGGGCTGTGATTGGTTGCTATGGGCAAAAAAGAAAGTCTTAGACCTAGACTTTTTTCATACATGTCCCCCTAAGGCTCTGTCTACACACCACAGGTTTTTCATCGGATTTTCAGAAGATTCAGTATTTAGAATCCACCGAAAATCCAACTGTACCCAGTGCTATGTAGACCTCAATAGAAAGTCTGTACCGTGGTCTACACAGCACAATTTTAGGGAAAATGGTTAAAAAAGTCTGCTTTTCACATTTTATTTATTTTTAACAGCAAAAGTGTCATGATATAATGTTTTTTAATTGTGTCACTTTTCTTTTACAGACATTTATATATAAATGCTATAAAATGTTATGGTTGTTGGAGATGGGGCTAAAAGTTGCAGTTTAGGCTATTAATATTAAATTTAATAAAATGTTATTTTTTGTATATGTGTTTTCTATATTTTATTTTACATATTGTGCTCCCCATAAGGTCAGAAAAAGACTTTTTTTTATTGATCTCCCCTGTAACTGCAGCTGGTATTTTAGCCCCAGTTAGAGATTAAATCCAGAAGAAATACATTCCCTGAATTTACTGCAGAGCAGATCTAGATCCAATGAGACCTAACAACTCTTGCAGTTAAGAAGCTCTGGTATTCACATCACTGCCAACACTGGGAGTAGAAAGTCAGCAGGTTTCCTGTTTGGGTGTGTATACAGCTCTCATTGAGCACTGTATATACAACAATTAGGAATATAATGATGGTAAAAAACCATCCCTACCTTTTCAAAAGATAACCCAGCTATCGCTTACAGCAGGCCCTCCATCTGTGCAGCTGCACAATAAATGTACAGCTGCTCTCTCTGCATGGACAATTTAAGACATCTGTGCTGAGTAGGATATTGACCACCTGGCATCTAGTTACAGGGGTTGTCTGGGTCATTTTATTAACATATTTTTGGAGCTTTGCTATAATATAAACAAGCTTATACTCAACTTTTCTTTTGCATCTCCATCTAATTTGCAACAACTGAGAGACATCATCCTGGCCACATGTGCCAACAATTTCAGCACCTAGTGGAATCTATGCCTTGATAATTTTCTTCGGTTCTGTAGGAGAAAGAAGCTATAACATGTTAAATGTGAAGTTAATGTTTACTCCATCTGTTATAAAGGGGTAACTTAAAGCTTCTGAACCAAAATCAAAATCTATAGTAGGACCACTTGTTGGACATCATTGATTCAGGCCCCTATTATTACACCTCTGCTTTAGTGAACCTAACCTTGCTGTCATGTAAAGTCCAGATGGGTTAACTCCTTTCACCCTGGTTAAATCACTTTCTGCTGTTAGGTGTTTTGGTGGGATTTTTCCCACCAAATGTCCATATTTTGGGCAGTTTTGAAGCTTGGAAAACAACCACCATTGAAGTGCGAAGCTATGAAACTGATGTTGCTGGTTAAGATTAGAAGACCCAGTAACAGTAGTGCGCAGTAGGTCAATATGTAATCCAAACCCATATGAACTACCTGGCACTGAAGTCAGTCATGTTGGCTTAGGGGCCTGCAGCTCTTCATCCTCTGGATTTTTACTTCCCTCCTTGCTTCCCTAATATTGATTACGTTTCGTATTTTATGCTGTTTTCTTTGTCATGTCCTCTTTATTAAAAGTCACTCACTACAAGGAGACAGGTAATGGCTCATTCTCATCAAGAATGAGTTCTACATGGTGATTCAAAATGGCTGATGCCTGTATTGAAGGCCTGTAGGTACAGGTAACTATATCAATTCAAAACTGGCTTATTGCCAATAGTAACTGATCACAGCACAGCTTAAATCTTCAAGAGAAAAAAATATTAAACATGCTTACATAGTGTGACATAAAATAGTGACATCGATCCTGAAAAAGCTCTTGGAAATTCCGAGAACGGGATCGGTTGGGACAGTACAGCAAAACTTTTAGAATAAATTTGGTAAAAGTGCTCCACATAGAAATTCTATTTCTCATTGGGTGAAGCAGGTGGAAACCATTGGTTGTTTATGTCATGGGAAAAGGCCTTGCCACTTAAAGATTTCAGAATAGATGTCAAAAGGGTTTGAGCCATGTAGGAGCATAGTTCTAGAAAGTGGACCCGGTTGAGTAGTATGGAACTCCTGTTGCGACACACCACAGTATGATGGATCATTCGAAAGTGTCTGTTTTGTAAGCCGTACAGATTACATCTTCGTCAAGAGATGAAAGCAGACAACAAACCAAGGCTGACTGGATCTAGCTGACTGGCTGGTGTTTAGAGGGGAGGTAACTTTTCACTTCAGTGGGAAGGTCAATTGACACAATGTTAAAATTTTTGGCTCAGAAAAACCATGTGCCCTTATTGAGCACCCAAAGTAAATAGGTTCAGGGCAATGAGAAGGTGCAAAGTCTATACTGAGTATATTATCACTGTCTTTTCCTACCAGGACATGTTAAAAGAATGACCTATGTCATAGACAGAGAAAGATTTGCCAAACATAGCCTACTAGCAGCATGGTGCACCTCCACGTTTCCATTTGTATGTTTGCTGAATCCTGTATGATACACTACAATAACTTTCGACTGGCCATGCCGGAAACAATTCCAGAATATCCAGATCTAGCACCCTGCACTATCTATCTGTGGACCAATGTCAAAGAATTACTGTATGTGCCTAACCAGTGACAGGACCTAAAACATTTAAGACAAGAGTCCACATCCAAGGATATGCTGGCATGGATGGACAAAACTGGACGACCGCCGAGACATCCGCGGTACCACCATTGGAAATCACTGTGAACATTTTAGTGTATAGATAAAACTTGGATAGATGGCGCATCTTTTCATGTTAATAAATATGTGTTACGTTTTCTTGGTTATGAATACCGTGGTTATAATTTTGCACCATACTTTTTGACTCACCCTGTACTTCTGACTACTTTGTAGAATGTATTCAGACATATATCACAGCATAGCTATGGGCTAGAACTGAGAAAATGTAGCTAACTTGTAGCTTGATATGTTCTAGCACAAGGTTTTGTGGTAGTTATGCATCAGTATATATCTGTATAGCTGATGTAGATCATGTAACCTACAGTTGAAACCAGAAGTTTACATAATCTATAGAAAAAGACACATATGCATGTTTTTCTCACTATCTGACATGAAATCAGAATAAACCTTACCCATTTTAGATCAATTAGGATTATCAAAATTATTTATATGTGCCAAATCCCAGAATAATGAGAGAGAGAATTTTTCGGCTTTTTTATTACTTTCTGCAAAGTCAAAAGTTTACATACACTAGGATTACTCTGCCTACAATTTTGGACAGCCCATATGATGATTTCATGTCTTTGGAAGCTTCTGATAGGTTTATTGGCAACATCTGAATTAGAGACACACATGTGGATGTATTTTAATTCACACCAGAAACACATTGCTTGTGTGTGTAACATCATAGGAAAGTCTAAAGAAATCAGCCAAGATTTCAGGAAGAGAATTGTGGACTTGCACAAGTCTGGATCATCCTTGGGTGCAATTTTCAGAAAACTGAAGGTGGCTTGTTCATCTGTACAAACAATTATATTCAAGTACAAACAAGATAGGAATGTCCAGCCATCTTACCACTCAGGAAGGAGACAGGTTCTGTGTCTCAGAGATGAATGTGCCTTGGTCCGACATGTGCATATCAACCCAAGAACAAAAGCAAAAGACCTTGTGAAGATGCTGGAGGAAGCTGGTAAGATTATGTTATTATCCACAGTGAAACAAGTACTGTATAAGTATGGGCTAAAAGGCCACTCTGCCAGAAAGAAGCCATTACTCCAAAAGAAACATATAAAACCTAGATTAATGTTTGCAAATGGACACAAGAAAAAAGATTTACATTTTTGGAGACATCTACAAAAACTGATGAAACTAAAATTTAACTGTTTGGAAATATGACCATCATTACATTTGGAGTAAAAAGGGAGAAGCTTGGAAGCCTTAAAACACCATCCCAACTGTGAAACACGTGGTTGGCAGCATCATGTTGTGGGTTTGTTTTGCTGCAGGAGGGACTGATGCACTTCACAAAATAGATGGCATCATGAGGAAAGAAGATTACGTGGCAATATTGAAGAAACATCTCAAGACATCAGCCAGGAAGTCAAAGCTTGGGCGTAAATGGATCTTCCAATGACCCAAAGCATACTGCCAAACTGGTTACAAAGTGGCATAAAGATAACAAATTCAATATTTTGGAGTGGCCATCACTAAGCCCTGATCTCAAGCCTATCTAAAATTTATGAACAAAGCTGAAAAGGCAGGTGCGAGCAAGGTGACCTCCAAACATGGCTCGGTTCTCTCTCTATTATTCTGACATTTGGCAAATATAAATAATTTTGGTTCCTAATTGACCTTAAACGGGTAAGGTTTATTCTGATTTCATGTGGGATAGTGAGAAAAACATGCAAAGGTGTCTTTTTATATAGTGTATGTTAGGGATGGTCAGGGACGCACACAAGACACGGACAAGTGGGGCCCTGACACTGATCCCAGCCTCTGTCCCTGCCTTTTGGGGAACCTGACTCCTTAACAGGCCGGCCCCAACCAGAAGACTGAAGGCTACACTGAGCAGCGTGCACAGACAAAGACAAACAAACAAAGAACACAGAACCAGTAGTCGGACAGTTCAAGTCAATAACGGGGCCAGGCAGCGCGGTACAAAATCGTGAGGCAAAGGGAGAAACCAGAAAACAAGCAGAGATAAATACACAGAGAAACAAAATATGAAAAGCTAACAAAATAAAGGCACGCAGTATAGCAGGCATAGAGAAGAGGAAGAAGCGGCTATATATGGGAAAGGGTAGAATAGAGGAGCTAGGATAGGTAGAGGGACCTGTCAATCCAGGGAGCTGATAAACCCCTATGAGTGCTGGAGGATTTCTGGCCAAGGCGTCGACCAGAAATCAATCAAGGTACGAGGCTACAGGGAAGTGTTCACACAAAGGCGGCAAGGCCGCAGTTATAATCACCGCGGCTGTAGCCGGCGACCAGGGCCAAATGGCACGGACTTGACAGTACCCCACTTCTATGAGGGGGCCCCCGGGGACCGTCCTTAATCCCCACATGGCTTGAATGGGTTGGCTCGGTGAATCTTGTCCCCAAAAGTTCGGGGGCATGCAAGTCCCTAGACGCCCCCCAAAACCCTTTTCTTCCGACCGTACCCCTTCCAGTGCCCCAGGTATTGGAGGGCATTCGAACCCTGCGAGAGTCGATAATACGCTCTATTTCATATTCAAATTTCCCCCTTGTATGACCCCCGGGGATGAGGAGGAGGGCGACCGACCACAGCAGGGATGTACTTTTTTAGGAGAGATTTGTGGAATACCGGATGGATCGGAGTGACTTGGAAGGCGTAGTCTGAAAGATCCCGGGTGAATAATTTCGTGATAACGAATGGACCAAATTAAACCGGGGGGCGAACTTAGTAGATGGCACCCGAAGACGGAGATTTTTAGTCGAAAGCCACACCTTGTCGCCAACTACATATTCAGGTCCAGGTCGGCGTTTTTTATTAGCGTAATTGATTTGCTGAGCTTGGGCTTTTTCTAGAGTCTCCATGACTCCTAGCCCAGACTGTGCAAAAGTCGCTTAAGGGGGAAATTTGACACTAGGGAGTTTCAGATTCGCAACCTGTACGGCGAATATCTGGGGTGGAACCCGTAATTACAGTAAAGGGGGAGAGTTTGGTCGAGGAATTCTCATGATTGTTAAGGGGAACTCTGCCATGGGCAAAAAATTCATTCCACCTCCCCTGGCATTCCAAAACGTAGCGCTGAGTATTGTTCTAGCGACTGGTTAAGTCTCTCAGTTTGCCCGTTAGCCCCGGGTTTGAAAGGCGGATGAGAAGGACAAGAGATTCCCAATTTACCACAGAAGCTCTCCAGAACCTCGACACCAAACTGTAACCCCTTTGTCAGATATAATGTTGGAGGGAAAAAACCATGGATTTCTAATATATGACGGACAAATAAATCAGCGAGGAGTTTGGCTGAAGGCAATTTCCTCAAAGCAATGAGATGACACATTTTAGAGAATCGGTCTACCACACCCAAATCATGATCTACCTTGGAGGGGGAAGATCGGTGATGAATCCATTGAGATGTGAGACCGGGGCCCTATTGGGCAAGGGGAGGGGTGCAATAATCCCCGGGGAGGCGTCGGGGTACCTTTGCCCGGGCTCAAGGTCTCACAAGCAGTAACAAATTCTTTCACATCACGCTGCCATGAAGGCCACCAATGGGTACGGGGACAAAAGGTATCCGGTCCCGCATGCCATGATTGCCCAGAACAAAACTGAGGGGGTGAACCTCCTCCAGAGTTTTCAAACGAAGGTGCATGGAACAAAAAGTTTACCGGGGGGTAGTCGGGTGGGACCGACCCTTGAGGAGTTCGAAATACCCAGAGACAAATCTGTAGTAAGGGTAGCCACGACTACCCCCAGAGCGTCGGCCTTAAAACATTCTTAGCCCCTGGACGGTAGGTTTACTACAAAGTTGAACCTAGTAAAGAAAAAAGGGCCCATCGCGCTTGATGAGGGTTCAATCGCTTAGCATTGTCAAGATATAACAGATTTTTATGATCTGTAAGAACAGTTACTCTATGTCTAGCCCCTCTCCAAAGGTGTCTCCACTCTTCGAAAGCCCATTTAATGGCGGCAATTCCCCTGTTACCAATATCGAGTTAATCTCAGCGGTAGAGAATTTTCGGGAGAAGAAGGCGATGGGTCTGAGATTTTGTATAAGGTTCAGTCCCCTGAGACAGGACGGCCCCTACACCTTTTTTCTGACGCATCTACCCCACAAACAAAGGGTTGTTCTGGGTCAGGGTGGACCAAGACAGGTGCAGACGAAAACATTTTTCAGTGTAACAAATGCTTTTCGGCTTCTGGTGCCCAGGAGGTGGGGTCACTCCCTTTTTAGTAAGGTCAGTAAGGGGTTTAAACAATCAGGAAAAATTTTTAAATTTAAATTTGCGATAATAGTTAGCAAAACCTAAAAAACTTTGGATCTCTTTTAAGGTGGTAGGCCGTACCCACTCAGTGATGACAGAAACCTTTGTGAATCCATACTTATAGAATTTGGGACTCAATATGTACCCCGGGAAAACCCTATCTCCTGGACTCGAACAAACATTTAGACAATTTGGGGGCATAGTTGATTCTGACGTAACCTGGGAAGAGACCTCCCGGACATGATCTCGATGGGTATCGTAATTCGGGGAAAATATGAGGTGTCATCTAGATTTCACAATTACAAAACGACCTGAAGGTCCCTGAAAATGTCATTAACAAAAACGTTGAAAGACGGCAGGTGCATTACAAAGACCGAAAGGCATGACTAAGTATTTGAAATGCCCTCAGGGGTATTTAAAGGCCGTCTTCCATTTTGTCCCCTTCTCTGATTCGAATCAGGTTGTACCCCCCCCGAAGGTCACTTTGGAGAACCCCTTGGGCGCCCACAACCTGATTAAGAAGATCCGGGTCAAAGGGGGAAAGGGGTGCTGGTCTTTAAATTGTTATCTTATGAGCTCCTATAGTCAATACAAGGACGCAGGCTCCATCTTTTTTCTCGACAAAGAAAAAACCCGCCCTACCGGCGGATAGACGGTCCCTATATGACCCTTTTCAGGCTCTCCTTAATATATTGGGCATAGATTCTCGTTCCGGGTGGATAAGTTTAAGATACGACCCCTAGGCAAACTTCGCACCCGCAACGATATCTATAGCACAGACAAAAGGCCGAATCGGCGGCAGGGAGTCCGCAACTGTCTCATCAAATACGACTTTGAAATCAGAGACAAAATCGGGAATGGGATGGTTATCGTTTTTGGAGCATACCAAAGACTGTACAGTTTTTTAAATGATCACCACATGAGTTCCCCCATTTTAATAACTCCCGCAGTCCTCCAGTCAAACACCGGTTATGGAGGCGTAACCAGGGTAACCCTAGAATAATGTCCCATGGGTAAGTCCCTCCATGACAAAGAAAGACAGTAGTGCAAAATGCAAACATCCAACATTCAAAGGGTTATTTTTGGTAAGTTCGGGATCTTATCCTTCCCTCCCTTAGGGGGTTTGAATCTGTGCCTGAAACCAAAAAGGGAGAACATAGTGGAATTAGCTCAAAACCTAAGGCTTTAGCCACCGCCATGCTAATAAAATTAACGGCAGCCCCCGAATCGATCAAGGCATGGCAAGCAAAACTCTTAACCCCGAAGATTAGAGTTACAGGCAAAGGAAAGCTTGTTATCCAAGTTTAGGGGGTACCTGTACGCCTGAGTTATCCTTCCTGACGTTCTTCAGCGTTTGTTGCTTTCCCACGGAGACTTGGGCCCGGGGGGAAGCTCCTCCCACATGACCGGACTCTCCACAGTAGAAGCACAACCGTTTTCCACCCGATGTTTCCTTTGATAGCTGCCGACGTGGAGCCCAATACCATAGGTTCCTCTCCTGCACCCCAAGCGGGAGATGGCGAAGGTAGTGGAGGGAGAAGTAGGGAAAACCAGCGGAAAGGTTGGACAGGAGAGTCAGCCCTGAACTTGCCCCGTTGGGACCCCCAAATCCTTTCCTGCGTCTCTCTCTCACCCTCCGGTCAATAGAGAAAGCCAAAGTCCCTTAAGTTCCCTAAAGTCTCTGGAATAGGATGGGTGACCATAGCAAACCTTCACTGCCTGGACAGCCCTTGTCTAAAGAGGGTTTTTGAGGGGTTGGTCGGACCACCCAAATTTCTGAACTCCATTGGCGGAACTCGGAGCAGTAATCCTCAGCCGAGCGGCAACCCTGCTGGGTTTGGGCAGGAGATGGGTTTCAGCTAAAGCCGCCCGGTTTGGGGTCATCATAAATCTGTCCCAGCGCTAGAAAAAATTTGTCACCGACCGCCATTCCTGGCCTCGGGGGGTATGCCTAGTGCCCACACCTGCGGTGGTCCCTGGAGGTTGACACCGCCATGGCGACTTTTTCAGCTTCAGAGGAAAAATGGGAAAACCGAAAAAAAAAGGCGGGGAGGATTCCTGAAGGTCCGAAATTTTTCAGGGTTAAACCCTCGAAGCAGTCAGGGAACCGCATGTTAGGGTTTGTGCTGCAATATTGTCCCCGAGGCCCAGGGGCAAGTGTGGGTACAGATGGGGCGACTGGATCAGGGCTGGGGTAGACATGGCGTCCAAGCGAATGATATTGGGACATAAGACCTGCCATGCCTGAAACTGGTAGTTAATTCGTCCAAGCGGTTCAGAAACCGATTTGATCGGTGTTCATCCCCGAACCGCCGGGGAATTTGTTTGGAATTTCGGGCCTGCTATAATGTTAGGGATGGTCAGGGACGCACACAGGACACGACAAGTGGGGCCCTGAACTGGGTCCCAGCTCTGTCCCTGCCTTTTGGGGAACCCGACTCCTTAAACAGGCCGGCCCCAACCAGAAGACTGAAGGCTACACTGAGCAGCGTGCACAGACAAAGACAAACAAACAAAGAACACAGAACCAGTAGTTTGGACAGTTTCCCAAATCAATAACGGGGCAGGCCAGCGCGGTACAGAATCGTAGGCAAAGGGAGAAACAAGAAACAAGCAAAAGGATCAATAGCACAGAGAAACAAAAAATATGACAGGCTAACTATAAAGGCACGCAGTAATAGCAGGCATAAGAAGAAGGAAGAAGGGCTATATATAGGGAAAAGGGGTGAAGTAGAGGAGCTAGGGTAGTAGAGGGACCTGTCCCAAACCAGGGGGTGATTAACCCCTATGAGTGCTGGAGGATTTCTGGCCAAGGCTCGACCAAAATCAATCAAGGTACGAGGCTACAGGGAAGTGTTTCACAAAAAAGGCGGCAAGGCCGCAGTTATAATCGCCGCGGCTGTAGCCGGCGACCAGGGCCAAATGGCACGGACGTGACAGTGTATGAAAACTTCAGGTTTCAACCGTAGATTAAATGGAAATTCATTGATTGGCCAAGTTATAGCAGGGCTTTAGTGTTATGTTGGCTATTAATTCTAAAAGCTTTCATTTCATACTGTTGATAGAGATGGCTGTTGCTATTTATGTTCCATATAATGCCAATGGCTGTTTGAGTTTGATGTTGACATCACTGTTTCTCCAGCAAACTCAAAAAGGCCATTAGCAGCTATGGCTTCTTCCTTGGAACAATATTTTTTTTATATATTCAGTAGTGTTTGTCCTTGTTTCTTGCTCATTATTGTATGACTTCCTTAGCTTAGTAGTGTTATTTATAAAAGCAGGCATTCAGATGAGATTACACAGATGCCAGGAAGGACAGTACAGATGGACAAGGCTTTCTTTTGTTTTATTGCATCAGTCTGTTATTGTATATTATATCATTTTTGTTCTCCTAATTATAATAATGAGGTTAATCTCAATAAATCATTATAAGTCTGTAGCCCTCGACTTCTTTTAAATCTATGATTCTGACGAATTCTCCTCCCATCCGAAATGATTGTTTATTTAGCATCTGGTTCTCCTGAATGCAGTCAGATGAGTTTCACTCTCAGTGATATCCCTTTGAGGTCATCTGCAAACAACAATCTTGTATATGAGGTTTACAAATCCTCCTATACCTATTGCAGGTAAGTGCTGACAACTGACTAATTATTATATACTGTAGGTGTAAGAAGGAGTATTCACATCAGCTGCTGTGGCTTGGCTGTGGCATTATTGTATTGTCCTTGTGCGCTGTGATACAAACGTCATAGTCTACTAATGCTTAATCCATATTCCCCTCAGAATAGTGAGACTTGTTTCAGTTATAAACAATTGTCCCCATTGAGAATCCATGCAAGTACAAATCCCCTATATGACTTTTACAGAGCTTCCTACACCTGTTGCAGGTAAGTACGGACAAAGCAATTTTAGTGTGTGAGTATGTAGAGTCCGGCAGCTCTGGAAGGCTTTATGACATATTGCACATAAAGCTGAGCACGAGCCAGAATTTAGGAGGATAGCTACTAGGGTCTAAATATTTATTCATTTTTTTAAATTAAAAAGATCCTAACTGGGCTGCAGGGCTGTTCCTAGGCTAAATTACACTCAGGGCGAGGTGAAGAAATTTCTTCCCCCTCCCTCCCCTTATCCTGTTGAGACACAATGCGACACAATGCATCACCATGAACCGGAGCTAGAATATACAAAGAACTTTAACACAATGTTCTACATATAAAGCTATGAAATAATAGTCATACAGTTACCAAATAACACTGCTACACAAAACCAGAACCCCAAGGTTAATATTACCAATGTCCTACTAAGACCACCTATCACCACCACATAGTGACCCAATCATACTGACACACCATGCCCTTATATCACCACCACATAGTGACTGAATAATGCCACCACATACTGACTGAATAATACCATTACAATATAACCAAATATCACCACTACATAGTGACTGAATAATAACACCACACCATGACCTTGTACCACCACCACATAGTGACTGAATAATACACCATAACATGATCCAATATCACCACCACATAGTGACTGAATAATACTGCCAATTTACTGATTACAGTAAAGTTACATCTAGTGACTCACAGGAAATGTCTCTGAGGAGTTGTTCTCATCTTTGATGATTGGTTCTCTTTCCCTTTTTCATCTCCATCTGCCCCAGATCGGCCACGACTCTTCACTGTAGAATTAACAAAACAAACATCTTAGACTCTTCACTTTTCCAGCACTTCCCTACCAATTCCTATTGATGTACAAACTCACTATCTATTGTTCCTCTAATGGTAATAATAACCCCTTTGTGCCTCTACCAGTAAAAGTGCCCCCAAATGGCTATGGAGATCCCATTTGTGCACGAAGTTTTAGTCTTGCTTTGTGTTCCCATACAAATGGTAGTTAAATCCACCAAAATAGTATGTAGGTATACCCCTAAACTAGGTAGGCAGATAGGAAAACCCCATTCTAGCTAGGTAGTCATAAATTAGGTAGGTGTATAGCGCACCATTAGGTAGGTAGATTTATAGGTCCCCCATGGCCGTCTCGTCCATTGGGCAGGGTAGACAGTTGCCCGGGGGCCCCAGGAGCACAGGGGGCCCTCCCGGGCAGCAGCCTACCTTGCCCAGTGGAGTAACAGCCCCTGCGGCAGGTCCGGGCGGCACATCTGTGTGCAGGAGGCCTGGACCCACCGCATCATTAAGCAGCGCAGGATGGTTGCTTGCGCCCTTCCTGACCAGGCACTTTTGAATGTTATAACTAGAGATGGGCGAATCGATTCTAATGAAGAGGAATTCGTTTAGAATTTCAGAAAAACTTTGGTTCTGCATGAAGCCGAAGTTTATGGTACTTCGTGGGAACGAATCGTCTGTTTTATGTAAAATGGCCACGAGCACATGGCGTAACACAGGGCAGAGAACTCTGGGAGGAAGAAAGGAACACCCTCAATGACATGTGCAGACATGAAGCCAATCAACGACCAACGGGCTTCTGTGACGTCACAGCCCAATAAATACGGATGCCATCTTAAATTCTCACACTTCTCAATGTGACTCCTGTCAATAAGCATCTTGCTGCTTCTGCACTATATTACACTCTTTAGCAAAGAAACTCGTTTTTTCAACTACGCTTTACAAGCGTGTGTCATGTACACACTTGTTACTCAACCAGCATATTATCTATCTGCTGGCGTACTATATTCCACTCTTTAGCAAAGAAACTCGTTTTTTCAGCTACTGGAGTGAAAGATCTTCAGAAGTGTGTATCATATACACACTTGTTACTCAACCAGTGTTATTATTTTGTTTTAGCTTGTGGGGTATTCTCCCTAAAGTCCAGGGTGGGTGTACATCTGCCCCATACATGCTTGAATTCCATCTGGATGTTCTGTAGGGTATTTCATACCAAAGGCTGAATTTAACCTTTTCATTGTGGGGTAATTTGGAGTAAAAAAAACAGGGTATTTGTTTTTTTTTGGTCCCATATACGCCTAAATTATATCTGGTATTTCTGTAGGGTATTTCATACCCAAGGCTTAATTTAAACTCTTCATTGTGGGATAATTTGGACCAAAATGCAGGGTGTCTGCATTTCTGCCCTATATACGCCTGAATTCCATCTGGTTCACTGTGTAGGGTATTTTATACCCAAGGGTTAATTTATCCTCTTGGCTGTGGGGTAATTAGGAGTCAAATACAGGGTGTGTGTTTTTATGCCCCATATACGACTCAATTCTATCTGGTTCACTGTGTAGGTTATTTTATACCCAAGGGTTAATTTGACCTCTTGATTGTGGGGTAATTTGGAGTAAAATACAGGGTGTGTCTATTTTTACCCCATATATGCCTGAATGTCCTCTCATTCATTCTGTAGGGTATTTTATACCAAGGGTTAATTTCTCCTCTTGTTTTCTGGGGGGAATTTGAGTCAAATACAGGGTGTGTGTATTTCTGCCACATACACGCCTGAAATCCATTAACTTCAGGCCGGTGGGGGTAATTTAATCTGTGGTCAAGAGTTAATTTATTTGCTTTTTGTGGAGAATTCTGTGTCAAATCCATTGTTTGTGTATTTCAGCCCTACATAAATCTCAAATAGAGATGGGTGAATTGTTTCTAATGAAGTGGAATTCGTTTAGAATTTCAGGAAAACTTCGGTTCTGAACGAAGTCGAACTTTGGGGTACTTCGGGTGAACGAAGTGTGCTTTTGATTGATAAAATGGCTGCGAGCACATGGCGTTACATTGGGCAAAAACCTGGGAGGAAGAAGGGGCATAGCCTTGCATGACATGTGCAGAGATTAAGCCAACAGAGACCGGCGGTTTCTGTGAACCCTCACCGCACTATATAAGTTCTGGGCGCGACGCTGGGAGCTCCTACCGCTCACACTGTACTGAGCAGGGACGGTGCTGCCGCGGCTGCTTATAATAGCTGATATTAAAGAACTAATAGTCAGCATCCGGCAGAGGGATGACTTCTGGCTCTCCACCCTATCGGACCCTCACTACCGGTCCAAAATGGGAGCCTTTTTCCCAGCTGCTGAGAGGGAGGACAAACTCAAATACTATAGTCCAAATCCTCCGTAGTCAGTTGGCCGCAGCCAATTGTGCGGCATCGTCCCCTCCCCGTGACAGGTCTGACCGGGGGGTTCCTTCATGCTCACGTATCTACTTGCCAGTACTGCCAGCGAGGTCTGCGCTGGGGGAAGGTTGGGGGGGGGTAGAGCAGTTACCAGCTCCATCAGCAGCAACCTAAGTTCTGGAGTCACTGATGAGCAGCTTCCTTCACCCCCTAGTGAGAAGAGGGCAGTCGCAGCAGCAGCAAACCAGGACCTGGAGCAGACCCTGACCCAACAGTGGTGTGCCTACTTTGGATAGCACTCTGCCACCCCAGTTAGAAATGATGCGCTGCGACATTCTGGGCAGCCAAACTGGATGTGGCCTGCAAATTGCCGACAGTTTGCACTGAAACGCTGTCCTGCCCGGCAGTAGTATTGGCATCAGAGGCGCGGTGTTCAGTGCGCCGGGCCAATCATTACCACCAAGGAGAAGCCTGTTATGTCCACTGGAAAATGTGTGAAACGTCTGGACCTTGTCCAAGATGTATCAAGGCTAGAGAATTGGCCTCTGATTTTCACACACCAATGGCCTATAGGCGTCATAATTTAACCATCATCCATGACGCCTCACCTCAAACTGTGAGAAATGAGTTTCTAGGGGTTTAAAACTACCTTCCTCAGTTCAGCCACTATTCTGATGCCGCCACCCGCCTGAGCCACACATCTGCTGCAGTTTTCTCCATCTGCACTACACACCATCTTTTACAGGACTGGTATTGCCATCCACCTCCACACTCTGTCATTGTACCACTCAAGACCTCATGCTGCTATGTGCTGTGGCTGCTTCCTGTAACCTACACACTGTGTCTTGTGCCAATTCTGTGGCCTACTCTCATGTTTTCTGCCACTCCAGAATGTCATTTGAGCCACTGCACTTACCATCACATGCTGCTGCTGTGGCTGCTGCCATAACTTCCCACACTGTGTCATTCTGCCAACTCTGTGGCCTCCTCCTTTTTTTTCACCTCCAGAATGATCATTGCGTTCCACTGTACTGAACTCATACATTAGCTGCGCACACCTCAAACCTCCACCTCTCTGTCATTGTAGACACTCCACTGTGCCTACTCCTAGTTTTACCACCTCCAGAAATGACATTGTGCCACTTGTCATGACTCATGCTGGCATTCTTGGCTGCCGCCATCACCAATCCACACTCTGTCCGACTGATGTTCCAACCTGAGCCCTCACTTGTTTTTATTCCAGCTGTCGCTGCCATGGCACCTTTATCACCAGCTACATTCCCCCATTTCAGTTTATTTTGCGTTTCAGTTTGCCCTCTAACTGCCCAGAGGAAATTTTTATAGTGAGAATCAATTCAAAGACGGCGCAGTCAACTGCGAGTCATACAAAAAACACAACATAGTATGAAGACCAATCCAAGCTCCCTCTGCATTATTTAACATGGCACAGATGTTCAACAGCCACCCTGACATGCCTGTGGCAGCCTGGAAATAGCAGTTTTTTAATGTATTTGTCCCGAAGTAACTGGCACGAAAAAACGAAATTTGTCTCGTAAATTCGGCGAAGAATCACCAAATCGAATTTTTTTTGTTTTATTTTTATTTTTTTTTATTTTTTTGAGTAAAATTCGCCACCATCTCTAAAGCGCAAATCCACAACACCATCCTCTTGGAATATTGCTATCCTGTGGCAAACAGTATATTTAATTCAATTGTTTGTGGTGATTCTGTTAATAGCTGATACAGTAGAGCACCACTCACAAAAGATTGCACAATACTTCTGGAGGTGGCAAAACCAGGTAGTATCAGAGTGGCACAATGACAGAGAGTGGAGGTGACCCGTCAACAGCACATGATTGTCAGAGAGGTGGCAGAATGACACAGTTGTGATAGAGTCACGGCAGCAGCCACAGCAGCAGCATGAGGCGTCATGTACAGTGGACAAATGACATTCTGGAGGTGGCAAAAAAGGAGTAGAGCCACAGATGTTGCACATGACAGAGAGTCTGGAGGCAGTGACGCAGCCAGCACATGAGGTCAGACAGTGGCACAAATGACATTCTGGAGGTGCAAACAGTAATAACCCAACGAGTGGCAACAATGACAGAGAGTAGACAGGTGACGGCAGCAAAAACAATGAGGTACAGAGAAGATGGTCACAATACAGGGTGAGGAGTGGACCTACATGAATCAACAACAGCAATCAGAGCAAGAGTTCAGATAGTGGGCACAATGACACAGTGGAGGTTGTCACGGCACCATGCAACATAGGTAGCAGCAGCATGAATGTTAATAGAGTGGCACAATGACAAGAGTGTGAGGTGGGTGGCAATACCAGTAACTGGTAAAAATGGAAGGTAGGCAGCTGGAGAAACTGCAGCCAGATTAGTGGCATCAGCGGTGGCGGGCATCCAGAATAGTGGCTAGGGCAGGTAAAGTTTGGAACCACAGACTCAACATTCTCACATTTATTGGGTGAGCTACATGACAGATGTAGTCTGATGCTTAATCAGCATGCGGTGTGTTGGAAATCCTAGGCCGATCCCACGCTGATCTCATCTTAGACAAAGGTAAACAATGTTGCGGTAACCTTTTCCCGTGGACAAGCGGGTTCATCCTTGGAGTAACGATGGCCCCCGCCCGCACAGAGCACAACCGCACAGCATCCACACTATCTGGCCAGGCAGGACAAGCATTCCTATTTTCCACTGTAAACTCAGCAAGTTGCGGCCACAACAACCAGATATGGCTGCCCAGTATCCCAGGCGTAATATACTAACTGGGTGGCAGGTGCCGTCCAAGTAGGCCACCACCTGTTAGTTCAGGCGACTGCTCCAGGTCCTGCTCATCGCTGACTGGCAGACTGCCGCTCCTTCACTAGAGGCTCCCACTTTAGGACCGTAACGAGGGTGCAATAGGTCAGAGAGAGAGAAGTCATCCTCGGACACGGATGGAGACTATTCGAGCAAGTCACTAGCCAGCAAATCAGCACATGCCTGCGGGATATCTTCCACAAGTGACTCCGAGGGGCTCTCTGTCTCCATCTCCACTCTATACTGACACGGTGCTTGCGGGTCATCTGCCTCGTCTTCCTCATCTCCATCTACCTCCTCCAGCTGCTCCTGCTCCTCCTCTCTTGTCATCTGGGTAGAAAATCCACTCATTTCACCAGACAATGCTTCTGCCCAATGTCCTTCCCCCTCCTCCTCCAGTTCAGTCTCCACGGGAAATCATGTGGCCGCGAGATGAAAGTCGCCACATCTCCAGTCCCTCTGCCCAGACAGATTTTTCAGCATCTGTTCAAAGACATGAAGCAGTGGAAGGGAGTTTTTCATCCATAGTCCTGGCGACTGACAAATAACGTCGCCTCCTCGAATGGCCTCAACAAACGGCAGGTGTCACCCAATAGCTGCCCCGGCTAACATCAAAATTTTTCACAGGGGAGTACTCCTGTCCGCCTGGATCATCAAAAAAAACGTTTAAAGGGTTTCTATGTTTATACAGTTGGTCCCAAAATGTGCAGGCTGGAAATTCCCCAAAGGGGGAAAAATAAAAGCATATCAGAGTGTTTTTTGGGGGGGGCCGTTTGGGGGCCCCTTTAAAATCGGGAGGGTTTTTCCTGGCTTTTGGGGAAAGGATTTAAGTGCATGCACAGTTTCCCCGGGGCCCAAATTTTTAGATTCTTTTGAAAACAGTGGAAAGGGGCTTTAGGAACCTTTTTCAAACCCCATTGAACAAAATGCGCCATGCAGGGCGCATGGGGGCCCTCCCTCCGCGGGGCAGCGCGGAAACCATGTTCCCCCTTGTCCCCACCCTGGTTCCCGATTTGCAGTTGGCGCGGGAAACCACCCATCGATTTTCTTGCGCAAAGACCGGGGGCAGTTCTTCCCCCCGTGTGACTTTGTTCGCCAAAGGCCCAAACCAGGTTTTTAGAACTGGTTTTAAAACCGCTGTTTCCCCACACCCGGGGGTATGATGGAGCAGTACTTGGGGGAGGAGAGATGGTGGTGGTGGTGGGGGAGGGGGGGGGGGCGGAAATTTGGGCAGGAGCCGCATTTTGAAAAACGTGGAGGAAAGCGGCGTTCCCGTCCAAATTGTTGGTGTGCCTTTGGGGAGGGGCATATTCAAACCCCCGGGGGCCGGAAAAGGGGCCAATGACTGGCCCTGACCGTTTTTACAGCTCCAGAGTCCCCCACTGCCGGGGCACCTTGGAACAAAAACCCATAAATTCAAGGACTGGGCCCCCCTTTTGTTCTACATAATTTTTGAAGGCTGGTACTGCCTTTTTGGAAAAAAATTACGGCTTGGAAAATCTCCATCTGGCTCGGCACAAGCCATTAGTTCCTTTTGAAAAGGTGGGAGATCCCCCATTTTTGGGAAAGGGATGGCCTGCAAAATACCACAACTTAGACAGGAGACGGTCCCAACTTAAACACCCCTTGGGTGGGTTTGGGCATTTCTGGTCCTTTTTTGCAATTTTCCCCCACGAACGACTTTCTGGCGGCCCTGAGTACGAGGGCTTCCCGGACCGGGGAAGGGTGGCAAAGAGAAACAGCTCCCTTTTTTTGCAAAGGGGGTGGAGCCTTGACTGGCGAAATGGCATGCGGGCCCAAATGGCGGGTGCTGGCTGTTTTGGGCGGCAGGATGGGAAACCCCCACAGTGATCCCCGTTTTTCCCAGGGCCCCGGAAAGGTGACGCTGGGTTTTGTTGCGCAGGGCCGTTTTGCCAATTTTAGTCCCCCGGCCACGCTTCCCCTTTCTGCCCCACAGATTTTAAAATAAAAACCCTATTTTTTCCCCCTCCGGGGTTTAGCCCAAAAAACTTCCACACCGCCGAGAACTGTTTTTTAAAAACCAATTTTTCCGACTGAGTGAATACCCGCCCCCGTGCCCTCGTTTGGGCCCCGTGGGCCCCATTTCTTGGACTTTTCCGAAAGGGTTTTTTTTTTACCCCGTGGCCGCTTGGCTCCCGACCTCACACGCTGCTACCCTTTTCCCCTCCGGCCACACAACCCACTTTTGGCTGCGCCGCTGCCCCGACTTTCAACGCACCCTCTTCTCCTGAAAAGAAGATGAACCCTTGTTTCACCCCGGGCCCCCAAATGCGGTCGGCAAAATTAAAAATCAATTTTTTGTTTCCTCGTCACGCTTTCCCCACAAAACCCGGGCTTGGTATCAGAGGCTGACCCCCCCACAAAATGGGCCTCCCAAGGGAAAACCCCCACAACATACTTTGCCGCCTACTGCAAAAAAACAGGGGAATTGGACCATTTTTTTGTGCCAAGTAGTGTGCTGCCCCCCCAAAATTTTCATCTGCTTATAGTGGCGCTGACCCCCCCGCCCCACATAGTAAATCTCTGGCTGGGGAACCGGATGGGAAAAGGGGGGGTTTTGGGGGACAGGTGGGGGCCCGGACCGCCCCCGGGCCCCATGAAAAAGGGTTTGGTGTCTGACGTTCCCCACCGACTCTTGGTGGGGTTGCAGTGTCATCTGGGAGGAAGTGTATGACCTAGTAAACCCAATCAAGCCCCTTGGGTTGTGGTAGCCACCGGCCGTAGTGCGCGGGTTGTGGCCTCCCCGAGTGACCCCTGCTGCGACGTCCCCTTGCTGTGCTGCGCCCGGGCCTGCTCCAGGAATGTTTGTGCCACTGCCACTCGCAGGTAAAGAGCCCTGCCACCTCTCTGTCTGACATTCTGTTTGTTCTAAAATGTACAGACACGTTTGATGAAGATTTGTTATATGATAATACCACCTGTATTTAAACTCCAAATGAAACCCTTTAACAAGCTTGGGTAACCCTTGGATATAAATGCGTCCCAAATGGCCCAGGAAAAATGTACTTGTATGTGCCATTTAAAAACACTGTATTTTACTGAATATAATAGCACAAACAGGCTTAATTAACCTTCGGATATGAATTATGCTACAGGCAAAATTGCCTCTTTGGCGGTAAAAAAGAACGTTTCTTTTAGTGACCACAACAGCAGAACAACGCTTAATTAACCCCTGGATCTAAATTGAGCAAAAGAAATATGCTGCCAAAAATTACCTGCTTTGTAGGTGTTAATGGCGTGTTTTTTTATGGTACACAACAACAGAAAACTTGTAATTAACCTTTCGGTTATGAATTATGCTACAGGCAAAATTTCTTCTTTGGCGGTGAAAAAGAACGTTTCTTTTAGTGACCGCAACAGCAGAACAATGCTTAATTAACCTCTGGATCTAAATTGCTCAAAAGAAATGAGCAACCAAAAATTAAGTGGTATTTGGATTGTAAATACGCTGTTTCTTTAAATGAATACAACAGGGAACAGGCTTAGAAAAACACTTGCATATTCAATGTGCTGTAGAACTGAGCAGATAGCATTAAAATGTATATGCAGCTGCATTGGACGCATACTGGACTTCTGTTCCAATACCCCACAAAATCAGAATTAGAACGTTAAGAGAAGCAGTCTCTGAGACAAGCTGTGACACCCCCCAAAAATCTCTGTATAAAAGTGAGTTTTTTAGTATGAGATAGCATAAGCAGCCGCGGCAGCACCTTCCATACTCAGTACAGTGAGAGCGGTATGAGCTCCCAGCGTCGCGCCCAGACTTATATAGTGCGGTTGGACGTCACAGAAACCGCCGGTTTGATTTTGGGTTCATCTCTGCCCCTTGTCAGTAGGCTACGCCCTTCTATCTCCCCAAAACTTCTTTGCCCCATGTAACGCCATGTGCTCGCAGCCATTTTATCAATTAAAAAGCACACTTCGTTCCTGCGAATTACCCCAAACTTCGACTTCGTTCAGAATCAAAGTTTTCCTGAAATTCTAAACTAATTCCACTTCTTTAGAATCAATTCGCCCATCTCTAGTGTCAATACCAGTTCCTGGTAAAGATGGTTTGTGGTTGCAGGAGCAGCTGGCAGCAGCTGGCAGCAGCAGGTAGCCAAAAGAATCCAGGGTTCGGGGTCTGCTCCAGGTGCTGCTGCTGGTGGGTACCTAAATCACTAGGGGGTGAAGAAAGCTGCTCATCAACAACTCCAGACTCAGGTTGCTGCTGATGGAGCTGGTACTGCTCTTAACCCCCCATCTCCACACAGCAACTGTGGCAGTGGTACATGAGCACTGATGAACCACCTGCTAGACCTGCTAGAGGATGGCCGATGGAGCAGATAGGCAGCGGCCAACGGGGCTACATAGGATGTTTTCTATAGTACTTGAGTTTGTCCTCCGTCTTGCCAGGTGAAAAAATGCCCCCATTTGGGACCAGTAACGAGGGACCAAGAGGGTAGAGAGCCATAAATCATCCCTCTGTTGGATGGTAACAATTCAGCTGTCACTAGCCAGGCAAATCAGCATGCAGCGGGCCATCAGCGCAAGTGACTCTGAGAAACTCCCTGCCTCCATCTCCACTGTATACTGCCACAGTGTGTCTGGGTCATCTTCCTCGTCTTCCTAATCCTCCGGCTGCTCCTCTCCTGTCACCTGAATAAGAAAACCACTCATTTCGCCAGACACTGCTTGTGCTCCAATGTCTTCCTCCTCCTCCAGTTCAGCCCCCACTGGACTCATGTGGCTATGAGATGTAGTCGCCATGTCTCCAGTCCCCTGAGCAGACAGATATTGCAGCATCTGCTCCAAGACGTGAAGCAGTGGAAAGACGTTATTCATCCCGTAGTCCTGGCGACTGACAAATAACGTGGAGTTGTAAAGCGCTCTCCTAGATCTTTACAGTTGAATAAAAGATTTTTATTCTAAACAACAATGACGTGACAGTTTCTTAACAGTACTTTCACCAAGACCCAGGACCTCCCAGAGCACCTAAGTTTGTACCTAAAGTAAGAGTCTCTGGGAGTTTACTCCCTGCAGATATGCCAGTTATGGCATCTTACCAGTCACTCGTGAGATTTAAGAACATAGCATGGAATGATGCTCTATAACTCCACAGGTCCTAATGGATGGTGCACCACTACCTTCCACTTCATGTCCAACTATGTATAACTGGAAACATACATTGGGTAGAGCATAATACTCTCAGCACTCAAGACTATGATCCAAAGCCACCAGTCTCAGGTTCCACCCAGGGGCGTAACTACCGGGGTAGCAGACATAGCAGCTGCACCAGGGCCCGTGCTCTTAGGGGGCCCGGCATCTGCTTCCCCGGTGGTTCGGCTTCTGCGCCCACCGGCAGTGAACATACTAGTTCACTGCGGGCGGACGCGGAGCTGCGGGGCCCGGCGCTAGGGTACAACCGGTACAACCGGTACTGCTCTACCGGGCCCGGGCGGTCTGTGAAGCCAGGGGGGCCCGCCACCGCCGGTAGGCTCCATCCCCTTGCTTTACAGAGGGTATCTTAATTGTATGCACGTCCGTGCGGTGCACATACAATTAAGATGAACGGCATGGCAGGGAGAGCTGTGCACTCCCAGCCCCTGCCGTACATCGCTCTGCAGGCGCGGCGGCGGAAGTGACGCCATCACGCTGCCTGCTGAGCTTTCTATTCTCGGCGCCAAGCCTAAAGCAGCAGGAGGAGCGCGGCCAGGTCAGTAATTAACTACGGGGCCCTAAAGGTAGAGGGGGGGGGGACTATGCCTTTCAGGGGACCCTAAAGAAGGGGGGATGAGGAGCTATGCCTACAGGGGCACTAAATGGGGCTGGGGGGGGGAAACTATGCCTACAGGGGGCCCTAATGACTGGGGGGGGGGGGAACTATGCCTACAGGGGGCCCTAATGACTGGGGGGGGAAACTATCACAACAGGGGGCCCTAATGACTGGGGTGCGGGAACAATGCAAACAAGGGGCCCTAAGGACTGGGGGGGAGAAACTATGCATACAAGCGTCCCTAATGACTGGGGGGGGGGGAACTATGCCTACAGGGGGGCCCTAATGACTGGGGGGGGACTATGCCTACAGGGGGCCCTAATGACTGGGGGGGGGGGGGGGAACTATGCCTACAGGAGGCCCTAATGACTGGGGAGGGGGGGAATATGCCTACAGGGGGCTCTAAAGGGAGGGGGGAACTATGCCTATGGGGGGCCCTAACGAGAGGGGGGGGAACTATGCCTACAGGGGGCCCTAATGACTGGGGGGCCACTATGCCTACAGGGGGCCCAAGGGACTGGGGGGGGGAACTATCCTATAGGGGGCCCTAATGACTGGGGGGAACTATGCCAACAGGGGCCCTAATGACGGGGGGTGGGGAAAAACTATGCCTACAGGGGGCCATAAGACCGGGTGGCAGGAATTGCCTAAGGGGGCCCTAAGACTGGGGGGGGAACTATGCCTAAGGGGCCCTAAAGACTGGGGGGGGGAAATATGCCTACAGGGGGCCCTAAAGAGAGGGGGGTACTATGCCTACAGGGGGCCCAAATGACTGGGGGGGGGAAACTATGCCTACAGGGGGCCCTAAAGAGAGGGGGGAACTATGCCTACAGGGGGTCCTAATGACTGGGGGGGGGACTATACCTAAAGGGGGCCCTAATGACTGGGGGGGGAACTATGCCTACAATGGGCCCTAATGACGGGGGGGAGGAAACTATGCCTACAGGGGGCCCGAATGACTGGGGGGGGGGGACTAGGCCTACAGGGGGCCTAAAGGGAGGGGGGGAAACTATGCCTACAGGGGGCCCTAAGGGGGGGGGAAAACTATGCCTACAGGGGGCCCTAATGACTGGGGGGGGAACTTTGCCTACAAGGGGCCCTAATGACTGGAGTGGGGAAACTATGCCTACAGGGGGCCAAAATGGCGGGGGAAACTATGCCTGAAGGGGGCCCTAATGACTGGGGGGGGAACTATGCCTATAGGGGGCCCTAATGACTGGGGGGGAAACTATGCCTATAGGGGGCCTTAATGACTGGGGGGGGCTATGCCTACAGGGGGCCCTAATGACTTGGGGAACTATGCCTACAGGGGCCCTAATGACTGGGGGGAACTATTTGCCTACAGGGGGTCCTAATGACTGGGGAACTATTTGCCTACAGGGGGGGACTATTATGCCTACAGGGGGGCCCTAATCTAAAGGGGGGAACTATTCTGCCTACAAGGGGGTTATAATCTACAGAGAGCCCTTTTTTTACCTACAGGGGGGGCCAAAGCTCAGGGGGCCCCCATTGTACCCACATGGGAACCCTAAGCTACCAGGGGGTAATTCTTACCATTTGGGACATTATAAATGGGGAGTTTGTACATGGGGGGAGGGGGCACACAGTTGGGAAAATGATAAAAAAAAGAAAGGAGTCTCAGGTGTTTGTGTTGAAAATTCTACAGAGATGAGTGGTGGATGGAGGAAGTCATCATGGAAGTCTGGACGGAATAGAGAAGAAAAGGGAAAGGGAATGACTCCTCAGACAAGATGTCACCTGTGAGGCCCTAAATGTAAGTAAACTATTTGTAAAGCACATGTGTACCTGGTATCTACCACTATAGGGTGTGGAAATATTGGTTTTGGTGTGATGGTTTATAATCACTAACAGTATGGCGGTATTATTCAGTATTGTTTTGTTGGAGATATGTGGTGATGATGTGCCGATATTATTAGGTGCTTGTATATTGTTGTTGTTTTGTGATATTGGTCTTTGTGTACTGATCAGTAATAGTGTAGGGGTATTATTCAGTCACTATGTGGTGATAATTTGTGGTCATGTTCTGGTGGTATAATCAAGTCTTTATGTAGTAGAATTATTGGTAATGTTGGTCTTCGTATAGTGGCATTTGTTTGGTACCAGTATGATGGTGATATGTATGGTGAGGTATTTGCACCTTGTATTATCTACATTATCTAACTGCATGTCCTGGTAAATGTTCGTGGTCAGGAAACAGACGAGGGGGGGAGGGGGGGGGGGCATCCAAAAGTTTGATTTGGGGCCCAGGATTCTCAAGTTACGCCCCTGGTTCCAGCTCAATTATGTGTCTCTGGTGGCATTTGCAGCACATCTCCACTCGGGTTCTCTGCATCTCTTTTCCTTTACCTGTCTACCTTATAATGGCTGCACTCTGCTCAAAGGGATTTTAGCATAAAGTAAAATGCCCTGCACAAGCAACTCTCAGCTAGCTGCAAGCCGACCACGCATAAGAAGAAGGAGGGCAGCGCTTGTGGCTGTTCACTTCATTCACTTCTATGAGAATTCCCATTAAAGCCGGGTGACCTGGGCTGGGAATTTTACTTTGTGGTGAAACCCCTTTCCGCAAACTCTCAGTAGTCCCAACCGATACTACATGTGGCTACTCTGCACTCTGTCATCTGGTGCCAAAACATGTCTTGTTATACCCTCTCTTGCTTCCTCACAACACTGTGATACTGTGCTGATAGTCAGAATGATAATTAATGTTGCAGGACAGGGCTCTGTGCCAGCATGGGCTGAGGATTGTTATCTTTTCCTCCTACACAATAGCAGCCAGGAAATTGTCTTTCCTTTGTCACTGTCTGGGGAAAAAATAGAAGATAGTGATAGATAGATAGAATAAAGTAGTTAGTAGGATGTGATAGATAATTGTGTAGAGTAGGTAGCACTTCCAAACTATCAAAAGGGAGTTAGGTGCGAAATCAACAGAAAAGTCGAATCAATTGCATATAAATGGAAAAAATTAAAGCCCTCCAAAATTTTTTGAAAAACACGAGCCCCCCGTGCCTGTGGTTGGACAAAAGCTCCAGCTTTTTATTTTTTCTAAAGTTTGGGAGTGCTGCAATTTTTCCATTTATTTGTAGATAGGTATTTCCAGGGACGCCCTGGGGGACCCCGGAGGGCGCCCTAAATTGAGCGGTTTTTTATGCGCAGACCCGGGCAGTTAGTACGGGGGAGGGGCGGGACAGATCGTTCCGCCCCTGACTCTCCCCTTTTATCAGCGTCGCGGGGGGCATGGCTTTCCCCACGCCCCCTGTGACGCTGGGCCCCCGGGGGAGAGGGGCCCTGCTGCCCCAGGGTCCCGGGGCTGGTGCAGTGTAAGCGGCGTGATGAGTCACGTTGCTTACACCACTCGCAGCCCCGGAGATGGCGCGGGGCGAGGTCTGGTAGTAAATTTTTTTTTATTTTATAATTACTGGGGGCATCTTTCGGTACAAAGGGTATATGGTAAGGGGGACATCATGGCTACAGGGGGGCATCCTGGCTCAGGGGGCATCATGGCTTTTTTGGGGCTCCTGGCTACAGGGGGCATCACTGGTATAAGAGGGGGAATCACTGGCTACAGGGGGCATCCTGGCTTAAGGGGCATATGGTACAGGGGCATCACTGGCTTAAGAGGGGCATTACTGGGTTGAGGGGCATCATGGTACAGGGGTTCCCAAATGGTACAGGGGGCATCATGGCATAAGAGGGGATCATGGCACAGGGGGCATCACTGGCTATAAGGGGGCATCACTGGCTTTTAGGGGACATCATGGTATAAGAGGGGCATCACTGGCTACGGGGGCATACTGGCTATAAAAGGGGAATCACTGGCTGGGGATCATTTTGGGTATAAGAGGGGCATCATGGCTACAGGGGGATCATTTGGCTTTTAAGGGGGCTTCATGGCAAAGGGGGCTTCTATGGTTTACAGGGGGGCATCAGGGCTACGGGGGGGGCATCTATTGGCTAAAAGGGGGATAAAATGGCTACGGGGGGGGATCACGGGGCTCAGCGGGCATCTATGGTAAAGGGGGCACCCATGGTTTACGGGGGGCCATTACTGTTCGGGGGGCTCCGGGGCTACAGGGGGGCATTTTACTGGAAAAAAGGGGGGATCACTGGCTACGGGGGGGATCTACTGGCAACAAGGGGGGACCCAAATGGTTTCAAGGGGGTTTTCTTCTACTGGTTTAAAAGGGGGGCTTTTCCTACTGGCTACAGGGGGCATCAAATGGCTACGGGGGCATTACTGGCTAAAAGGGGGGCACCCTTTACGGGGCAAAAACCAAAAGGGGGGAAACATCTCGGGGCTAAAAGGGGGGGCCCATCACGGGCTTCAGGGGGCTTAAAATGGCTACAGGGGGGCCATCAACTGGCTACGGGGGTTTGCACCTGGCTACAGGGGGAAATATTACATGGCTACCATATGGGGGTGTTTTGAGGGGGAAAGTTTTTTAAGAGTGGGGAATTTGGGTTTTGGGGGAAGTGCTGATAAATTGAGGAGCCCTTAAGTTATTTGTTTTGTAAATTTTACAGTGAAGGTCGGGAGTAGTCGCAGGGCGTTTTGGGATAGATGGAAAAAAAGAAGAAGAAAAAAGAAAAACCCCTTTTAGAGACGGGTTTTTGTGAGTCACTAGATTGGGCTTTCTGTAATCATTTTTATGTCTTTCAGAGCCTGGGGGGTAAGCTGGGATCCCCACTGTTTTGGTCCCCTGTATGTGGTAATATAGGGGTTGTATAATGGTTTGAAATTTCCGTAATGGTCGTTTGTATTTTTTGTCACTATGGGGTTCTGGTGATATTTTGGTCATGGTGTTTGGGGGTATTTTTCGGTCACTGTGTGGTTTGGGGATATGTGTTTATGGTGTGGTTTGGGATTTTTCGGGGCACTGTGTGTTGGTGATATTTTGGGGCCTAGTGGTCTTGGGGGTTCTGGTTGGTGAGCGGTGTTATTTGGGAAATGTAGGACTTTTTTTTGGGGTTTTGTAGTTTTATTTCGTAGCACATTTTTTGGTAAAGCTTTTTGTATATTTTGGCTTTGGTTTATGGTGATGACTTTGGCGCCCAAATTTTTACGGGGGGGGGGGGAGGGGGGGGAGGGGGCGATTTTTTTAAACCCCGCCCTGAGTGAAATTTTTGCCTAGGAACTGCCCCGGGTTTTATCGTAGGAAATTTAGGGATTTCATTTACCATTTGTAAAGTCATTAAAAACCTAAGATTTTGTTTAGTATGTTGAGAAATGAAACCCGGCTTTATTTGAAAAAATATTTGGGAAATGTTGATTCTGTGATTAATGTTTGGGGTTTTGGTAAGGAGTCTGATAAATTTCGACATCTGGTGTGGGGTTTTTTATTTAAAATTTTGGGGTTTGGTCAAAGGGGTTTTAAAATGTTTTTTAAACTCCCCCGGATTTTGGGAAAATGACCGTGGTGTGATTGATTTAGGGCTTATGGCCAGGGGGTCAGAATTTTAAAATTTAAAAGTCTGGTTTTGGGGCCCGAACAATTTTGGGAAACCCAGTTTGGGGGGTTTATTTTGTGCTTGGGCTTAGGTTGAAAAAAATTTGATGTCTTGGGCCTGAATTATTTTATGGCTCTGAACTTTTTTTAGCGTTTTTTGACAAGTTTTTTCCAGTTTTCTAACATTGGGATTTAAAAATCCATTTTTCCATATCACCCTGCCCCCCCCTTATTAAATTTTGATCATTTTCATTCCATACATACGGGCCCCTTTAAAATTGATTTTTAAATACCCCAAAAATCAAAAAACTTTTTAAGCATTGGGGTATATAAATTTTTTCCTAATGTTTAAGGGAAAAACCCCTCACATTTTTGTAAATATTGTATTATATGTTTTCACGGGACAACACTGAAGATATGACACTTTGATGCAATGTACAGTAGTCAGTATACAGCTTGTATCACAGTGTAAATGTGGTGTGCCCTCAAAATAACTCAACACACAGCTATCAATGTCTAAACTTACAGCATCTACTAGGTTATGAGCCTATCCATAGGCTTATGGCCCAATACAACCTGCGGAGCAGGTGGTGCAATGACATCAGAAGATCTTGGCTGTCCTGCCTGAGCTGCCGCCTGCACAGCGCAGGCGTTAGCTGTGATCTCGCATCGCTGGGTCTATGTATATGGCTAGTCTGGGGTTAAGTATATGGCCAGTCCGGGCCTGATCTGTAACATCCACCAGATCCATTATGTCGTCAAAGAGGAGAGGAGGAGGATTCCAGTGACTGCAACCTGTGAAACTCTAGTGACCTTCATGCCCAAGAGAGTTAAGGCAGTGCTGGAAAATAATAGTGGCCACACAATATTTTGACACTCTGGGCACAATTTGTTCCTTTTCACTTAGGGGTGCACTCACTTTTGTTGCCAGCGGTTTAGACAATGATGGCTGTGTGTTGCAATGTCTTCTTCTCCTGGCCACTACTTGTCCCTGTAGAATTTACCACAAAAACATTGTAGACTCCTCTCTTTTCCAGCACTTCTCTATCAATTCCCAACTCTGTGCAAACTCCCAATCTATAGAGTCCCAAATAGTAATAGTGCTTAGATAGGGATGCCCCCAGTAATTAGCCAGGTAGATAGGGCTGCCCCAGTAATTAGGTTGATAGAGCTGTCCCCAGTAATTAGCTGGGTATATAGGGTTTCCCCCAGCAATTAGATAGCTAGGGCTGCCCCCAGTAATTAGCCAGGAAGATAGAGCTGCCCCCAGTAATTAGGTTGATAGGGCTGCTCCCAGTAATTAGATGGGTATAGGGTTTCCCCCAGCAATTAGGTAGCTAGGGTTGCTCCCAGTAATTAGCCAGGTAGATAGGGCTGCTCCCAGTAATTAGGTAGGTAGGGCTGTCCCTAATAATTAGCCAGGTATATAGGGCTGCCCCCAGTAATTAGGTAAATAAGGCTGCCCCCAGTAATTAACCAGGTAGATAAGGCTGCCCCCAGTAATTTGGTAGGTAGGGCTGTCCCTAATAATTAGCCAGGTATATAGGGCTGCCCCCAGTAATTAGGTAAATAAGGCTGCCCCCAGTAATTAACCAGGTAGATAGGGCTGCCCCCAGTAATTTGGTAGGGAGGGCTGTCCCTAATAATTAGCCAGGTATATAGGGCTGCCCCCAGTAATAAGGTAAATAAGGCTGCACCCAGTAATTAGCCAGGTAGATAGGGATGCCCCCAGTAATTAGGTAGATAGGGCATCTTTGGTGCATTCAAAAATGTTGTGCATGACGCAGATTACCCAAGTTTTGGTGTACGATGGTTCATACATCTATAGAACAGGGCTGTGACTGTTTGGCTCAAAGCACACACAGAAATGGTGCAGCTCCATACATACATGTCGCCCTTTATTTTTTCTGGTTAATTATAAATCAATTTTGATCACTCTATGTATGTATGAGATATAAATATATCCCATACATACTGGGACACAACCATAGCAAAATGAGATGGGCCCCACCACCTAATAATAGAATACTGTAACAGCATATAAATGTTAGGTATAACTATATTTAGCTACACCCATGTGTAATTATTAAAAAGTGGCTGGACTGGCTTTATTCCAATTCTAAGCATGATATATAGGAACAATGACGTACTAAGAGAGCTCAGCATCTGAATCCATCATTGTGGCATCTCTAAAAAGAGAACAATTATTTCCAGCCCCGTAGATCATTCCTATCTTTCCTCATTCAGTCGCTGGTATTTACCTTTCTAATGTATGCAATGTTGCAATGTAATAATGTTAACTCTGTATAAGCAGTTCAGCTAAATATAGTAAGTTTCACTTAATCATAGTCTTCTTAGATAGAGGGCACTCCTACTGCCATTCGGTCATCTTAACTACTTAATGACTTATTGACTTTCTTAAGTGTTTCTCTTCTTAGTGCATACGATGTTGCTATGTTATTAGCTTTACTTAATCGTTTCAACTCAATTTAATGGATTTCACTCAAGCATAGATTTTTAGAGGAATTGGATTTGCAAAGTCAAGGAGATCAAAATGTCAGTAATACTAAGATATCAAGTTTCATTTACGTGTCCTTAATCCCCATTACTAGAGAAAAGCTATTTTTTTTTTTCTAAGAATTGGTAGCTGAATTAGAGAACTAAATATTGGGACTTATTTCATATTCCTAAAAATATTCAGAACAGATCCCAATGAGAGTGATTTTGGATCACAAGTTGCTTTTGTAGTAGTCTAATGATAATATTTTCTAGTAGTGTGATGCCAATCAAAAATGTAATTATTTAATGCCCCCAATTTATAAAACACCAGTATACATAAGCCTTGCAATAATAAACACAAACCATGTCAAAGTCGATGCATGCCAATGGTCTTCTGGGTCATGGGATCCAATATCCTCCAAAGCTATTGAAAAATAGCAACTATTATAGAATTATCTCAGATGCCTCGTTCAACTCCTTAAGTGTAGTTAGCTTATACATGAGATCCGAATACTTCCCAACATTTTATGTAACCCAAGTTGTGATATGATTAATAGTTTTACAACATAAACATCCATTCTAAACACACATAAAACTGCCTTCTGTATTATTTTCTGGAATATTTTCCATTCTCATTATGACTGTGTTGTTTAACCCCTTAAGCCGAACGCCTGAAAAGTAGTTAATGACCAGCACATTTTTTTTAGTTTTTTGCACCCTTGCTTTTCCCACGTTGTATGAGACCTTTTTTATTCAGTGAGTTGTACTTTATGGGGAATATTTTTTAAGTTCATTAAAAATTAATTGCAAAATTTTATTTAAATTAAAAAAAAATGTTTTTTTTTTTTTACACCATTCACTTTTTCCCCTTTTAATAAATTGTAAGATTAATTCACGGGTTATTACGGTGTGTGGTATGTAATTTGTGTGGTTTTTTTTTTTGGTGTGTAATGATGCATGTGTAATGATACTTTTTTTTTTAAATCCATGAAAGGGGGAAATTTGGTGTTATTTTTTTTTTTTTTTAACTTTGAAATGTATTAGCATATTCAAAGTAATACATTTAACAGGTCAGTCTGACAGAGGGTTGATCGGGCAGCCCGTCTGCCCTGATCGCTGGTTGTTCACAAAAACCCGGGGGCTATGTAGGTCCCAGGCTTACTGTGCGCCGTTCCCCGGGGCTCTTCGGGCCCCGGGGTTTGTTCTGTAAACCCCGAAAAAAGGGTGACGACCCGGGGCAATCAAAGGGTTTTAAAAGACCGGGGAGCGGAAGTTTCCCCCTGTCCTTGTTGCAGGAGCTCGCTGGGTCAGGGCTGTTAAAATATAGCCCTGATCTCAGCGCTGCTGCGGCACCGGGTATCGCAAACTCCGATGTCTGCAGCGACGCCAAAAGACGTCGCTACAGACGAATGACCTGCATCGCCTGGCGTCAAAAGACAGTGGGCGGTCGTTAAAGGGGTTAAGGTGCTGTTTGCTAAAAATGTTCTCATGCGGAACAAATGTAATTGAAGGTCTTTTGTGCTCGTGCTAAAAAGGGGTTTTCCAACAAATATTTCCCAAGTTTGTTAATATTTCTATTAGTTCCAAGTGATATGGCATAAAATATATATGGGTCCTCATATTGTTTTTGGAAGGGATTTGTTGAGCTGAAGAGAGTTATTAATTTTTTGGTCCAGAGCTTCTGGTCCAGAGCAAAGTTCTTTTTGTAAGCCTCCTTTATCAGCGGGACAGGGAATTTATTTTCCAAAAATCAGTTTTTTTATCATCCCTGCTTGGTATAGACAGTGAAATCACCTTTCTTTCCCTTTTAACGGATAAATTTGAGATGAAAAAAAAAATACTTTAAACAAGCCAATATCTTATAAAAAGCCCTCTGCATGTTTTTTTTTCATATCTAATGAATTTGAATAAACCCTTCCCCTTTTTAGATCAATTAGGAACCAAAATTTTTTTTATTTGCCCCAAAAGCCGAAAAATGAGAGAAAAAATTTTTTATTCTTTCTGCAAAGGAAAATTTTTTCCCTACGTTCATTATTTTGGGAGCATTGCCCTTAAACTGTTTTGACTTCGGTCAAAAGTTTTGGGGTCCCGACAACTTCTCACAATAGTTGGGAGGAATTTTTTTGGGCCCCTTCCTCCCCGCAGAATGGTTAAAATAGGGTTGTAGGGCTCCTTGCTGCACCTGCCTTTTCAGTTTCCCCTTTAATTTTCAATAGGGTTGAGTCAGGGTTTGGGATGGCCCTCCAAACATTGACTTGGTTATCCTGAAGCCACTTTTAACCAGTTTGGCAGTAGCTTCAGGTAATTGTCCATTTGGAAGACCCATTTCCACCCAAGCTTCAACTTCCTGGCTGATGTCTTCAGATGTTGCTTCAGTATTGCATAATCTTCTTTCCTTATGATACCATCTATTTTGTGAAGTACACCAGTCCCTTCTGCAGTAAAACAACCCCACAACATGATATTGCCACCCCCGTGTTTCACAGTTGTGATGGTATTCTTAGTCTTCCAAGCTTCTCCCTTTTTTCTCCAAACAAATGGTCATTATGGCCAAACAGTTCAAGTTTAGTTTCATCAGACCACAGGACATGTTTCCAAAAATGTAGGTCTTTATTCCTGTGCATTTACAAACATAAGTCTGGCTTTTATATGTGTCTTTTGGAGTAATGGTTTCTTCCTGGCAGAGCGGCCTTTCAGCCTATGTTGATATAGTATCCGTTTCACTGTGGATAATGACACAATCTTATCAGCTTCTGCCAGCATCTTCACAAGGTGTTTTTGCTTTTGTTCTTAGGTTGATATGCACATGGCGGACCAAAGCATGTGCATCTCTGAGACACAGAACCCATCTCCTTCCTGAGCATATGATGGCTGGAGATTCCCATCTTGTTTGTGCTTGCATATAATTGTTTATACAGATGAACAAGACACCTTCAGGTATCTGGAAATTGAAACCAAGGATGATCCAGACTTGTGCAAGTCCACAATTCTCTTCCTGATATCTTGGTAGTTTTATTTACACTTTAACATGATGTTACACACAGAAGCAGTGTGTTTCTGGTGTGCTTTAAAATAAATCCACAGGTGTGTCTCTAATTAACTCAGATGTTGTCAATAAACCAGAAATCATCCAGAAATAAACCAGACATGTTGCCAATCAGAAGCTTCCAAAAACATGACACCATCATATGAGCTGTCCAAAATTGTTTAAAGGCATAGTAATCCTGGTGTATTTAAACTTTTGACTTTGAAGAAAGTAATACAAATGCCTTTAAAATTCTCTCTCTCATTATTCTGGTAATTGGCAACTATAAATAATTTTGGTTCCTAATTCACTTAAAAAAGGGAAGGTTTATTCTGATTTCATGTCAGATAGGGAGAAAAACATGCTTATCTGCTTTTTTATATAGTGGATGCAAACTTCTGGTTTCAACTGTAAATCTAAACCACTTTTTGTAACGTCCAATATCTATCAAGCGCAAGCGAAATGCTGGCACATGTAAGAGCAGCACAGGATATGAAGTACCGCACTTTACTGTAGAGAGGCGCTACTAGACCATCAATCACTGCATGTACTACATACTTACTTCTGATACATGTAAGAGCAGTACAGGACATGTAGAACCGCACTGTACTGTAGAGAGGCACTACTAGACCGCCAATCACTGCATGCACCTTACTAATACATGTAAGAGCAGGACATGTAGTACTGCCCTGTACTGTAGAGAGGCGCTACTAGACCACCAATCTCTGCATACACCTCAGTAATACATGTAAGAGCAGTACAGGACATGTAGAACCGCACTGTACTGTAGAGAGGCGCTACTAGACCGCCAATCACTGCATGCAACTCACTAAGACAGGCAGACCTCGACTTACACCGTTTCGAGTTACATCTGTCCCCTAGTTACAAACGGAGACTTATGGGGCATGCTGGCACTTGTAGTTCCATGTTCCACAGTAGATAGTGGCTGTGGGACGACAAGTTCCAGATGCCACAGCATGAGGTGAAAATGAGGTGAAATCTCAGGGAGCAAAACAAATGTAAAAACTCTTCCCTGCACTATCCAAAACTGAAAGTTCGAGTTACATTTAATAAATATACCTGTTCCAACTTACATACGAATTCAACTTAAGAACAAACCTATACTCCCTATCCCGTTTGTAACAAGGGGACTGCCTGTACATGTAAACATACGGAATTTAAAACCCGCACTGTACTGTAGGGGGGGCGAAGGGCCCCCAAATCATCCAGCACTTATTAATACTTTTAAAGAGGTAGGGGAATGAGTCTGCCTGTACATTAGAGGAAAAACCTACTAGAGCCCAATCACTGCATGTACCACACTAATACAGCTGGTTTAAAAGTAAAATATCTAGTTTCTTCCATAAATCACAAGAGCTGCAGATCAGTGGTGTCTGACATTGTACGCTGAGTGTGGTTTCATGATTGATGACAATATTGTATCCTGGGGCCAGTGTAACTTGATGGAGCATTGTATTTTAGATTATTTAAAGTATCAGCCCTGCTTGTGAAGTCCTCCCGGAAAAGGCAAAAAGAGTGCATAGTCACTATATAATTATAATCAAAATTAGTGTTGACGATTTTTATCGACAAATTTAAAATGGGCAAGGTTTTTTTAGGGTGTCAAATTTTCCCCAGTCAGCGAAAATTTAATTTTAAAATCTGTGCATATCTTTTAAAGATCGCGCCTTTTTCGGCGCTTCCTGAAATTTTTGGGGCAGAAAATAGATTACAGAATAAGCGGGGTGAGATGTGTGTGCGACCATGACTGGATGTGATGGTTGCGTTTGGCTGGAAAAATCACATGCCCTCTTTTTCTTTGAACGCGTTTTGTTTCAGCCTCAGTGTCTCTCAGCGTCTATAGGGATAGGACCTCGCTCTGTGTGGCCAAACGCTCAGCGAAAAATTAGTCTATTTCTGCACAGAGAAAACCCCTTTCTATTTGCTGTGATCTTCCAATTTTGTTTTTATTGAGATTTGAAGATTTTATGTAGTTTGCTAGAGAATTTTTAAAGAGCATCATCCGCTGTAAATTCCCCGGTGGGGCGGGGGGGGGGGGGGGGGGGCGCGGAAAAACAGACAAGCTCTTTTTTAAAGAAACCTGGATAAAGTTACCCAAAAAAATTTGTGTAACATTGTAGTGGAATATCTTTATTATTTAAAAGTTTGTATTGAAATATTTTCCCGGATATTGGGGAGCCCCGAATTTTTTTGGATAACCATTTTGAAGCAGGGCTCTTTGTTAGCTCAAAAACTCCACTTTTTTTTTTTGAAACTTTTTGATAGGGTTCATTTTTTATTTTTACCCCTTAAAACCCTGTGCTGTTGATATTCCACCTTGCAGTTAAATTACAAACCCGCTTTGTAGTCAGCACAGGTTGTTTTTGCCAAAAATCCGTGATCGTCGAAAACATCCAGTTCGTGTTTTTGACTTTGCGCACCCCCTTGTTCATTGAGCACTCTACGAAAATTTAAAAAAACAGAAATTTCTATTTTAAACCCAGGTGAATTGAAAGGTGCAAAAAATATGTTTATTATACCAAAAAAAAACAGTTACGTTTTTTTGATTTTGCACACCAGCATTTTTTATTGACGCAGCTCTACGTAAATTTTAAAAAACACAATTTATATTAAAACCCCAGGTGAATTGAAAGGTGCAAAAAATATCGTTTATTATACCAAAACTAACAGTTCGTGTTTTTTTGACTTTTGCCACCCGCATTTTTTCATGACGCGCATCTAGTAATTTTTAAAACACAATCTTAGTCCCCAAAGGGTGAATTGAAAGGTGCAAAAAATACCGTTTATTAATCAAAACATAACAGTTACGTGTTTTTTGATTTTTGGGCGCACCCAGTTGTTCATTGACGCAGCACTACAAAAAATCTTAAAACACAATTTTAGTCACCACGGTGAATTAAAAGGGTGAAAAAAAACCCCGTGTATTATACGAAAACATAACAGATACAGACATAACAGACCCCTTTTTTCCCCGGCACTTTTTAATCGGGGGGTAGACGGGTTTTAAATGGTCTTCGCGGTCCGGACAGGTATAGTCAATGTCCAGGAAACTAAATGGTGGTTGAAAGATCCTTTTTGCGGACTTTTTTAAATTTGGGGGGCATGCAGGTTTGGGGTATGCTGCGTTCCGGAAGGTATTCAAAGTCCAGTTAAGAAAAAAAGATGGTTCAAAACATACTGCCTTCTGGCACTTTTTAATTTGTGGGTGATGCAGGTTTTAAAGTCAGGTGGGGCACAAGACGGGATAGTGAATGGTCGGAATTTTTTTCTGTGTTTTTTTATAACCTAAGTGTGTTCCCAAAGATGTAGCAGTATCCTTTTGATTTTTGGGGATTTTAATTTCAGTTCTCCGCCTTGTTTGGGTGTAATAAAAGGTGTTGTTGCTCTCCCATAGACTTTAATGGTCATCGTTTTCCAAATCGACCTCACTATCGAAAAACCTTATCATACCGGCCCGATATCGACTATCGTCGATCTCGTAGCCACGCAAGTCAACAAAATCTAAATGTTTTAATTTTTAAAGCAGGCGCCGCTTTTGGGATCGCGTCCAAATGCAGACGGAGCCACAAACAGGTGGTCTGGTTCCAACACGGGTCCCGTGTTTTATTGGCAAAACATGATACAGCGAAAAACGTAGCCTTATAAAAGTTGGGTAAAAAAAAACAAGACCCCTGTAAAATGAGCGTGGCTACACGTGCGTTCCCCATACATTGGTCAGCAAGCAGTTTGGGTGGACCCGGATTCCCCAGTGGATGCCCCCAGGCCAATCCTTGACCTGTATGTCAGATCCACCTGGTCAGCGACTAGCTGATTTTAAAAATGGCCACCCCAAAACCCCTGGCCCGGAAAACCCGGGGAGCAGACACCCACCCCCCATTGTTACTCCCCATAAAAACCCCTTTCCGGGTTTTGGGTAAAGCAAACCTTTACTGTTTTTAAAATAATTCAACCGCAGTTGTGGGTGACACAACACAAAAGAGGGCTTTATCTCTCCAAGGCCCGGTAACCTTTGGTGACAGGTTCCCTTTTTTTTTTTATGGGGTAAGCCAGAAATCTTTCTGGGGCATACACTCCTTAAGGATTTCCCCCCTGCCACCTTAAATTATTAATTTTAAAATATATATATATATATATATATATTAATATATATATATTTTAAAATATTATATAATATAAAATTTAAATTATATAAATTTTATTAAAATATAAAAATATATAAAAATTTGTGTATATTATTATTTCACTCACCGGCCCTTTTTTTTAGGTAACCCCTCTAGTAACGGGTTGGACCCCCCCTTTTGCCTTCGCACTGCCTCAATTTTTCGTGGCAAAATTCAACAAGTCTGGAAGCATTCCTCGTTCAAGAAACCAGTCAGAGTTCCAGCTTTTGACATGGCGCATTATCCCCGCTGAAAAAAGCCATAATGTTGGGTACTTTTTGGTCATAAAGGGATGGTCATGGTCTGCAAGAATACTCTTGTAGGCTGTGGAGTTGCTACGATGCTTATTTGGTACCAAGGGGCCTAAAGAGTGCCACTAAAATATTCCCCACACCATGACATCACCACCACCAGCCTGACCGTTGATACAAGGCAGGATGGATCCATGCTTTCATGTTGTTGACGCCAAATTCTGACCCTACCATCCGAATGTCGCAGCAGAAATCGAGACTCATCAGACCAGGCAACGTTTTTCCAATCTTCTACTGTCCAATTTCGATGAGCTTGGCAAATTGGAGCCTCAGTTTCCTGTTCATTAGCTGAAAGGAGTGGCACCCGGTGTGGTCTTCTGCTGCTGTAGCCCATCTGCCTCAAAGTTCGCCGTACTGTGCGTTCAGAGATGCTCTTCTGCCTACCTTGGTTGTAACGGGTGGCTATTTGAGTCACTGTTGCCTTTCTATCAGCTCGAACCAGTCTGCCCATTCTCCTTTGACCTCTGGCATCAACAAGGCATTTCCGCCCACAGGACTGCCGCTCACTGGATGTTTTTTCTTTTTCGGACCATTCTCTGTAAACCCTAGAGATGGTTGTGCGTGAAAATCCCAGGAGATCAGCAGTTTCTGAAATACTCAGACCAGCCCTTCTGGCACCAACAACCATGCCACGTTCAAAGGCTACTCAATCACCTTTCTTCCCCATACTGATGCTCGGTTTGAACTGCAGGAGATTGTCTTGACCATGTCTACATGCCTAAATGCACTGAGTTGCCGCCATGTGATTGGCTGATTAGAAATTAAGTGTTAACGAGCAGTTGGACAGGTGGCCGGTGAGTGTATATATTTATTTATTTATATATTTTATATATATATATAGTAGCTACCTGTATACAATTTCCACTCACACGAAAGTTTCCATTTGTTAAATATATATTAGGTCCCAAAATGTGGAGGTGTGGGTCATTTGTGACCTTGGTCATGTTTGTGACATGGTCATGTGATTTTAGCAGCCAATGAGAGTCCTACACCTCAGCGATGATGTTTTTGACACTTCTCTGTGCTCTGCACTGATTGATTGGCCGCCAAAAGTGCAGAAAGGTGATTGGATGGCCGCCAAAAGTGCAGAAGGCCGCTGAAAACTATTAACATGGCGCATCGAACACCATGTCGAACCTCGAACATTACTCGAATGAACAGAAAAATGTTCGGTTCGAGAAATCGAGATGTTCAACTCAGACTTAACTTTCCTTGAACAGTTCGATCAACACTAAACACCACTTCTAAATCCTGGCTTTAAAACAAGGTCAAAGCCATGGCTCTAGCTGCAACTTAGCCCGAGCAGCTACCTCTATAGGCTCATTGGTGGCTGTGTCCTGCTCGGGTTCAACGGTATTGTTCTTTCCCAGTTGCCCATACAGAGCTCAGGGTAAGCAGCTGGGAATATTCAAATGATAAGTTATATGCAATGGGTCTGTGAAGAATCAGCATGGGTTTGTTTTACTTGCAGTTGCAAAGATAGAGGGATGAAGCATTATACAGTGTCAATGCTCCCTGGAAAATAGTATGCAGAATAATGTTTCTTTAGAGCAAAAAATAACTTTCTAAGGCCAGTATGACTTGGTTTGTCAGTCAAAAAGGAGGCACCCACCTATGGACTGGACTGTTCTGGAGATGTTACTCCTCAGCAATCGGATTAGGGTTCTGAATGGATATTGATATTTCATGCATACTCCTTGAGAAGATCCAGTTTTCGTCCTTCTGCAGAATAGCTATACAACACAGTTCATTCTTCCATCTGAGGTCAGCAAGCAGAGATACTGAAAACTACATTAGAAAGTAACTGGTAGTCCTCTGTAATTAACTTACACATACAGAATTGTTAACATTGTTAAAGAGAATGTGTCATCAAAAAACGACTTATTGTTTAACTTACATTTTTATGTTAAACACATTTTTTAGGAATTTTTGGTTATGTTTTTTTTAATTTTCCATATCACTTTCAGTATTTTTTAATGCAGTTTTCACTTTGGCCACTAAGCCTAATAATAGTCTGACACTTCCTGTTCTGTAGAGGGAGATTTTCAGTGTCTGCTCATTATCAGTAAAAGCAAGGTCAAACTGAAAGGAGACATCAATGTGTATAGATAACACAGAATCCACCAGTCACAAGAGGAGATGTCACAGCTCACCCTCTAACCTCCCTGCACAGTGATTTCTTCCCAGGTCACACAGCATGACTAGAACATTTTCTGTAGAAGTCTATGGGACAGAATCAGTCTTAAGGCTCCTATGTGCATGAAGCTGTTAGCAGTGCAAGCAAGAATGTCTTCCCCACAATCATATATAGATGGCCGAATTGATAAATCTACAATCAGGAAATAAAAACGGCTAAGAAGGAAAGAATATGGATCAGGGTCATGATTTAATAACTAAAAAAAAAAAATTGCAACAGATTCCCTTTAAAAGATTACACTTCTGTCTTACAGAGCTAATCTCAAGATGATGCCTGTTGCCTGGAACCATAAGGTCTTTCTGGCTAATACATTCATTACCATATTCTTCATAAGTTTCTTAATTCATCGTCATTTCACACAGGTACAGTATATTTTTCACATCTACAAACTTCATTAATCCCTTATTGACTACTGACTGTCTTTCGATGGCGGTTCCGAGCCTGAAGCAACAGCTGGGTTCCTGGAATAATCGTGGAAAACTGCAAAAAAAAAATGTTGATGTGTGAATTACTTACAAAAGCCTTTTAGGACCTCTTGATTGTGGATATTATGTAAGAAAAATATATACATGCATAAGTTAACTCATTATCGACATTTGATGTACTGGTAAGTCATAACGCCAGCAAGAGAGTATTGAGCGGGGTTACTCGCCGAGACCACTCTGTATGTGGCTGATTATTACAGATGGGACCTGCCAATAGGAGCTGAGATGAGAGACAGCTCCAATCACAGCATTTTAACCCTTTAAATGCTGTGGCAGCACCCTGATAACCCTCCCTATTTCTTACCCAATAGGATGTGATAGAAAAGCCATATCGATACGTTCTCCTGCAATATATTCATATTGCAGAACAGTGTACATGCGATCAGGACCCCTCTTGTACGGACATGGGTGAATAAATGTAACCTTTTTTTTAAGTGATGCTGCTTCCTCCATTTTGTTTTGTCCTACTTGCATGTAAAAGTCTTTGGGTCAGATTCTTGGTAGCTTTTTGCACACTGCTTTGTAGTCTGTTTTTTCTTATATGGTGCTGTGTTCCAGATCTACTATTTTTGTGACCTTTAAGTACCATAGGGACACTAGTGCAAATGAAAAAAAAAATAAATAAAATGTAAAAAATCTTAAAAGTTCCTTTTGACATTTTTCAAATATCTTTTTTTTAATTGCACATAATTTGCATCGCTGCATTAAGAAAAGTCTAGTTTATTAAAATGTAACATCACTTAGTCCATTCTGTGAACACCTTAGAAGAAAAAATGTCCAACACTAAAATCATTTATTTTTATACATTTATATATTTTATACATTTATAAAAATTTTTAGTAAAAAGTGATCAAAACATTGTAAGTATTCCAGATTGGTACCAATAAAAATGGCACTTCAGTCCGCAATAAGACAAGTCTTACCAGGTCCATATATTGAAGACTAAAAAAATGAATGGTCGTGGAAAGTGGCGCTACTTCACAAATTAAAAAAAAAAATAAGTTTTTTGTTTTTTCAAAAGTACTAAAACATAGCAAAAATTCTACAGATTTGGTATCACAGGATTCATACCAGCCTGTAGAATACAGAGAACATGTCATTTATGCAGAACAGTATGATTAAAAAGTGCATTTTAGTCCGCAAAAAACAAGCCGTTGTAGGCGATGTGGATAAAATTGTTGGTACCCTCCTGTTAATAAAATTTACTGAAAATTTAATGCAAAACACACTAAAAAAAGAGTGAGACTGGCCTCAACAAAGTGATGGTACCTCTAGAAAACATTACAAATAATTTGACCATAGAGACATGTTAAATTAAAATATGTAGCATCACTGGTGTCTTCGAATTTGTAATTAGTTTTTACCACACTGAACATGGACCAAAGTAAGGTAAGAAGAGAGTAGTTTTTGGAGATTAGAAAGACAATTATAGACAATTATAGACAATATAGAAAGTTATAGACAAACATGTTAAAGGTAAAGGCTTGATGTTCCTGTTACTACAGTCGCACATATTATCCAGAAGCTTGAGGTCTATGGAACTGTAGCCAACCTCCCTGGACATGGTCGCATGAGGAAAATTGATGGCATATTGAATAATAATAGGAATGGTAACCAAAGATCCAATAAGAACTTTCAAAGAGATTAGAGGTAAACTCCAAGGTCAAGGTACATCAGGGTCAGATCGCATCATTTGTCGCTGTCTTTGCCAAAGTGGACTTAATGAGGTTATCTCACTATGTTGTTTCAGAGCCAGCAGCAGTTTTCATTCATGCATTCTGTAATTTCCTGGTCAGGCTGTGGGTAATTAGCATATAAGATCCAGTATTCAAACTTCTACTAATTAGCCTAGATTATATAAAAAATCTCCTGCTCTCAGGTCCAGAGAAGCTTCAGAGCTAAAGTAAACAGTAGTAATTAGACTCCTTTGTTAGATCAGATAACACACAAGTTGTCACAGTTCATGCCGCGGTCCCTGCTATGGACAGTCAGCGTGCCCGAGTCTCCCGTGTCCCGGCCGCTGCTGAGGCATCCTCTGGTGTTGCTGGTTCTTGTCACCCACCTGGCACGATTCCTGGCAGTCCTGCAGCTGTTCCTGCCGGCAGGTCTGAGTTACCATTACTTCCTCGAGTTCCTTGGCATCCTGTGCGCACATCTACTCCCTTTAGGGGCACGCACGCGGCACTGCACTGCATTTGAAGAGTCAGTTCCTATGTCCAGCCCAGTGACCTGTGACCTCTGCCTTCATAAGGAACTGTGCTCCTGGTCAGTTCGTTGTCGTGTTTCTCCTGCATAGAGCTTGACCCCTTGGCTGCTGCATTGCTGCTGTAACCTGTACGTTTACCAGTTCCTGCTGAACTCCTGCCGCTGCACCAGTCTGCCAATACCTGCTGTTACCTGGCACCTTACCAAGTCTGCTACCATCCTGGGACTGTGCCATACGTTTACCAGCTACACCTGGACTGTGTCATACGTTTACCAGCTGCACCTGCAGTGCCCTGTTCTCTGTTCCAGCACCGGCTATCCAGACCTGCACTGCAGCTACCCACTGCGAGTGTTACCATCTGCACCTGCGGTGGGCCCAGAGGATCCGCCATACCCGGATGTTTCCAGTCATCCCGGTTGGAAATCGTAACACAAATTCTCAGTCTGCCAGCAGTTCTGTGCTGTGACCTGTCTGAGGAGGTCACACCTTACTATCAGATAAGACAAACAGCAGGGAAAGAGCAGGCAGAACAGGTTGTCAGCCATAGAAACCTGAGAACTCTTAGAATATGTTCACATGGTGTATTGCGGTGCGTAACGTGCATGCTGCAATACGCCCGGTGTTTTAGAAGTACGCGATGTCTAGCGCATACTTCTTAATTGCGGGGTGAGGGCGGCCCCATTAACTTCCATTATCCATTTAGACAACCGAGGAGAAAACCACTGATGAAAGCTAATCATAAAAAAGCAAGACTGGAGTTTGCAAAAATTCATATATTCAAGCCACAAAGCTCCTAGGAGAATGTTCTTTGGACAGATTATACAAAACTGGAGCTTTTTGGAAAGTCTCATCTGCTTAATGTTTACAGACACAAAAATGAAGCATAGACAAAAAAGAACATTGTACCTAATGGGAAACATGGAGGAGGTTCGTTTATGTTTTGGAGAAACTTTGGACATGGGTCCAACAGGATAATGGCCTAAAATACACAGCTAAAAACATTCAAGAATGACTAAGAGCAAAGCATTACTATTAGGCTATGTTCACAAGGCTTAAAATGGGACGTATCTTGCCCCGTATTTAGCGCCGTACTGCGCTAAATATGGGGCGAGATACATCCCAGTCATTACGGTAATCCACAGTTCTCAAAGAGAACTATGGATTACGTCTCCTCTCCCTGCTCGCTCAATACGGTGAGCGGGGAGAGAAGTGACATGTCAATTATTCACGGAGTATACGCGCTGTGAATAATGAATGTCAATGGGGCCGGCTGGCTGCCGGCCCCCTGCCCTGCCCCGCCCCGCCCCCATTCCTGAGCACACAGCGTAATTGCGGGCGAAATACGCCCCGCAATTATTGCCGTGTGAACATAGCCTTAGCATAGACTGGACTAATAGCATGGACTATTCTGAAACGCCTTCTTTGCATCAAAATATATGCTTTGCAATGCGCCAAAGTTATGCTATGCACCAAAGATAGGCATACCACACATCAGGTTTATGAACTCACTACCAACAGGTTCATACATGCTGTCACATTCTATACTACTCTATATCGATTTAGAACTGTCATGTTGGTGCCAGGTTTTAAAAAAGGTCATTAAAACAGTGTAAAAAGGATTGTTTACAAAATTCTTCATAATGAAAAAATAAGAAAACACATGAATATTTTTTACTGCATGTTTAATGAACTGAAGTATAAAATTATCACAAAAAAGCAAAAAAAATCATCAATGTAATAATTTTAGCCCACACGGCGAATGCTTAAAAAAAAAAAAAAAAAACCTCAGCAATTAAACTCCACCTTTACTGCAAAAACACAAGCCCTCATATTGGGATGCCAAATGATAAATATAAAAATCACAGCTCTTGGAATATTTCAAAGAAATAAAGAAAATAATTGCACAAAGTAGATTGGTCACTAAGGGGTTATGAAGTGAACTCAAATATGAGGTCTTCCTAGATTGTTTATTATATGAGTCATAGGATTTCCTCATGGCAAAAGACTTTCATTTAACAAAAGTGTCTTGAATTCATTAATCTTTAAACATGGCAAAGTAGTGTACTATAGGATTATGTAAAATTAAAGTTGTCAACTTAATGCAGGAAAAGAAAACTGTGCTAACATAAGAACAATCAAAGTGCCACTCCAACAGCACCATGAGAGTAAGTACAGACCATGTGGAATGCTAGAAAGGTGCTAATGGAGTATTAACCTCATTAGAAAAGCTAGTAGAGTGGCTCCCACGGAGAGTACTATTAGCGTATGTCCCCCATAAAAAGCTAATAAAGTATGACCCCCATTAAAGGGTATGTCTTTAATAAAAAGAATTGATAGAGTATGTCCACCAAAATAGGGTACTAGAGTACAGTGAAGGAAATAATTATTTGATCCCTTGCTGATTGTGTAAGTTTGCCCTCTGACAAAGATGAACAGACTATAATTTTAAGGTAGGTTAATTTTAACATTGAGAGATAGAATATCAAAAATAAAATCCAGAAAATAACATTGTATAAATTATATAAATTTATTTGCATTTTGCAGTGAGAAATAAGTATTTGATCCCTCTGGCAAACACGTCTTAATACCTGGTGGCAAAACCCTTGTTGGCAAGCACAGCAGTCAGATGTTTTTTGAAGTTGATGATGATGTTTGCGCACATGTCAGGAGGAATTTTGTCCAGTCCTCTTTGCAGATCATCTCTAAATCATTAAGATTTTGAGGCTGTTGCTTGGCAACTAGGAGCTTCATCTCCCTCCATACGTTTTCTATGGGATTAAGGTCTGGAGACTGGCTAGGCCACTCCATGACCTTAATGTGCTTCTTTTTGAGCCATTCCTTTGTTGCCTTGGCTGTATGTTTTGGGTCATTGTCTTGCTGAAAGACCCAGCTACGACCCATTTTTAATGTCCTGGCGGAGGGAAAGAGGTTGTTATTCAGGATTTTACGGTACATGGCTCCATCTATTCTCCCATTGATGCAGTGAAGTAGTCCTGTGCCCTTAGCAGAGGAACATGCCCAAAACATAGTTTCCACTTCCATGCTTGACAGTGAGGATGGTGTTCTGTGGGTCATAGGCAGCATTTCTCTCCCTCCAAACACGGCGAGTTGAATTAATGCCAAAGAGCTCAATTTTTGTCTCATCTGACCACAGCACCTTCCCCCAATAACTCACAGAATCATCCAGGTGTTCATTGACAAACTTCAGACGGGCCTGCACATGTGCCTTCTTGAGCAGGGGGACCTTGAGGGCGCTGCAGGATTTTAAACCATTATGGCATAATGTGTTACCAATGGTTTTCTTGGTGACTGTGGTCCCAGCTGCCTTGAGATCATTAACAAGTTCTCCCCCTCCCGTGTAGTTTTAGGCTGATCTCTCACCTTCCTCATGATCAAGGATACTCCACGAGGTGAGATTTTGCATGGTGCCCCAGATCAATGTCAATTGGCAGGCATTTTGTATTTCTTCTATTTTCTTACTATTGCACCAACAGTTGTCTCCTTCTCATCCAGTGTCTTACTGGTCTGTAGGAACCAGAACTTTTAATGGTTGGTAGGGGATCAAATACTTATTTCTCTCAGCAAAATGAAAATACATTTATTTGATTTATAAAATGTGATTTTTCTGGATTTTATTTTGGATATTCTTTCTCTCAATGTTAAAATTAACCTACCCTTAAAACTATAGACTGTTCATTTATTTGTCAGTGAGCAAACTTACAAAATCAGCAAGGGATCAAATAATTATTTCCTTCACTGTATGTCCCCCATAGAAAGAGCTAGTAGAATATGCTGCAACTTATTGCTGCACAGGCAGGAGAGGTTTGGGATGCAGAGCTGGTGTAGTATACAGGAGTTTAACCCCTTGCATCTATAAACTCCTTGTGTATACAACTATGTGATTTTGCTGAACCCCTTATGATATGCTATTTTGCACAGTAAAATAATGATGTTTACTAACTGTACTAAAGTGTCAGACCTTGGGTTTACTGCAGACAATGGTGACCCTTAGATAAACTTTATGATGTGCTATGTCTTGAGCTGAATTTCTGTTAAGTCACTGTGATATTGCACTATGTGAGTGTTCAGCTTTGAAGCCATTGGTTCAGAGGAGAGTGGAGTAGGTAATCATGGACATTAAGATAGTAGAAGGGTGGAGAAGTGCTGATAAAAAAGCACCTGTGGTCTGAACATCTGTCAGGCCACAGAATAAGATATGAAGGGGCCCACTTAACCATTTGAAGCCTGGGCCCATTCCAGACTGCAGCTGGAAAGGCCCCTAGCCTTATTCTTCGGCCCTGGATCTCTAGATGGAAACGTAATGACTCCTGTGGAGAGAGTTGCAGGCTGGAGACAGGAGGAAGATCCCTTGGACAGGCACACTAGGGAGATGTACACGACAGGCAGTGCAAAGGAAGTCCCTCGTTGGTCTACCGCCCAGACTTGTGACCAGAGTTTTGCCTTTGGCCTTGCCCATCTAGATCCAGTTCTCCTGGGGTCATTCTGCCATCCCCTTGAAGTACAAGTGTTAGGATTTCAGTTCTCCTGGGGTTTGAGAACTCCTTGATGACAAGACTGCATCCAACTAAGGGACAGTTTTAGATGGCTGCTAGCTGCAACGCATGCGTGGAAAGAATTGTGTACTGGAAAGAGGGATGTCATGTTGTACATATTGCGGTTGAATAAAAGTGTCAGGTGATGCTTGAGTCCAACCTTTAACCCTTCATCTGCCTCCTGCTTCCTGCACCAACATCATGGGCGCCTCCCTACAACACTGCAACATCTTTACAGCAGGAGCACCACCACCATGGTGCACGCCCCTGGGGGGTAAGAACACCATCCATACCGCAGGTCCTCCACCTTTAAAGTGACACACGCCAGTACAGGTATGAGCGGTTTTGATGAGTGACTGCCACTGCGACAAGTGAGAAAGGGCTCAGTGCAAGCCACTACCACTCCTCTGTCCATACCCCGGTCGTGCTCCTTCAAATTGGGACATCGGAAATATATGTCTGTATTATAACCCAACATGGCTGCTGTATGGAAGGCCTGAGGCTGGCGAGTTCTAGTAGAGTATGTGCTCATATACAATGCTAGCAGTGTATGTATCCAATAAACAGTGTTAATAGAGCTGCACAATGACATGAGAGCCTCAGGTGGTTAGTGTTCTTAACTGGAATGGTGGTAGCTTCTATATTTATTAAGGGGGCACAGTGTGGGCATTTTTTATAATTAGAGGACAGAGTGTCGGTACTATTTTTTTATTAATCAAACCACGTTGTGAGCATTTTTTATGTGAGGCACAGTGCGGGGAATTTTTTTTTTTCCGGAATAAAGGGCAACATTTATGAAACTTGGTGCTGGCATGCTAGTTCTAAACAGATATAGAGGAGTCTAGAATGCGGCAGTATGTATGAACATGTTGTATGTGGTTTCATAAATCTGGTGTGTGCTATGCCTTGCATAGCATATCTTTGGCGCGTAGTCTATCTTTGGCACGTAATATATCTTTAGCCCATTCAAAAGTGCCGCAGTTGACACAAGTTTTGGCTTACAACTGTTCATACACCTATAGAACAGGACTGTGACAGTTTTTTGGTGCAAGATATGCCAAAAAAGGTTCAGTCCCATTTATACATGTCGCTCATAGTGTATAGAATGGAGCTATTCTACTTAGAGGGCACCATGTGTGGCACTATTAGATTTAGGGAGTACAGTGTGAAGGACTAATAGTTTGGGGGCATAGTGTGTAGCACTATTAGATTTAGGGAGTACAGTGTGTAGCACCTTTAGTTTGGGGGCATAGTGTGTAGCACTATTAGATTTAGGGAGCACAGTGGAGCATTTTAAATTTGGGGGCACAGTGTTAGCACTATATTTTTGGGGAGTAAGGTTTACACCTTTAGTTTGGGGAAAAATGGTGCATTTTAGTTTTAGGGAGACAGTGTGTGCCCTTTATTTGGGCACATGGTGACTATTAGATTTAGGGAGTACAGTGTGTAGTACTATTAGTTTTGGGGGCACACTGTGTGACCCTATTAGATTTAGGGAGCACAGTGTGTAGCACTATTAGATTTAGGGAATACAGTGTAGATAACGTGAAGCAAAGGCTTGGAATCCAAGACATCTGAGCAGCTAACTCTGCAGATGAAAAGGAAAAGAAAATGACTCTAATAAATCACCTGGGAATTATCTAATTCAAAAAAAATCTCTGGTGATCTGGTGCAATCAGGTTTGCAAGTCAGGGGGGAAAAAGTGTTGGTGTGTGTTTTATGCTTGAACCTGAAACGTCATAAACTAAACACAATTGCTTTTAAACAGGGGCACAGGACCAAGAAAGGAATGAATTAAATGGACTAAAAGCATTTGGAATTAACACCTTCTGATACCACAGGTTTTTATATTTTATATTAATGCAAAGAATGTTTTTTAACATAACAATTTGAAAAGTACAAAGGCAGGGAAACAAAATGAAAAAAAGGGAAATGGGTGGATGCAATCCCCAAAAAGTGACAAGATTAGGGTTTTTTATTTTAAAAAAAAAACGGTTTCAGGGGACAAAAAAAAAATGTAAAAATATATTAAAGGTCAAAAAAGAGAATTCTCCTAAGATCTATTTATACTCGAATAGGTCGAGAAAAATTGGGCATTCTCTACGTCTAGAGGAAAGAAAAATTTTACATAAAAAATAGAAAGGATTTCACTGTAAGAGCATGGACTGTGGGACTTCGCCCGAGGAACTGTCATTGAATTTACTACAGAGTTCAAAAAGGGGGCTGGATCATTACTAGATTTCAATAGTATAACAAGTTAAGTGACCCGGGTTTTGGGGAAAAAGGGCGGATACATTTTTTAGATGTAATAATAAACATGTAAGTGACCAGGATTCGGGAGAAGGGGCTGGGCATTTCAATTAATAATATAACAGGTTTTAGTGACCAGGATTCGGAGAAGGCCTGGATACATTTCTAGATGTAATAATATAACAAGTTATAGTGACCAGGATTCTGGAGAAGGGTCTAGCTACATTTCTAGATGTAATAATATAACAAGTTATAGTGACCGGGATTCTGGAGAAGGGTCTGGATACATTTCTAGATGTAATAATAGAACAAGTTATAATGACCAGGATTCTGGAGAAGGGTCTGGATTAGAGATGGGCGAATTTCTCAAAAATTCGATTCGTTGACTTCGCCGAATTTTCCGACAAAATCTGTTTCGTCCCGAATTACTTCGGGACGAATCACGCTAAAATCAGCTATTTCCAGGCTGCACAGAGCCTGCAGGGTGCTGTAGAACGTTGTGCCATGCTTAAATATGCAGAGGGAGCTTGGTTTGGTCTTCATACAATGCTGTGTTTTAGTATGACACGCACATGACTGACGCCGCTCTTAGAATCGCTTCACCCTTCAATTCCCTGGGCACTTACGGGGGCAAAACTGACCAAAAAACTGAAGTGGGAATGCAACCTGATAAAGTCATGGCAGCGCCAACTGGAAAAAAAACAAGCTGAGGGCTAAGATCCTACGATAGCGTCAAAGAACACAGTAGTAGGTTACTGGAGCCGCCACAGATCGCAGCACAGTAAGGGGACGTCACAGCAGGGGTCACTCCATGAGGCCAGAGCTTTAAACCGTCAGAGAATATGACACAACCTGTTCTGTTGAATGCTGATACATGTAGACTCCCCCCCGAATGAGTGGAGAGGGTGTCGGCATTGACCTCTCTGATCATTTTGCCCTTCCTTTCATCCATCTGTGTCCGCTTTCAATCGGTCAATAATCCATCAGTATTGCTAAGGCCAAAAACAAACAGGAGTTGATCCAAAACAGAGATGACCAGTAAATGGGATATTTGCATGTCTTCTGTGTTCTGTATCCACTCCTGCTTTTGGCTAGACAATCCTGATCCTTCCCAAGGGGAAAACAAAACATAGTGGCAACGTCATAGAGTGGTGAGGGTGGAAATAGCATTAGGAAGCCACAGGGTGTTCCAGTGAGACAGCGGTCACTTGGCAGCAGCATGAGTAGGCCACAGAGTGGCACAATGACAAATTCTGGAGGTGGCAGCAAGATCAGAAGCCCACAAAGTGGCACAATGACACAGTGTGGAGATGACGTCATCAACAGCAGAAGCAGCATGAGGTCAGAGAGTGGCACAATGACAAATTCTGGAGGTGGCAAAAACAGGAGTAGGCCACAGAGGGGCACAATGACAAATTCTGGAGGTGGAAGCAACATCAGGAGCCCACAGAGTGGCACAATGACAGAGTGTGGAGGTCACGGCAGCAGCAGAGCAGCATGAGGTCAGAGAGTGGCACAATGACAAATTCTGGAGGTGGCACCAACAGGAGTAGGCCATAGAGTGGCACAATGACAGAGTGTGGAGGTGACGGCAGGAGCAACAGCAGCAGCATGAGGTCAGAGAGTGGCACAATGATACAGTGTGTAGGTCACGGCAGCAGCCACAACAGCAGCATGAGGTCAGAGAGTGGCACAATGACAGAGTGTGGAGGTCACGGCACCAGCAGCAGCAGCATGAGGTCATAGAGTGGCACAATGACAGAGTGTGGAGGTGGGTGGCAATACCAGTCCCTGTTAAAGATGGTGGTAGGCAGATGGAGAAACTGGCAGCAGATGTGTGGCATCAGGTGGGTGGCGGCATCAGAATAGTTGCTGAGGCAGGTAGTTTGAACCCAGACTCATTTCTCAAAATTTTTGGTGAGGCGTCATGGCTGATGTAATCTGACATCTAAGGCATTGGAGTGTGGAAATCCTGGCCGATCCATGATTGATTCATCTTGACAAAGGTCAGTCGTTCCACATTTCCGGTGGAAAAGCGGGTTCTCCTTGGGGTAACGATGGCCCCCGCCGCGCTAAATACCCGCTCTGATGCCACACTACTGGTCGGGCAGGACAGCTTCTCCACTGCAAACTCGGCAAGTTGCGGCCACACATCCAGTTTGGCTACCCAGTAGTCCAGCGGATCTTCTAACTGGGGTGGCAGAGTGCATCTGGACCAGGAGATGATGGCAAAGAGAAACCGCTCCCTACTGCAGAGGTGGTGGAGCCTTGACTGGCTGCAATGGAATGCGTGCCACTGGGCGCTGCTGTTGCTGCGGTGGCAGGATGGAACACCACTTCGGAGCCACGTTTCTCCCAGGCCACCAGATGGTAACGCGCATGTGTTGACGCAGGGCCGGGGTGCCAACGTTAGCTCCCTGGCCACGCTTCACTTTCTACCCACAGATTCTACATATACCCATGTTCGGCTCCTCCGGTGTCTTAGCAAAAAACTGCCACACCGCCGAGTAGCTGATTTTACCGCCAACGCTCCGCACTGAGTGACTACTACCGCCGCTGCCTCGCTGAGCCCCTGTGCCGCTATTTTCTTGGACCTGCAAGTGGGTTTTCTACCCCGTGGCCGTTTGGCTCCTGACCTCGCACTGCTGCCACCCTGCTGACTCACGGCCATACTACCCACTTGCTGGCTGCGCCGCTGCCTGACGCGCAAGTTGATGCCCTCTACTCCTGAAGATGATGAAGCCCTTGCTTCACCCGGCTCCCAAATGCGGTCGGCTACATCATCGATTATTGTTTGATCTTCACTGCTTTCCTCCTCAACAGTCTAGGTATGCAGAGGCTGACCCCTTACAACATGACCTCCCATGCCACTGTCCACGTCTATACTTTGCCGCCTACTGCAAGAAGAAGGGGATATTGGCCCCATTTCTTTGCTGACAAGTAGCTGCTGACAGTCCTCCTCAAATTGTTCATCCTCGCTGTATAGTGGCGCTGAGCCCAGACCACATAGTAGATCTCTGGCTGAGGGAACCGGATGGGACAGAGGTGGGTTGAGAAAGGTGAGGGCCGCTGATCCACTCCCGGGCCATGCCAACTAAGGGTTTTGTCTGACGTTCCCACCGACTCTTGGCTGGGGTTGTCAGATGTCATCTGGGAGGAAGTGGATGACCTAGTCAACCAATCAATTGGGTTGCTGGTCAACACACGGCCGCTAGATGATACCAGCAGTTCTGGCCTCACCAAGTGACCCCTGCTGCGACGTCCCCTTACTGTGCTGTGACCTGTGCCTGCTCCAGGAATGTTTGTGCCACTGCCACTCGCATGTGAAGAGCCTGCCACATACTGTTTGTTCAAAAATTTACAGACTCTGTTTAATGAAGATATCTGTATATGATAAATACACACCCTGTATTTGACTCCAAATGAACCCACTAACAGGCTTGGGTAACCCTTGGATATAAATTGCGCAAAAGAAATGAGCAGGAAAAAATTAACTGGTATGTGGCGTGTTAAAACGCCGTGTATTTTACTGACTTCAAAAGCAGAAACACTGGTAATAAACCTTCGGATATAAATTATGCTACAGGAAAAATTTTGTCTTTGCGTTGAAAAACACCATTTATTTTACTGACTACAATAGCACAAACATGCTTAATTAACCCTTGGATATAAATTGCTCAAAAGAAACGAGCAGCCAAAAATTAACTGGTATGTGGCGTGTTAAAACGACGTGTATTTTACTGAATACAATAGGAAAAACAGGCTTAGATAACCCTTGGATATTCAATGTGCTCCAGAACTGACCAGATAGCGTGTTTTTAATTGATAAAATGGCCGCAAGCACATGGTGTGACATGGGGCAAAGAACTCTGGGAGGAAGAAAGGAACATCCTCAATGACATGTGCAGAGATGAAGCCAATCAGAGACTGGCGGGATTCTGTGACGTCACCGCACTATATAAGTCCGGACGCGACGCTGGCTGCTCACACTCCTTTCTTTGTGCCGTGTTGTAGCTGCTGCTGCAGAGATCTCACACAAAAGATATAACTTTTATACAGCGATTTTTTTTGGGGGGGGTGTCATAGCTTTTCTCAGAGACTGCTTCTCTTACATTCTAATTTTGATTCTGTGGGGTATTGGAATTGAAGTCCACTGTGTGTCCAATTCAGCTGCATATACATTATAATGCTATCTGGTCAGTTCTGGAGCACATTGAATATCCAAGGGTTATCTAAGCCTGTTTTTGCTGTTGAATTCAGTTAAAGAAACAGAGTTTTTTCAATCCAAATACCAGTTAATTTTTGGCTGCTCATTTCTTTTGTGCAATTTATATTCAAGGGCTACTTAAGCGTGTTTGTGCTATTGTAGTCAGTAAAAGAAAGGGTTTTTTTAAACGGCAAAGAAGAAATTTTGCCTGTAGCATAATTCATATCCGAAGGTTAATTAAGCGTTTTTCTGCTGTTGTAGTCAGTAAAATACACATCGTTTTAACATGCCACATAGCTGTTAATTTTGGACAGCTCATTTTTTTTGCGCAATTTATATCCAAGGGTTAAATAAGTGTGTTTCTGCTGTTGTAGTCAGTAAAAGAAAGTTTTTTTTTTTTTAAACGCCAAAGAAGAAATTTTGCTTGTAGCGTAATTCCTATCCGAAGGTTAACTAAGCATTTTTCTGCTGTTGCAGTCAGTAAAATACACGTCGTTTTAACACGCCACATAGCTGGTAATTTTTGGCAGCTCATAAACAGAGTATGTACATTTTTGAACAAACAGTATGTCAGACAGAGAGGTGGCAGGCTTTTCACATGCGAGTGGCAGTGGCACATACATTCCTGGAGTAGGCACAGGTCGCAGCACAGTAGGGGACGTCGCAGCGGGGGTCACTCGGTGAGGACAGAACTGCCGGTGTCATCTAGCGGCCGTGTGTTGATCAGCAACCCAAGGGTTCATGATTGGTTGACTAAGTCATCTACTTCCTCCCAGATGACATCTAACAACCCCAGCCAATAGTCGGTGGGAACGCCAAACACAACCCTTAGTTGGCATGGCCCGGGAGCGGGTCAGCGGCCTTCACCTGTCCTCAACCCGCCTCTGTCCCATCCGGTTCCCTCAGCCAGAGATCTACTATGGGTTCTGGGCTCAGCGCCACTATACAGCACGGATGAACAATTTGAGGAACCCAGTAAGCAGCTACTTGGTAGCGAAGAAATGGGGCCAATATCCCCTGCTTTTTGCAGTAGACAGCAAAGTATAGACGTGGAGAGTGGCATGGGAGGTCATGTTGTGAGGGGTCGCATCTGCCTACCAAGACCTTTGGGAGAGGACAGCAAGTGAAGATCAAATAATAATCGTATGATGATGTAGCCGGACTGCACCTTGGGCGCCGGGGAAGCAGGGCTTCATGATCGTCAGTGAAGAGGGCGTCAGCTTGCACCTCCAGGCAGCGGTGCAACCAGAAGGGTGGGTAGTGGTGGGCCGTGAGTCAGCCAGGGTTGCGAGCAGTGCTGAGGTCGGGAGCCAAGCGGGCCACCACGAGATAGAAAAATCCGCTTAGCTAATGTCCAAGAAAGTAGGTCACAGTGGGCTCAGCGAGGCAGCGGCGGTTAAATTCAGCTACTTGCTCGGTGTGTGGCAGTTCTTTGCTCAGCCACGGTGGAGCCTCAAATATGTGGGGTTCTTATATGATAGAATTGTGGGTTATTAAAATAAAAAATGTGAAGCGTGGCCAGGGAGCTAACGTTATTGGGCAACCACGGCCATGCGTCAACACATGCACCGTCCAACATCCGGTGGCTGGGAGAAACGTTGGCTCAGATGTGGTGGTACTATCCTGCCCGCCGCAGCTACAGCAGCGCCAGTGGCACGATGCCATTGCAGCCCAGTCAAGGCTCCACCACCTATGCAGAAGGGAGCTGTTTTCTTTTGCCATCATTCCCCGTCAGACGCTCTGCACCTCGCTACTCTTGGCGCCAGACAGTCGTTCAACGAGGCGATTGCAAAGAGACAACTGTATGCGTCCAACCTTCCTAAAGGTGAAGTAGCTGACACGTGCTTCTGTCCAAGTTGTTGGTACTGCAGAGTCCCTCTTTCCAAATGTGGATCTGCACGTTCAGAGAATTAATGGCCTGTACCGCAGCCTCGTGAGGAGAGTTCCAAGTCGTATTTATTTTCCAATAAAGGAGAGTAACCAGCCCTTCACAAATATGTAGAACGGAAGGTGGTACAGTCCTTGAGCTTTATCGGTTGTTCCAAGGTGACACAGCAGCGCGGACGTGTGGGAGCTGTAATACGGTTTCGGCCACAGTAAATGTCCTTTACGGCCCACTGGGTGAATGTGCTTCTCTGCCCAGCCACACCAACACTATGGACAGGAGCGCCTGCTTTCTCCTCCTCGTTTGTCAACTCGCTGCTCCTGCGCATATGTCGCCTCCTCCTCACCAACACCACCATCATCAGCTCACAAGTTACTGCTCCATCATACATATGATGTAGGGCACTGCGGTGTCACGCAGTTCCTACACCTGGATCTGCCTCGGCGAACGAAGTCACACCAGGGGAGGAATGCTCGGTATGCAGCAGAAACGATGTGCTGGCTCTTCTCTCCGCGCCAACTGAAATCTTGAACCATGGTGTGGGACAATGGAGGAAACATGGTGTCATGTACCGCGCTGCACAGCGGCGGGATGGTCTCTGCGGCTTCTGTCATGGGCATGTGTTCAATTGGTGTGAAAAGTTCCCGAAATATTGTTGAGCGACTATTATCGACAAAGTGAAATCGGCAACTGTAATTTACGTTGATCGGATTTTTTAGATCCACGCGATAATTAGGTTAAAATCTGTGCATAATCTATTAATATCGCTCCATTTTCGGCGCTTCCTGTCATTTGGCGGCTCCAGCAAATCTGCTTACAGACTTAGGCAGGGGTGAGATGTGTGGCGACGTCATGACTGGGATGTGCTATGGTTGCGATGGCTGGAAAACTCACATGAGACCTCGTTTTACATAGAACAGCCCTTCTGTTCATGATCAGTATCCTCTGTCACGTCTCATAGCCAGTAAGACGTGCGTTCTGCCTCAGTCCAAAACAGCTCCGCAAGCAGCTCAGCGAAATTATTTTATTTTTTACAGAGACAAGCTCTACTTTTAGCTGTGATCCTTAGAAGTTAGTTAGATCGAGATTTGCTATGGGACAATTTTAGGTAGTTAGGCAGAGAATTTTAAAGGGCATACTACCGCTTAAGTCCGGGGGGGGAGCGGTGGGGGGGCCCGCGGGCGAACATGCAAGCTCTTTATAAGAACGGATATTGCACAGCCAAAACTTTGTTTAGGGGACAATGCATTGCTTTATATTTTGGATAAGATCTTTTCTAGTTAACTGCAGGTCTAGTTGTTAGTGCAAAACTCCCACTTTAATCTCAGTATACATTTCTGATAGGTGTTCTTTTTCAATTTTTGCCAGTGCCAGCTTTGTTGATATAGCCACCTTGCACTCTATATTTGAATACATGCAAATTTTGTATTCACCACAGGTTGATTGTTTAAAAAATTACCTTTTATTATCAGTATACATTTCAGATACGTGTTTTTTTCACTTTGGCGCAGGCATGCTGTGTTGATGAGCCACCTTTGCCGTTAAATTTGAATCCAGCAACTTTGTAGTCACCACAGGTGTACTGATTATGGTGCCACAATTACTTTATATCCTTATACTTTCTGACAGGTGTTTTTTTCACTTTTGGTCAGTCAAGCTTGTTGATTGATTACTTTGCAGTTAATTTGAAGTCCGCAAACTTTGTAGGTCACACAGGTTGATAGGGGCCAAAAAATACCCTTTTATTATAAGTATACATTTCAGTTACGTTGTTTTTTTCACTTTGGCGCAGGCAGCTGTGTTGATAGAGCCACCTTGCAGTTAAATTTGATCCAGCAACTTTGTAGTCACCTCAGGTGTTATGATTAGGTGCCAAAAATTTACCCTTTTAATATCCTTATACATTTCAGATACGTGTTTTTTTCGCTTTTGGTCAGTCAAGCTTTGTTGATAGATTCTTACTTTTGCAGTTAAATACCTGAAGTCCAGCAATTTGTTGTCAAACAGGTTGATATTTGCACAAAAATATCTTTTATTATCAGGTATACATTTCAGATACGTGTTTTTTTCACTTTGGCGCAAGCGATTGTGTTGATAGAGCCACCTTGCAGTTAAATTTGAATCCAGCAACTTTAGTAGTCACCACAGGTGTACTGATAGGTGCAAAAATACCTTTTAATATTCACGTATACACTTTTCAGACAGGTGTTTTTTTTCACTTTTTGGTCAGTCAAGCTTTGTTGTAGATCACTTTGCAGTTAAATTTCAATCCAGCAACTTTGTAGTCACCACAGGTTGATAGGTGCCAAAAAAAACCTTTATTTCAGTATAATTTCAGATACGCGTTTTTTTCTCTTTGGCGCTAGGCAGCTGTGTTGATGGCCACCATTGAGGTTAAATTTGATATCAGCATCTTGTAGTCACCACAGGTGTACTGATAGGTGCCAAAAATACCTTTTAATAATCCGATTATACATTTCAGGACAGTGTTTTTTTTTCACTTTTGGTCAGTCACCGCTTTGTTGATAGATCTACTTTTGCAGTTTTAAATTTGAATATAGCAATTTAGTAGTCACACAGGTGAATTGATTGGTGCCAAAAAAAAATACCTTTTATTATCCGTATACATTTCCAGGACAGGTGTTTTTTGTTCACTTTTGGTTAAGTATGCTTTGTTGATAGATTACTTTGCAGTTAAAATTTGAATCCAGCAAATTTTTGTCTTTGATTTGAGGGGATTTGAGAATAGCTGTGATTTGCCGTCTTTTAATAGAAAACTTTTCAAAATCTCTTCCATACCTTCTAAATTTTTATATTTTGAACCATGGAGCGAAAATTGCAGGTGGTAAGCGAGCAAAGAAGGGGGTAGGACATGGAGGTAGAGGGTACGAAGAAAAGGTGCTCCTTTCCAGTGTCTGCGCGACAAAACACGACATGCCAGTGGATCGTCGGTTGCTGGACCGTCAGGCCAGTCATCGCTAGGGTCCGGGACCCTGTGAATATCAGTAACGAACAGCGTCGCCTAAATCTGTTCTTCAGTGGTAATGCACCTGCATCAGCAGTCTTACTCCTCGTCCTCCCAGTATCGTCCCATGTCGTCATCAGCTGCGTCCAACTTGAAAGCAGCACCAAAATGTCAACTCGTTTGTATCGCACCTCTGTGGTTAATCCATTGTCTGAAGACCTCTTTTGATGACAAAATGCAGTTGGGTCAGAAGGCATGTTAAAAGATTCAAGAGGCCAAAGAGGATGATTTTGTTGCTCTGACGCCCAGTTACTGATGCCATCAGAGGAGGGAGAAGGAAGCCGATCAATCCTCAAAAATCACGGGCGGTCTGGCAACGCCTTGCAGTCCCTCTTGCTGGTAGCCCGCTTGCTCCTGGATGCAAATGTCAGGGACGGACCAAGTCACCTGTTGTTGATGATGATGATGACGACATTGCGGATCCAACGTGGTCTTTTCAGCAGATTTGCTTGCGAGCGCTTACATCACTGGTCGAGGAGGAAGACGAAGGGGTAGTGTCAGTATGGGTCCGCCTACAAAATGGGAGAAGGCGGGTCGAAGAAGTCCGATGATTTGATTCCGCAGCCACGGTCAGCGGAAACCAGCTCCTCGTTTATCGCCGTCAAAAAGGTCCAGGACCTTCTCAAGCCTGGGCCTTCTTTGGCAAGCCATCTGTGTTCACAGCTATGTCAATATGCCGCCTTTGCCGGTAAACGCATAAGTAGAGGCAAGAAACCTTAAGTGTTTACACCACCAACATTCTAGTCACATGCAGCGAATGCATGAGTTGAAATGGAGGCTGACCACTTGGCCAAAAAAAAGGCCAGACCGACGCCGGGCCTCAACCACTGTAACACCCTCTGTCTCCGCCCTCCTCCTCCTCATCACCACAGCGGTCCTCAGCTGCCATGTCTATCAGAGTCCTGATATCAGGATCAGCCTCGCTTTCTGCCTTCCACGTCGCGGCAGAGTACCACCCGCACCACCAAGAGACCCATCCTTCCCCCTTCTCCTTCCGCCAGTTTTGTCGACAGCTGCGGCCGTACAGCACGGGCAGTTAGCAGCCAGCCTTCTGTCTTCCAGGTGTTGGGAGCATAAGAAAAACTTTAACCCAAACCATCCAAAGCCAAAAGCTGAATGTCGGCATTGCCAGGCTTTTGGGCTGTGGAAAGTTGCCTTTTCATCTGGTGGACACATGGATGGGTTCCGCCACGTCATGGCCTTGCCTGCCCCCAAAGACCAGATGCCGAGCAGGCATTTCTATGCCAAGAAAAGCCGTCCTCGCCCTGGACCAGCACGTGTCATCTAAAATTTCAAGGTGCGTTGTCTGCATCTGTGGCCAGAAAAGTCCATCTGACCACCGAACATGGACTAGTAAGCAGGCCAAGGCTGCTTATCTCTGTGACACTTCACTGAGTGACCCTGGGTGGATGACTTGGGGGGGGTGACGATGGTCTCAGCTCGGCGCATGCTTTCAAAACCGCAGGGGGATGGTGCAGGGCTCTTTCCCCAAGGTTGCTCGGGTGGCATCCCGTGCCCAGAGAAAACCAGACCGTTGATTGAAAATTAATTGTCTTGGGAGGTACCATCCACACACAGGTCAGGAGCTTGTGGAGGCTCTCCGTATCGAGGACCGAGGCTGGATGGGTGAAAAGAACCCTGTGCAGGCAAGGTGGTGTGCGATACATGGAGCGATATCTGTTGGCCGCCCTTAATAGATCGGTAGGTGGAGCACATCCCTTGCTTGGCACATGTCATGAACCATTGTCGTTCCAGAAATTTCTAAAGAGCATACCCGGGTTGGATGTCTGCTGAGGAAGGCTCGAAAGTCTAAGTTCGCACTTCCGACATTCGCACCCCTACTTCGTCCCGCCTCGGCTGCGTATGGCAGCGTTGCCAGCTCGGCCTCCGTCAATCCGTTATCATTGTTGACGTGGCAACACGCTGGAATTCCACATCCACATGCTCAGCGATTGTTGGAGCAGCGCAATGCCATTACGCAGTACGAAGTGACACATGGCTGATACAGCAGCGGTGCGATCCTCGTGGGTGTTGAGCCACGAGAGTGGAGGCAGGCTGAAGTGCTCTGCTCCATCACTTGTCAGTTTGAAGAAGCCACCAAATGGTCAGTGCGGAGATGCCCTGGTCAGCTATGGCATTGTGGTGATCTTGAGTTCTGGGAGACAGATCGTTGGACACTCTGGAAAAAACAGGTCCCGCCAGACGACGGAGGAGGAGCGGACACAGATGCGGACACAGAGCCTTTCTCTCCGTCGAATCCACAACGGCCATACAGGTATCTTCATTTTATCGGTCTTCATCTAGGCTGTGGTTCGGGTCCAGGGCTAGTGCAAGGCGGCAGCATTCAGCTTTCAGGGTGCATCATTGAGGCAAAGTCAGGGCTGGGTTGAGCTGTGCAGGAGGAAGCCGGAGGAGGAGGAAGTATATCTAGGACACCGACGTTTACCGACGTTCCCTGCTTGGAGAGAGGTTGTCAGCGAATTTGAGGCGGGGGGGAAGATGAGGAAGATCAGTTGCTAGTGCCCTCGACCCAGAGGCTTGGGAAATCAAGGCTCCATCTCTCACATGAGTGCTTGGATGCTTCATTTCCTCCAACATGATCCCTGCATTAAGGCCATCAAAATGAAAAACAGTTACTGGGTGGCCACCCTCCTGGATCCCCTGGTACAAAACAAAAACTCAGCACTTTCCTTCCACCCACCCTATATAGAGAGTAAATGCAGGACAATGAGACTTGCTGATTGATCAACTGGAGACATCTGTTGCGTTGCTTCATCGGTCCTCAAACTGTCACGGTGTGGAACAACATCATGCGACGTGACAGCAGTTAGAGTGCCAAGTAGCACGTAGCGGCAGCAGCGGCATCAGGCAGGTGGCAGAGAAGGCCTAATTGGGTGACCTTGGCAATATTTTTTTACCACCTTACCATACGCATGCAATGCAGGGCACACATCCAACACACAGAGACCAGCTTAAGATCATGGTGCACGACTATCTGGTCTCAAACCATTGTTTTTGTATTGTGTTCCGGAGCCCATATAGACTTCTGGGGTATCTAAAATGGACGAATGCCCGAGCTCGCTCGCACGCCGCATAGAGGTGTTTTCTGCCCAGCAGCCAACGTCATATCATGGCGGACCTTCAGCACAGTGGAGGAGTCATTACAGACAATACCGCATCCGGCTTTCCACAGATATGAGGATCGTTTGAATTTCATCACGATGAATCAGGCGATGAGATCTTGAGATGTTGTGGCCCCAATTGCTCGATGTCACTGATTAGTTGCGGTTCTACTCACGAGTCCTCTTCAAAACAGAATGGTCCTATTGAAAATTTTTTTTTAAAATGATAATTTTTACTGCAATTTTTATTTCTCTTTTCCCAACAGTTCATTTTGATGGTTTTGCTGTGAGGAGACTGTAAAAGACAGCAAGGTTTTCCATGACAACACCCGTATTCCATTTACTCACTTTAATCTTTAAGAAGTTTTCGCATTGTCAGGTTGTTTTGAGGTATGTTGCTGTGGAATTAAGCTAATTATGGTCCTTTGAACAGAAATGTGGCTTCTAAGTGCATTTCTTCCATCACAATTTTTAATAGTGAGCTGGAGAAGTCATTATATAATTTTTTTGGTGGGGTCATACGTTGGCTGTGAGATACAGCTGATTAATCATGGTTCTTGGACAGGAAATGTGGCTTTTTATGTGGCATTATCTCCCATCCAATTTTAATAGTAGGCTGAGAAGTCATATTTATATTTTTTGGGGTCATGTTGCTGTGAGATACAGCTGTAATCTGGTTCTTTGGAACAGAAAATGTGGCTTTCTAAGTGGTATTGCTCCATCACAATTTTTAATAGTGGCTGAGACGTCATATTTATAATTTTTTGGGGTCATGTTGATAGTGAGATAAGCTTTAATCTTGGTACTTTGGAACAGAAATTTATTTGGGCTTTTCTCTTAAGTGGCATTTCTCCATCAAATTTTTAATAGTGGCTGAGAAGTCATCTTAAATTTTTGTTTCGGGTCATGCTGCTTTGTAATGCAGCAAATTTAGGTCCTATTCTAAAAAATATTGTTTCTAACAGACATTTGTTCTTCACAATTGTCCAAAGGGCTCAAGGGTTCATGCTTGAAATTTTTGGGGGCATTTTGCTGTATATGCAGCTATACTACAGGTCCTATTATAAAAAAAATGTTGTTTCTATCAGACATTTGTTCTTCACAATTGTCAAAAGTGGCTCATGGGTCATGTTTTGAATTTTTTGAGGGGCATTATTGCTGTGACATGCAGCTATTAATACAAGTCCTATTATAAAAAAAATGTTGTTTCTAACGATATTTAGTTCTTCACAATTGTCAAGAGTGGCCTCCAAGGGTGATCGGTTGCTGTCAGAAACAGAATAGGTAGGACAATGTTAATGGACACATATTGCAAAATGACTTGTTTTGCAAGATCTTTTAAACTTAGCTATCAATCCTGTATTGAGACAACCCATTTGAATACATTTAAAAAGAGAAACAAAGACATGGTGTGGGATTCCATCCTATTTTAAAAAATGTGTTTTCTAGAATTAAACTACTAAAAAAACTTGCATGTACAAAATAGCTGGTAAAAAATTCTACTGAATTGTACAAGGGAGTACAGGAAAACTTGACCAGAGTTAGGTTATTCAGAAGGGACATGGAGTATGGAGCACGGATAGAGAACAAAGTACAGGACAATTTTCCTCCACGACGTTGAGTAAAATGATGAAAACAGATTGCCAAGAAAAAGGGCCCTGGGTGGAACAGAGCGTTAACCACCAGTAATTGCACGTGATTGGTCCGCACTCATTCGGAGGGGCAGCGCTACTCAGGTCTTGACTGTGTATTGAGGAAGGCTGGAGGGGGTTTTCTTACCTCACACTTAAGGCTTCCACACTCTGAATTCAGCACGACTGTTTTCGGTTGCTGCTTCATAGGGCAATTTTTCCGTTGTAATAGATCGACGGACGCCAGCCTGGCTCTCACTGCACCCACTGTAAGTCTGGAGCTGGTCCTCCGTGTTAACAGATGGCTGACGGCGCCTGCTCTCACCGTTAGGGGCAATCAGGAGAGCTTCAAATTTTCAAAAAAATCAATTTTGAAAAGGTGTTTTTCTTGAGGTTAAGTAGTGTAAAAAAGGGGGTCCAGGGTGGAACAAATTGCAAATTTGAGGCTTTAAATTTTTGGGGCTGGGTCACTATGGGGCCCCGCATCATGTGATCTCCAGGGGGTCTGCCCCTAATCAATGAAGAAGGTTTTGGAGGAAAAAATGAAACCATTGAATTGTTTGGGTGAATCAGTCTCAGAACCCAGGAGGGCAAATGTCTTCTCAATAAGAAGTGTTTTGGGGATGTTAAAACATTTGTTTTCTTATGGCTGTGCGGACGAATTAACACATTAACGTGTAAAAAAATCCCTTTTTAAAAATGCAGGGAGGGGTGTATGTTTGTATGTTATCACACTTAAAAAAAAAGAAAAAGGGTAATATGTAAAAAATAAATAAAACTTCCCCAAAAAATTCTGTAAACAAATGTCAGTTACCAAAAAATATACTAAATGAGAGGGATGTACAAAATGCAAGTGCAACTTTTTGAATTGTGGGTCAAACATTTAGGGGTCATTTCCCCGGCCCCAGGAAGGGTAGTCTATGTCCCCGTGAAACCCAAAATGGTGGTTTAAGACTCCTATTTCCGGGACTTTTTTTAAACTGTGGGTCAGACAGGTTTAATGGATTCGCGGTACAGGACAGATATAGTTAATGTCCAGTTTAACTAAAATGGTGGTTGGGAATCCTTTTCCCCGCATTTTTTTAATCTGTGGGGGCAGACAGGTTTAATGGTCATACTGCGGACAGGACAGATATAGTTAATGTCCACTTCAATAAAATGGTGGTTTAAGACTCCTTTTCCCGGGACTTTTTAATTTGGGGGCAGACGGTTTAATGGGCATATGCGGTCCCGGCAGGTATAGTAATGCCAGTTTAAATAAAAAGGTGGTTGAAAAACTCCTTTTCCCAGCACTTTTTTAATCTGTGGGTCGGACAGGTTTAATTGGTCATTTACTGCGGCCCCAGGACAGATTTAGTTAATGTCCAGTTCATCTAAAATGGTGGTTCAAAGAACTCCTTTTCCTCGTCACATTTTAATTTTGGGTGTCAGACAGGTTTAATGGTCTTTACTGCGGTCTCAGGACAGTTAGTTCCAATGTTCCATTTCTAACTAAAATGGGGATCGGTTCAAAGACTCCTTTTTTCTTTCACTTTTTAATATGTGGGTCAGACAGTTTTAGTGGTCATACTGTGTACAGAACAGGTATTAGTCAATGTCCAGTTCAACACTAAAAATGGTGGTTGAAAAAGACTCTTTTACCCAGTCCTTTTTAATCTGTGGGTCCAGGAAGGTTTGGGGTCATGCTGGTTCCCAGACAGGGGATATATTCATGTCAGTTCAAGTAAAATGATGGTTCAAAATCATACTGCTTCTGGCACTTTTTAATTTGTGGGTCATGCAGGTTTAAGGGTTATGCTGTAGTGCAAGACAGGGATAGTGAATGGTATGTGATTTTTTTCTGTGCTTTTATAACCTAAGCCTAAGATGTAAGCAGTATACATGTTTGCTGTTGTGGATGTTAATTCCAGCTTCTCTTCCCTGTTTGGTGTAAGAATGAATGTGTTGTTTCCTCGTTCATAGGACTTTAATGGTCCATCGGGCGATAATCTATTAGCCAGATATCGGATTTCTATTGATAATTGCCGATATCGACTATGACCCGTTGACGATAGTCAAGTAATCGCTCATCACTATTATGAGTCTTCCACCGATCTTCTGAAGATTCTGAAAATGGCCAGGAATGTGCATGCACTTCATGCATCCCTACAAAGCCAGGACACCCTCTCGGAGTTGCAGAGGCAGAACGGCCTCCCCCATATCACATGCTGATATGCGATGTTTCACCCGTTGGATTCCAGCCTGTACATGTTGGACCGACTCGTATGAACAGAGAAAGGCCATTAACGATTTTTTGATGATCCAGGCGGACATGAGGTACTCCCCTGTGTAACTTTTATGTCAGCCAGTGGCAGTCATGAGTGACACCTGCTGTTTTGCTGAGGGCCATTCGGGAGGCGAGTTATTTGTCGGTCGCAGGACTACGGATGAATAACGTCTTCCACTAGCCTTTCATGTCCTGGAACAGATGCTAGAAAAAATCTGTCTGGTCGGGGACTGGAGACATGGCGACTACTTCTGCGGCCACATGAGTCCGGTAGAGGACTGATCTGGAGGAGGAGGAGGGAGGAGGACATGGCGCAAAAAACCAAAAAAAGGGGGCCCCTCATTTAGTCTGGTTTTGAAATTAGTGGTTTTTCTACCAGTTAACAGGGGAGAGGAAGAGCAGGGAGCGCTGGAGGCGATGATGGCAGATGGGAAGATGAGGCAGATGACCGGTAAGCACCGTGGCAGTATACAGTGGTGATGGAGGGCAGGAGGTCCCTCGGAGTCACTTGTGACCAGATTGGCCCACAGCATGCCTGGTTAAGTGACAGCCGAATTAGTCAACCGTCCGGGCAGAGAGATGTCTTCTGGCTCTCAACCCTATTGGACCCTCGTACCGGTCCAAAATGGGACCCTTTTTTCCCCACTGTGAGAGGGGGGGACAAACTAAATAATACAAAAGAAAAATTTCCTCCATAGTCATTTGGGCCCTCCCAAGTGGGGCATCGTCCCTCCTCTGACAGGCTGCCCGGGGCTTCCCCCCGCGCTCACGTACCACTCCCGGGTGCTGTGAGAAGGTGGGGGGGGAAGGGGGGACAGTCCCAAACTCCATAAGCAAAAACCCAAATTTTCGGGAAAGTCCCAAAAGGCAGCTTCCTTCACCCCCCTAGTGAGGGGGGGGGCCTCGTCGGGAAGCGAAAGCAACCGGGACCAGCCCCTAAACCCAAAACAGGTGGGGGCCTACTTGGACAGCACTCGCCACCCCATTTTAGAAGACCCTGCTGGCCCTATGGGCACCCCAAACGGATGTGGGGCTGAAATTTGCTGTTTTTTGCAGGGGAAAGCTGTCCTCCCCGGTAGAATTTGGGCATCAGAGGGGGTGTTCATGGGGGCGGGGCCCCCAAACGTTCCCCCAAGGAACCCCCCTTTTCCCCCAAAAATGGGGAAACCCGACTGACCTTTTTTAAAGGGTGAACAGTCAGGATGGGCCAGGTTTTCCACACCCCCAAGCCTTGGGGGCGTCAGATTCCCTCAGCCATGACGCCAAACCCAAAATTTTGAAAAAATCGGGTTTTCAAATTACCGCCTCGCCACTATTCTGCTGGCCTTTGGCCCGATCCCCACACATCGCTGAAGTTTCCCCCATCTCCCCTCCCCCCCCACTTTACCAGGGACTGGAAATTTTTGCCCACCCACCCCCAAACTCTGTCATTGGCCACTCTATAAACTCCAATGTTCTTTTTGCTGGTGCCGTGGCCCTCCACACTGTGTCATTGTCCCCACTCTCGGACCCATGCTGCTGCTGCTTTTTGCTGGTCCCGTGGCCTCCAAACTGTGTCTTTGTGCCCCACTTTTAAACCCGGGGCCCTTTTTAAAAACCTTTAAATGGGCCCCTGGGCGAGCTGTGCACGGGGCCCCCCCAAACCCGGGAAAGCACCCAAACACCAAAAGTTATATAAATTGCTGCATGGACTTTTGGGGGGAACAGGTTTGGCTGCCCATGCCCCTTATAGCCCCTCCATAAAGGGGTCACCATCCTGTCCCCCAAAGGCCCGACCACTTGGGAATTTAATAACTAAAAAAGCCCCCGTGGCCCTGGCCTGGGGGGCACACTTTTAAAGTAAAGTAACTTCTGCTTGGGGTCAGCCAGCCATCCAAAAACCCGTGTCACTGTCCCCCAATTCCCCTCTTATATTTTTGTAAGGGCCGGGGCCCCAAAACAAAAGATTTAAATTATGATAACAGAGCCCTTTGGGGGACAGTGACACGGGTCGGGAAAAGGGCCCGGGAGGCCCACAAGCAGAAGTTACATGAAAGCCCATGCCCACTGTCCCCCCCCTTTAAGCCAATTTTCCAAAACCTTGGCCCCTTTCCCACCCAAAAGGCCATGTCACGCCCCCACCCTTTGTCCATGTAAACTGTCCCCCACCATATGGCCCTTCACTGTCCCCCCCCATTTTGGCCTGTCCACTTTTCCCCCCCCAAAAACCCCCTGTCATTTTTCCCCCACCCATTTGGCCGTTCCCCTTTGTCCCCCACCCATAGGCCCAAAGTCACTGTCCCCCCCCCCATTTGGCCGGTCCTGTCCCCCCCCCCATATGGAAAACCCCCACTGCCCCCACTTTTTTGGCCATGTACTGGGGACATGGAAAAAACGATTTGGGGGAAAAGACAATGACATGGTTTAAATTAACAGGGGGGGACAGTGACATCAAGTCACTGCCCCCCCCCAACTGGGGCCTTTCCTCGTGCTTTGGGGGCCTGGGGGCCCTGGGGGGGCCCGTCTCTGCAATGCCCCCTTTGGGGCCCCGGGGCTGTTGTGGAGGCGGGATTTTTTTAAAAATTTTAATTTTTAAGGGGGCCAAAAAAATTGCAGCTGGGGCTGCGTGTCGCCGCACTAAAACTTTTTTCCCAAACCGGGCCCCCCGGCGGGGGAGGGAAAAGGGAATTCCCCTTTGGGCGGGGGTTAAATTTATAGGTCTTTCGGGCCTAGGCAAAAAACCTGAAAAAACCCCCCCATTAAAAATTTTTGCTTTTACCCGCCCCTTTACAAAATGCCAAAACCCTTTGCAAAAGCCACGCCCCTAAAACCCATGAAAAGGGCTCTAGAAGAAAAAAAAATTGAAGGGGGTTTCTGTTCCCCCCAGCTTTCCTAGAGTTGGAGAACCTATTCGACCAAAGTGGGAGACCCAAAATGTCCGGCCTAAACCTTAATAAAAAATTTTCCCCCTTACAATGACCCCAAAGGGGTAATTTCCAAATGATTTCAAAGCCTGCCCGACTGTATTTTTAACCCCCATACAGTTACCATAAGTGGAAAACCGTTTACAAAGGGCCCCCCAGAAATTAAATTTCCCCCATAATTGGCCAAATAGTGGAAGGGAAACCCTTTTACACAGGTCTACAACTTATATTACCCCCTTTCAGTGACCAATTTTTTGGTAAACCAAATGTTTCACAGGTCTTTCGGGCTGTATATTACCCCCCTTTCAGTGACCAAATTTGTGGTAGGGCCCCCGTTTACACAGTCTGCAGACTTATATGCCTCCTTTCGTGACCCTTTTAGTGCTAGGGCACCAGTGTACACAGGTCGCGACTGTAATTACCTCCCCTACAGTGACCAAATTTGTTTAGCTCCCGTGGGACACAGGCCTTTTCAGACTTATAATTCCCCCATACAAAGGGCCATATAGGGGGTTCATGTCCCCCGGGTTCAGACTGTATAAAACCCCATACCCGTACCATAAAAGGGATAAACCCAAATGTACACAGGCTCGGGAGGGCTGTATATTAACCCCCCAAAACAGGAACCCCCTTTTTAGTGGTGAACCCTTAAAAACAGGTTTTTGCAGGGTGTATATTACCTCCATACAGGGGGGCCAAAAAGTGGGAGAATCGTGTACACAGTTTTTGCAGACTTTTAAAATTTTCCTCCATTACAAATGACCATTTTGTGGTAGGTACCTGTAACAGGCCCTACAGACCCGTATATTTCCCCCCATTTATGACCATATAGTGGTATTTCCCCTTAGTGCAATTGCACCCCCTTTGTCAGCCCGCAAAAAAAAGTAATTTCATAGTCTCACTGAAAGCTTTGATTCCTTTCTGGTTTCCCCCAAAGTGTACTGGGGGCCGGAAGGGAAAAATGAATGTAAGAGCTATGGGAGTGGCCCCACAAACCCTTTTAGAATTTCACGCCGGCCCCGCCCCATGGGTTCTTTCAGAAAAAGCACCCTCACTTTTTTATGCCCCCAAGACGCCAGGGATTTTTAAAACCCGGTAGGAATAAAAACAAAAGGGTAAAAGGTTAGTTTCCCAAACCCACAGGTAGGATAACCAGGATAGGTTAGATACCAACGCCAGCAGGTGGGAAAAAACCCAATTGGGTTAGAAAACCAACCCCTAGAGATAGGTTTAAAACCCCGGGGTAGCTTAGATAAACACCCAGCAGGAGGGTAACACAATAGGCTTTGATACCCAACGCCACAGGTGGGATAACAAGGATTTGGCTTGATACCAGCGCCAGAAGGGGGGGATAATACCGGATAGGCTTAATCTCAACGCTACAAATAGGAATTTAAAACAGGAAAGGCTTAAAAAACAAACGCCAGAAGGGGAGGGGTAACACAGGATAGGGTTAATACCCCCAACCCCCAGCAGGGGATAACACAAGGGTAGGGTTAGATACACAGGCCCCCCAGGAAGGGTAACACAGGATAGGGTTAGATACACCAAGCCAAACAGGTTTGGGGGGGGGGGGGATAAACAAAGGAAAAAGGCCCAAACAACCACATTTTAAAACCCCTTAAAACCAAACCCAACGTGGTCCCAACCCTTTTAAAAAGCCCCATGTAAACCAAAACCCCCCCCCCAGGGGCCAATGTTTTTAACCCCCCAAGCACAATGATTTTAACCCCCCAAGGCCAGGTATTAAACCCCCCCTAGCCAAAAAGGTTTTTAAACCACCCCCCCCACCCCCGTTTCAACCCCCCCCCAAACACAAAAATTTACCCCCCCACCCCATGTATTTAACCCCCCAAACAAAAGTATTTAAACCCCCAGCAAAAAAATTAACCCCCCACCACATGTATTAACCCCCCCAGCACATGTTTTCAGGCCCCCCAGCACAATGTATTAACCCCCCCCCACAATTATTTTAGGGCCCCCCCCCACATTTTTAACCCCCCAGAAAATGTATTAACCCCCCAGCACCTTTATTACCCCCAGCCCCATGGATTCAGGGCCCCCCCAGCAAAATGTATTCCCCCGCCTTCCCCCCCCGCACATGTATTCCCGGCCCCCCCACACATGTAAACCCCCCCCAGCCAATGTATTCACCCCCCCCGCAATTGTATTCAGCCCCCCCACACATTTTAAAATAAAACCCCCCCCCGGCACAAGTTTAACCCCCCCCGCCAAATTTTTTCACCCCCCAGCACATTTAAAAAATTTAACCCCCCCAGCACCCCTGAAATTCCCCCCCCAGCACATGTTTTTCAAAACCCCCCCGCAATGTATTCAGCCCCCCCAGCCATGTATTCCCCCACCCCCCGCCAAAGTATTAACCCCCCCCCGCACACAAATTTTTAACCCCCCCAAACACAATTTTAAATTCCCCCCCCAGCACATGGGATTCCCCCCCCCAGCACAAAGTATTCAGCCCCCCAGCACCCTTAATTTAACCCCCCCCTCACAATTTTATACCCCCCCCGCACATGTTTTTAACCCCCCACGAACATGTATTACCCCCCCCAAGAACATGTATTAACCCCCCGCACCAAAGTAAAAAAAACCCCCCCAACACATGAAATTAAAACCCCCGCCCCCAAAATGTAATTAACCCCCCCCCCGACAAAGATTTAAAAAACCCCCGCCATTATTAACCCCCCACCACAATGTTTTAGACCCCCCCACAAAATGTTTTTAACCCCCCCCGCAAAAATGTATTAAAACCCCCCACCAAAATGTATTTAAACCCCCCAGCACCAAAATTTTTAACCCCCCCAGCACAGTATTAAACCCCCCAAAACCCCCAAAGTATTTTTAAAAACCCCCCGGGACAAAGGGAAATTAAAACCCCCCCGCCCAAAAGAAAAAACCCCCCAACCAAATTAAATTTAAACCCCCCCCGGGACTTTTATTTTAAACCCCCCCGCACAATTATTAACCCCCCCCACAACTGTATTAAAACCCCCCCGCACAAAATTAAATTAACCCCCCAGCAAAAGTATTAACCCCCCCCGCACAAAAGTATTTAACCCCCCCAGCACATTTTTAACCCCCAAACACAATATTAACCCCCCACAGCCCCCACACAATGTTTAACCCCCCCCAGAAAATGTAAAAAAACCCCCCCAGCACAATTTTATTAACCCCCCAGCAACCCGTAAATTTAAAACCCCCCAAACACCCTGTTTTTAACCCCCAGGCCCAAGTATTAACCCCCCAACCAAGAAGCCCCCCCCAAATTTTTAAACAAAAAAACCCCCCAAACAAAAAAGTTTTTAACCCCCAAGCACAATTTTTTAACCCCCCCCCCGCAAATGTTTTAACCCCCCCGCACAAAGTTTTGTCACGGCCCCCCCACACATGTAATTAAAACCCCCCCCGCAAAAATTTATTCCCCCCCGATCCCCCACCCCCCCCAAAGTTTTAACCCCCCCCGCCAATGTATTAAACCCCCCCAGCAAAAATGTAAATTTAACCCCCCCCTCTGTATTAACCCCCCCAAACACAATTAATTAACCCCCCCAAAACATGTATTAAAAACCCCCCCGCACAATTAATACCCCCCCAGCACAGTTTAACCCCCCCCCAAGCTAAAATGTAATTTAAACCCCCCCCCCCAAATTTTATTAAACCCCCCCCGCACAAATTAAATTAAACCCCCCTTTTCCCCCCCAATGTTTTTAACCCCCCCCCGCAAATGTATTTAGCCCCCCCAGCACAATGTATTCCCCCCTGGCCCCCCCAGAAAATGTAATTAAACCCCCCCCCCACAATGTATTACCCCCCCCAGCACAAGTATTAAAACCCCCCATGCACAATGTATTTAAACCCCCCCGCACATGATTAACCCCCCCCACCAAAATTTTTTTACCCCCCCCAGCAAATTTTTTAAACCCCCCCAGCACATTTTATTAACCCCCCCCCAGCACAAAGTTAAAATTTAACCCCCCAAACACAATGTATTAATTAACCCCCCAGACAATTTTATTAAACCCCCCCGCACAATGTATTAACCCCCCCACAATGTTTTTTAAACCCCCCCCCAGCAAAAATTTTTATTAAAACCCCCCCCCCCACTTTCCTTTGGGGCCTGAATAATTTTCTCTTCCTGCCGCCTGTGCAGGGGAGGGGAGTGGGCGGAGCATCCCGGTTTCTGTGCTCCCAGCTTCCTTTTGCTGGGGCTGTGTGGGCAAGAGAGAAAGGGGAGAGCTGCGCTCTCCGCTCCCTTTTCGTAGCCGCTGCCACCAATGTAAAAGGGCAGTCACCGGAGCCCCAGACCTCAACCCCCCCCCCCCCCCCTCCCCCCGGCCCTCGGTTGGGGGGGGGGGGGGGCGGCCCCCGGGGCCCAAAGGGGGAAAAAAAAATAAGAAAAAAAAAAAAAAAACCCCCTCCCCCTGAAAGGGGCCCCCTAGGCACCTAAGCAATTTTCCGCGCCCGTTTTTTACTGTTCAAAGCGCGGCTGGGGGGGCGCCTCTGTGAAGAAGGGCGGGCCCCCCCGCCCCAGGGCCCGCCTGGAACTGTAAAGGCAGGAGGGGGATAAGTGGGGGCCGCCCTGCTCTTACCTCCGGGAGCCCGGGACCGCCCTTCCTGCCAGCCTGGGACAAGGGGGGGGGGGAAAAAATTAAGGGGGGCAAGGGCCCGGGCCCAAAGGGGTAGGGAAGGAACGGGCCCCCCCCCTTCCCGGGCCCCATGGCCCTTTGGGGAAGCCGAATTTCTTTCTGCCGAGGGGGCCTTTCCCCACTGTGCATTGGGGCCACCCCTGACCTCATGCTTTTTGCTCGCCCTACCCTCCCCCTCCCGTCATTTTGGCCTTTTTCTTGGGTTTTTTCCAACCCCCCAAAAAATTTTTTTTGTGCCACTGTCCCGACCTCACCCGTGCTGTGGCGGGGCCCTGACCTACACCGTGTCATTTTTGCCACGTCTGACCCATGCTTGCTGGGGGTGCTGCCGTGACCCCCACACTTGTCATTGTGCCACTCTGTGGCCCCACCCTGTTTTTGCCACCCTTTCCCAAAATTTTAATTTTTGCCACCTTTTCTGACCTCATGGGTGCCCGCTGTTTCTCCTTCTGGGGACCTCCAAAAATCTGGCAAATTTTGCCATTGTGGGGCCCACTCCCTTTTTTTTTCAACCCCCAGAATTTGTCTTTGTGCCAAAATCTCTGACCCCATGCTGCTGCTTTTGGCTGCTGCCGTGACCCAAAACACTTTTGTCATTGGCCCCTGTCGGGCCCCATCCCGCTGCTGCTGTTTGGTGCTGCCCTTTACCTACACACTCTGTCTTTTTGCCACTGCCCGACCTCATGCTGCTGGGTGTTGCTCCGCCGTGCCTCCACCCTCGTCATTGTGCCACCCCTGTGGCCACTACTTGTTTTTGCCCCCCTCCAGAATGTATTTTGCCATGTCCCGACCTCATGCTCTGCGTTGATGAAAGTCATCCCAAAACGTGTCATTTTCCCCTTTGTGGGCTCCTGAAGTTGCTGCCGCTCCAGAATTCTGCTGCCAAGAACCCCTGTTCACTGGAACACCTGTGGCTTCCTAAAAGCTGTTTCCCCCTCCCACCCCCTTTGAAGTTGCCAAATATGTTTAGTTTTCCCCTTTTTTTCCCCCCTTCAGAAGGAAAGGGAAGGAATCAGGATTGCCCAGCCAAAAGCAGGAGTGGATACAGAACACAAAATACATGCAAATATCCCATTTACTGGTCATCTCTGTTCTGGATCAACTTCTGTTTGTTTTTGGCCTTAGCAATACTGATGGATTATTGACCGATTGAAAGCGGACACTGACGGATGAAAGGAAGGGCAAAATGATCAGTGACGTCAACGCAAAATTACTGCCGACACCCTCTCCACTCATTCAAGGGGGCCTCTACATGTTATTTTGTGACGGTTTAAAGCTCTGGCCTCATGGAGTGACCCCTGCTGTGACGTCCGCTTACTGTGCTGCGATCTGTGGCAGCTCCAGTAAACTAGTACTGTGTTCTTTGACGCTATCATAGGATCTTAGCCCTCAGCTTATTTTTTTTCCAACTGCCATGACTTTATCAGGCTACATTCCCGCTTCAGTTTTTTGGTCAGTTTTGCTCCCGTAAGTGCCCAGGGAATTTTATAGTGAAGCGATTCTAATAGCGTCGGCAGTCATGTGCGTGTCATACTAAAACACAACATTGTATGAAGACCAAACCAAGCTCCCTCTGCATATTTAAGCATGGCAAAACGTTCTACAGCACCCTACAGGCTCTGAGCAGCCTGGAAATAGCTGTTTTTTAATGTGATTTTTCCCAAAGTAATTCGGACCGAAACGGATTTTGTCGGAAAATTCGGCGATGTCGGCGAACCAAATTTTTGAGAAATTCGCCCATCTCTAGTAATAATATAATAAGTTATAGTGACCAGGATTCTGGAGAGGGGTCGTTGATCCAGGGATTTATTTTGATTGCAAGGATGAAGTCAGGAAGGAATTTTTTCCCTAAAATGAGGACAATTGGCTTCTACCTTATGGGGGTTTTTGCCTTCCTCTGGATCAACACTTCACAAAAGGCTGAACTGGATGGATGTCTGTCTTTTTGGGCCGTACAAAGTATGTAACTATATAAACATAAATGTTTGCACGAATGAAAATATGTAAAAAATAAGTAAGAAGTGGGAAGTTAAATGCATTACTTTACATTATTGTGTGTCTTTGTGAATAAGACCGTCTGAATGGGGCAAGGAAAAGTCTGAACACGTTACTTGTTGGTATATAGTAAAAGGTCAAAAACTGAGAGTGTTTACTTCTAATATGTGGTCTGGTTGTTTTCTAAATCACAACTATAGACAAATACAATCTAACTAAACTTATGTTATTTATTGAGTAGAAGAGTAACCCATAACCAGCACCAGCAGACAGTCCCTCAGATATTGCATCCCAATTCTTATAATCAACAATACTGAAAGCAGGATGCTCACAAAAACAATACTATCAGACTTCCCCTTAAACAATATGGCCAATATAGTTCCCTTAAAACAAAATTGAAAGCAGAGTGTCCATATACACAGTGCCAGAAAATTGCTCCCATAAACCAACACAATGCCCAGTGTTCCCTCACAAACAGGGCCAGCGTAACAGCATTATCCCCGGGGAAAGCAGTGCAATGGGCGCTGCCCAAATGCCTCACATCACACCAGGCCATGCCTCTAACCCGCCTTCAAGCACACCAATATCATCACTCCACCTACATCAGGACACACAAACAGTTAAAGATGCAGCACTGATCCAGGGATCCAGGGCATATGTCCTGGATTCCTGGGACATACACTAACCACCTAGGAACCCGACAACTGCCTGGTATGCCCAATGGATAAGATAGCCTTGCTCACAAACAGTATCATCAAAGTGCCTCATTCACACAGTTAAAGAATTCTGTAAAATTCTGGTTGCCTTTAGCCATAACTAGTGAGCACTCTCTAAGTACACATTTACATATAAATATATACACACACTGCCAAGTCTACATAAATATAGGTTACAATGTCTTCAGTCAGATAATTCAAGACCACCTTATTTTATTCACCCTTGACTACATAGTTAGTATATTGTATTTTACTCACAATTCATATTTGTGGATTATCACATGGAATAATAAACTGATTATACCAACCTACAAATAAATTATATGGACCTGAATTAAAGAATGATAAATGTGCTGTTCCATAAATTAAAACTACACCCAAAAAAGAAGAGCAGGCATCAACCAAAATAACTCCATTCAAGTTTTTTTTTTTTAGTAAATAGGATAAAAACAATAATTTCACTAAAAACCATGATTGGAGGAATAAAAAAAACAAAAAAGGTGAGCAGCAAACGGAAATAAATCAGTAAAAAATATAAAAAAACCCCGAGTATATGCAAAAAAATTTAAAATCAACTAAACGGCCCATACCCAGTTTGCACATCAATACAAAAATATGGTCCCGTTAAAAGTTTATAATGGTTTAGTTGATTCCAAATAAAGATACTGAAACATAAAACTAGTGTTAAGATAGAGTATACAGACCAGGAGACCTGACACACCCCCAAAACACCCACCTTGACCACAGCTTCATCGGGTTTGATAAAAATATAAAACAAAGCTAAAAAAAACCAACAATAAATAAATTTGGGCTATGTCTACCCAGCTCCCTTTTAAAATATATCAAAATCCAAGGGAATCTAATTTACTGCCTTGCCTTTAATTGACGCGGTCTTTGCACAAAAAACCAAGGTCAATTTAATTCCGGGGCCCCAACTTGAGGTGGGGGAAATCCGGTGGGGATCCGGCGGAAGATAGAACATGTTCTCTCTTACCCTGGACGGCCGGTGGCTTCAGTAGAAAACCCGTGCTGTGAAGAGGTTTACACAGCACTGGATACAGTTGCATTTTCAATGGATTCTAAATACTGAATCTGCCGAGAATCCAGTGCTGTGTATGTGGTGTCTCAGAGTGGCAAGGAGGTTAGAACTTCACTACTCACACCTCTCATGCTCCTCCATCACCCAACACCAGTGAAAAGGGGATCTGCACTGTGAATGATGGTGGTAGCTGTTTCCCCGGGGCACACTCTGGTGGTGGTTTCTCCCTCGACTGCCTGTATTAGATGGTGGGTGAGGTGCCCTTGATGTGCGATGCAGAAACAACAGGCGGGAGGCGAAGGGAAATCATTTTCAAATCATCTCAGGCCTCTTTTCTTTACCAGGTAAGATGCTGTATACATAGCAGTGGTCAGCATTCAAGTTACATCTCAGTTCTTCCAGTCCAAGCCGCTCAGTAGAATAATGTTAGTATCTTGCACAGTCTAGCTGAGTCCTTGTATAGTCGATGAGCTTTTCCTCTTCCTAGATCCACTATGGTTAGGGAATAAAGGGTTAAAGCTGTGCCCTGAGCCCAGGGGCAGCATAGCCTATGTCAGGTTGTCATGATGGATTAACCCAGTGGAGAGACAAGCTCCCCTTGAGAGACGAGACTCCACTTTGTAGATGGAGAGAGAGAGACCCAGAACACCAAATTTACCTAACTTATATAACCTCCTACTCTACACCCATCCCTGTGTTGTTATGGTGATTCCCGACATTAGCTTCTGAGTGGCAGATACTGGTTACATTTCTGCAAGGCAGCATGACTATACACATTTTACAGACATGTGCAGAAGCTGTTAGATGAATACAAGGGTAAATTAGAGGCCAACAACACTATAGAAAACACTTATCCTACTACTTAAAGTGCAATTAATATAGACATCAGTGCAATTGTCAGTAAAATTTTTAACTCTTTAGTAGTGTATTGTACCACCAACTCCTGTAAACTACATGTAGACATAGCCTAACATTTGTAATTAGCTAAATACTATAAATGGGCTCTGAATTTCATCAGCTGAGTATATCATGAAATGGACAATAAATCTAAAGTCTCTCTTATCTACAGTCTATTGTTCCCCATTATCAGCCAGCTACAGACGCATATACTGTACATACAAGAGTGAATTATATCAGCAGCTGGCTTAATAAGTGGAAGCATCTTCAGTAGCCTCAGTACAATTTTAAAAGATATATTCCAAGGGTCGTATAAATACACAGCATGGGTGCTGGGGTCATCAACAAGCCACTTGATCTTGGTCAGGGTTTTTAGATTAAGTGCAAAGACAACAATCTGAATCTCTGCCCTAGTTCAACACTATGAACACAGTAGTTACCATGGTAGTGGCTTATTTATGGGTTTAGTAATATAATCTGCTTGTAAAATAAACATGTCTGAATGTAACTGGACTGGTATTTTCACCGATAATAGCAGAAGATAAAGGTGATTTCTCAATATTGTAGCACCAACACCAATGTTAATAAGTTCTATTCAGTCCATGCATGTTTTGGCCTGTTGAGGTAGCAGGAGAATGCTATATATTTATAATATGTATTAAATCACATAGAGTAACAACCTACAAGAGTAGGTGGCTTCAACAGTACGTTGATTGTAGAATCATATTGAACAGATTCTAGGCTAGAATGAAATGGTTCCATTGACTTTGGATGCATCATCATCTATTGGGAAAACTGTGGACCCCTGTTGTATCTGCTTTTAGAATAGGTTTAATTGTATATGTCAGCGCATTTGCACACTGCTATCTCCATTGAATTATGGGAGAGTTATGAAGGAGGTTGGACCCACATCAAGCATCCTTGATACCTTCAAGAGGATTGCAGAGAAAAAAAGCTTCCTGTGGAATAGTGGACAGATGTCATGGACCCCTTTCTGACCAGCAAACCTCAACAGGCCTACTTCAACCTTAGAGTTTACGATGCCAAGTAGTATTCCAAGCTTAAAGGGGCAGTTATTAGCCTGACTGGGGGTTACCTTTTGGCGCTATGAACTTAAAGAATCTACACCTGAGAGTTTGATCCTGCCAAGCCAGCTCGGTCACAGATGTACAACCTTTCCACCTCACCAACAAGTGGTTGCAGCCAGAGGAGCTCACACCTGCCCAAGTGGTGGAGTGGGTGTTCTGGGTTAATCGTAGAGAGATACAGCACAACAGAGGAATTCCTCTAAGTTTTACATCTCCTTGGGAACAAGCAGAAGTCATCAGTGGCTAAGACTGTTCCTGCTGAAAATGGGGAGAGAAGGTGTCCTGAAGGGTGGGGGTCTCAATTGGATGACAAAGGAAACCCCCTAAAAAAAGGGATCCCTAAGTTAGAGTCCAGGGCCCCATAGTTTACTGGCAGTGTCAAGGACTGGAACATGTAGGAGCAAGCTGCCCAATCTCAGGGGAGCTAATGAAGTGTGGCCTTGGGAGGCATACATCATTGTTTGCAAGGCCTACCTTCTTCACTTATGCAAATGCTGGGGATCAGAAGGGAGTGTCCTTTCACTATTAACGGTCACTCTGTGTAGACTTTATTGGACTCCGGGAGTCTGGTGACCTTCGTGCAATGCCATACGTACAGTAGGAACTCCCCGTGGGCCACATGACATGAAGTGACTGTCATTGCAAGTGTGCCTCACAATGCTATTATTGTATGTGACTTTCCCTTGTTTTGGGACATGTGAGGAATAAATCAACTAATGTGTATAATGTTGTAAAGCCTGTAAATGAGGTGTCTGAAACCATTGATGCTGTCACACTGGTACAGAGGAAACCAGATAGTTTTTCATTAGATTCTAAGAGATTCTAACTGACCAGGGCACTCTCTTTATGTCCATTGTGACCAAGGAGCTATGCCGTCTTCTAACAATGACACAACTACATGTCTCCGTATATCCTCCCACTGGTGGAAAGATTTAATTCAACCCTGAAAGGAATGTTAAAAAGGTGGTGGATATGGATGGGAGGGACTGGGGCTGCCTGTTACCCAACCTGATGTTCTGAATACAAGAAGTTTCACAGGCAACCACTGAGTTCTTCACATTCGAGCTACTTTATGGTAGACATCAAAAAGGACTTCTGGATATAGCCAGAGAGACCTGGGAAAAGGAAAACACCCACTATTATTATTATTTATTTTAAAGCGCCATTGATTCCAGGGCGCTGTACATTCAGGGGGTTACATACATAGCATAAGTCAAACAATTGCAGTAGGGACAATCTGTGACTAACAACAGGTACAGAGGGAGAGAGAACCCTGCCCGCGAAGGCTTACAATCTACAAGGAAAGAGGAAGGAGACAGGAGGTGAGGGGCAGACATGTAACAGAAGCATGATTGAGCACATAGTGGATATGCAAGATAGACTTGCGGCAGTCATGCCTACTGTAAGGGAGAACATGCAGCAGGTAGGTTTACCATGTTAACTTAATCAAGCCCTGGAAGGATTGTGAAAGCCTAAAGGCTATAAGGGAGCCTAGAGGATTACCAAACATAGAGTTACCAGAGTCCTTGTCGGAGGCCCAGGGGCAAGAAGTCTCTGAAGAGCCGGGTTACACTGGGGTCATTAAACATGACATTGTTAATGAGCAGGGTCAGAAAGTATGGTTAAGACCATATTGAGTGCCCGAAGCCTAAAGACAAGAGATCTCAGGAGAGGTTAAATAAAGGTTAGCTCTAGGTATAATAGGGAAGTTACATAGTGGTTGGTCACGCCCCATAGTGATCATCCCCAAACCTGATTGCAGCTCGTGGTTTTGTTTGATGCATGCCAAAAGTCTATTAATTATTTGAGAGATTGTGACATGCTAGATATACAGCTACGGTAGATCTGACTAAGGGCTAATAGCAGGTTCCCCTCACAGATGGAAAAAAAAACAATTTCACGCCAGAGGGACATTTCAATTATGTTGTTCCCCTCTTTGGTTTACAAGGTGCCAATTACTATTGTGGGCTACACAATACCTACAAGACATTAGCGGGTTATCCCAACTTAGGTGGCATGACGATATTGTGTGTGCTTTGGGGTGGTTTGAGGCATGGCCTCATGTGGTGTCATCATTGGCCATGGCTAGTGGCATGAGCTAGTTTGATGTCATGCATTTGGGCAGGGTCCACAGCACTGCTATGCCTGGGGGCCCATAATGCTCTTGAGATGGCCCTGATAGCACCCCACATGTAACCTAAAAGTTACTAACAGAAATATGTGTTTTTGGTTCTCAATTAGTTCAATGGAAAAAATGTAAAATACAGTAACATACTGAATTTACCTTTTTCAGTAAATAACCAGAAACATGCTCTAAACTATCATAATTCTGATTTTTGTAGGTTACTAATGCAAAAGCTTATTTATTTGAAGTGACGCCAAACTACAAAGTGAAATCAAGTCGCAGTATTATCCTACTAGAAGAAGAACTTCTTATCTTCAAGAAGGTATCTCAGTGGATCTATACAGTGTCCGATAATAACACAAAATCTGCATCAAGCGCTAAGAAGAGCAGAGCCTTTATTATTAACCCAAGACAGAAGTACTGCACTGGAGACAAGTTAATTATCCAAATTGATATGTTTGATTTCCTGGGTAATAGGAAGACGTATGGAGGAGACTTCATAAGACCTAGAATATACAACCCTGCTCTGCAGGCCGGAGCCTCGGGAGTGGTGCAAGACTTTAAAAATGGAACTTATCACGTCCACTTTACTTTATTTTGGGAAGGTAAAGTCTATATTTCCTTGTTACTTTACCATTCAAGTGAGGCAGTTTTAGCCCTTTGGAGAGCGAGGGACAATGACTATGGACTCATATACTTTGTAGGGACATTTGTGAACAAAAGCCAGTCTGTTAAAAGTGAATGTGGATTCAGGCCACAGTCAGGTCGAGAACTCTGTGAATACGAAGCTATAAAAGACAATGAATCATTTTATTGCATCAAACAGGACAATTTTCACTGTGGTTCATTAAGTACTCTCCAGTCCTTCAACCGAGCTATCACTTTCCTTAGCAGCATGGAAAAGTCACTACTTAACAGGTAAAAATTATAAAAATTATGTCCGACATTTATGAATTTGCCTTCACTATTTTTTTGCCGTATATTGCCGGTTCTATAGATGTATGAACAGGTGTACGGCCAAACGTGGCACAATGTGCGCCTGACGACACATTTTAATGCCCCAAAGTTTGGTATGAAACTGCCATAAGAAGTTTGGCTCATAACATCTTCATTCCTACTGTCGTATTATACACTCCTCTATATCTATTTAGAACTGTTGTGTTTGTGCCAAGTAATAAAAATAGCGCATGCAAATTCATAGATGTCACCCTATATATAATCTTTTCTATTCTATGCTTTTAGCTGTTCACCAAAGGTAGGTACTAAGGTGTCATTAGCACAGTGGTTGATAGTGGACCATTAGCAGTATTGTAGATGGAACCACAGTTACATAGTTATATAGTTTGTAAGGAGGAAAAAAGACAAGACGTCCATCCAGTTCAGCCTATTTTGCTAAACCGAACCATTCAAGAAAAGTTAAGCTCAAGTCGAACATCTCGATTTTTTCAAACTTGAACCAAACCGAACATTTTACTGTTCGTTCGAGTAAATGTTCGAGTTTGACATGACGTTAGATGCGCTATTTTAATAATTTTCAGCACCTTTCTGCACTTTTTGTGGCCATTCAATTAGTGCAGAGCACAGACAAGTGTCAAAAACATCATTGCTGATGTGTAGGGCTCTCATTGGCTGCTAAAATCCCATGACCATGTTATATATATATTTCACTGTATTGCGTTCTGAACACAATTTTCAGCTCTATCTCTGTACTGTACAGACGGCTCTCTGTATTCTTGCTTGCTTGCAGGCATAAGATTTAGCGAAATTTATTGTTGCGACATTTATAGGCTCACATAATTCCTAACTCTCAAATACATGGATAGATATTGTACAGAGTGCTTGGATTTGCTAAATCATACTAAGTGCCCAAAAGTTCAGTTTTTGCAGTATTGGGGGTGAAATCAATTTATAACACACTGTCTCCAATTCTCCTATACAAAGAAATATATTTTAAATAGTGATTGGTTGGTGTAAATTATACTGAGTGGAGAAAATACACTACACAGTTGTTCCCTGGTGGGATAGTCTCGCTACCACCACATGTATTACATGTAAGAAGCTTGCAAGCAGAGTTCTTGGACCCTGATACAAAAAGTAAAATGGGGCTCCTGCCAGTTATCATGTGCCATTTCCAATACCGGTGTTCTTTTAGTGTCAAAGGGCTTTTGGTTTTTCGGGGCCCCCTCAGGATGCAGGGCCCCGAGCAGCTGCTACGCTGCATCCTCTATAACTATGCCTGTTCTAAGCTGTCCTTATCATTTCAGTTAACCATTGAAAGGAATGAAGTATTTTAGCCTCTCAATTTTTTCTGTTCAGCTTAGAGGACACAATTTTTCACCTTCTATCACCTGAATAGTTTTACGTATAAAAATTAACCTGAATATCTCCCATTGACTTTAATGGGGTTCGAGTTCGACTCGAACCGAACACCACTACTGTTCGAAGTTCGACTCGAACTCAAACATTTTACTGTTCGCTCATCTATAATTAGATGAGCATAGTATGGTATGGCATAATGTACTCATTGGTCATGTAAATATGCTTAGAAGGTCTCTTCTCTTCACAGGTTACGCAACATGCATAGAGAAATAGGAATTCTAAAAGTGGACAAACACATGAGATGAAGGTGTCAAACCCTTTAGACAAATTTCAGAATAACCTACCAATTTTTCCATGATAAACTAAGGAGATTTCACAAATCTTCCAAAATATATGTTGGGATATGGAGTATTGGTTACATTGGATTTCAACATACGTTCTGAAGACCATGGACACCTTTACTGTCAGAAGAAAGCTTGTCCTGCCAACAGCTATTTCTCACAACTACATTATAAACATGCCTGTATAATTAATGGGAGTGGGTAATAAGCAGGCTTGGACAGCGATGATGATTTTGGCACTACTCTGTGCTCTTCACTGATTGGATGGCCGCCAAAAGTGCAGAAAGGTGATTGGATGGCCGCCAAAGTGCAAAAAGACGCTGAAATTAGACTGAAAACTAGAACTAGAACTTTTCTCGAACGAACAGTAAAATGTTCGGTTCGGTTGGAGTCTAAAAAATTCAGACGTTCTACTAGAACTTAACTTTTCTAGAACAGTTCGATCAACACTAGTGTTGGAGCCTAAATAGTAGGGAACCTCATTCATCTACTGGTCAATCTTGGCTGTACTGTATAAGTAATCATTAGCCATCAGAAAGATTATTTCATGAACACATTTCACAAAGTTAGCTTCCCTTCATTAAAAATGACATTTGTCTGTGAAAATAGTTTAAGAAAATAAAAACAGCTAAGACGAAAAGAATATGTATCACTATCTGATTTTAACTAGTAAAAAAAAGGCGATAGATTCCCTTTAATGACCAACTGAAATGCCCCTTAGCAGCAGACAAGACAACATTTAGCAAATGTCTCACTAACTTTCAGCGTCAGTAAGATTACTGACTGTTTCCATAAATACTACCCCCTACTATGTTACCTAATTGAGATCAATGATCTTTGTGCATGAATCTGTCTCCATTTCCAACTATGAAAAATAGAAGGCATGGCGGAGAGGTGGAATAAAAGCTTCTACGTGACCGAGCTACAAAACAACTGTATCATAGGTCAATACTGAAGGTAAAAGACACCAAAGTATGAACACATTTATTTACAGAGCCAACGTGCTACTCCTTTAATTTGTATGCACTTCTTTTATGAGGCCGATGTTCTATGCACATTAGTCTTATAGAGCTATTGTGCATCAGTTCCTTTACTGATTCGTTTTATAGAGAGGAGTTGTTATGTTTGTTCTGTCGTAGTTGATTAATGTGGAACTTTTCAAACTATTTAAATTCATCCTTTATGCCAAACTTGTTTTATTGAGGGTGTTAGTCGAGCACCATATTTTTTCTTTGCAGGCTGCATGGTGTTGAGAGTTATACATTTAAACATTGTATTGTGCTTGATCTTCCTTTAGTACCTAGTTACTAGTAGAACTCACAGCACTAAATGTGATCTAATGCAGTTAAAATACATTACATCAAAATTTTATTGTCGCCACACCAAATAGAACAAATCAATCGTATGGATCTTGCAACAAAGCAGTTTTGAATCTTCAGCGCGCCCTTAAAGGGGTTTTGCCATAAAGTAAAATTGATCTGAGAAGCTTGTAAATTATATAATAAACATTTTCACCATTCCTCATTATTAAAAATTCTGTACATTTTTTTTTAGCTGCTCCTTTAGTGATCAATTGTTTACAGCTCATTTCCAGGGGATACAACCAGGGCTGAGAGCTTCTCACTCCTGGTCAGACAAGCTCAGACATCATCTTTCCTCTCAGGCAGCTACTGACTGTTCAACCCTAGGTGCTGTCACTCTACTCCCATCCTCTGTACTCCTTAGTAATTAGTTAAACAATGCAAATAAATAAAAAGAAACCTCAAATCAGGTCTGTGCATTGATAAAGAGAAAAAAAATCCACAGGTTTGGTTCCTGCAGGGATTTAAACCTAGTAGCCTTGTGCTGTGAGGCAAAAGCTTTACCTCTGAGCTACATTGTAGCTACTCACAACTCTGTACAAAAACAGACCTTTCTTTGACTAGGGTCGCAATTCAAACAAATCACACACACACACCCTTTCTGAGCACATAGAGCTGAAGACCTGGATGCAGGTGGTATGAAATGAGATTGTGGCAAAACCTCTTTAAGATACGTTTTCCTGTTGACCAGGGTCAGTATGGACCCATGTAGAAGCCTGCAGGACTAGAAACTGTGACTAGGGCAGGGACAACGTTTAGGCAGAGGTAGACAACCATCTACAGTGCCCCCTCATGCCAGACAGAAAGAGGGCACAATGCTGTAAGAAGCTGGCACACAAGCTAAGCCTGCTTTGGGTGTTGGCATTTAGTTACAGCCGGCCCCTCCCAGGGGGTGGAAATCGAACGGGGCTAGCTAGAGGGGGTGCAGAGGTAGTGGTCGCTACCGGGGCCTGAAACCTTAGGAGGCCCAATGGCCCATCTACCCCATAAAGAGATAAAATTTTTTAAATGGCAAGGGTAGTGGGGGCCCCTTTTATGGATTTTGTACTGGGGCCCCAGAGCTTTAAGTTATGCCTCTGGATCAGAAATTACTCTGATCCTTATCATTTAACTAATAATTTGCTGCAGTTACATAAATTGCAACACCTATGTAATTGAAAAAAAGACATATGTCCATGCAGGAGGGGGCACCGCCTTCAGTCTACGAATCCCCCCTCTATGAGACAAGATCACAGAGTGCCAACCGTCACAGGGAAAACCAAGGCCTCTGAAAAACCCTAGGTCTGCCATCTTACTGCTCTTATTAGTTTAATAGAAGAGCCTTAGTTGTAGGCTATTCTGCAAACTTTGTTTATGAACATGTAAAGAACCAAGCCACTTAGGGCGCATGTAAAACAGGGCGGGGCAGTATTCTTAGTGTTTTGGGGCCGACAAGTTAAAACGTTCCTACCTAAAAGTGGCACATGCTGTCCCAAACCCCGACATTTTTAAAAAAGCGCCAATTCAAGGGGGGCGTGCGCCGTTCATAGTCAGACATTTTTGAAGGGTTTTATGACAAAATGGACGCGGACTGTCATAAAAAAGCCATACCAATTTCGAGGGGAGGCGAAGAATGTTGGACACCCCTCTATGCACCCTTTTGTGGCGATGCTATGTCTACAACAGGTAATTTTAAACGGGGGAAAAAAATTTTATACATATTGACGAATGCTCCCTAACCTCTGAGAAGTTTGGCTGTCAGTATGTGCCAGTTTTATACGGTCCCCCCTTTGAAGGGCTAAAGAATAAAAAAAAAAAAAAAGTTTTAAAAAAAAAAAAAAAAAAAAAAACTAAACGTTCAAAACCCCCCTTTTTTCCCCCTTTTACAAATAAGAAAAAAAAAAAGTAAAAAAGATAAAAAAAGAAAAAAAGGAAAAGGATTGGGGATTGATGTACCCCCACCATTTAAAAAATTTTCCCCTTCTTGTTTTTGGCACTTAAATTTTAAAAAACCCTTAAAAAATGAATTGTTTCGTTTCAATTAAAAAATTAAATGTGTGTTTTGTACTAAATTTAAATTTCAAAACTTAAAGGGGTTGGGCCCCTTTAATTTTTTTTATTTTTTACCTACTGGTTTTTTTTTAAAAAAACAAACGTATTGCTCTCCTCTCCCCTCACCTCTGCTCCATCGCTCCACCATCCCCACTTGCTTCTCCCGAACTGGGACATCACCACTGCAGCCACGTGTCGTCTTAAAGTGCAATATATAAATGTGTAGCACTGAGATAAAGACATGTGTCACAGTCCATGCCACGGCTCTTGACTCGAGGTGCAGGCATGGGTGTGCCCCTGCTTGCCCCAAAACTTGACCCGCGTGTAACCCAGTAACTCAATGTCCCTGGGGTCTTGTTTGCGTCCCCCCTAGGTGTTTGCTGGGCCGTTAAGTTTCATGTCCTTTCTCCCCGTCCTCATCCGTGCAACGACGATTAAAGGGGGAGTGCCCCAAAACCTGCCTATTACCTGTGACCTACTGTTACAAAAGGAACTTTCTGCTCCAGCCTCAGTGTTAGTTCATTGATGTCCCTCATAGAGCTTGACCTCTGTTTCCCCGTCTGCTGTGCTTTACTGTGTTAACCCCCATGTTTTTCCCTGGTTACTTTAAAAACCATTAATGTTGTTCCTGCCACTGCATCAGTCTGTTATTCTATTGCCACTTATCCCTTGTCCTGCACACCGGCTGTCACCATGGTTAGCCATGTCAGGGGTAGTAACCTGGGGATTCAACGAAGCGAAGTCCTTCTGTCCTTGCAGTGGGCTCCGGTGAAGACCGGGGGCCCTTCGACTCCGCTCCCTGGCGTGGTCTCCACATATACCATCTTTGCCCGTGGTAATCGCAGAGGATCCACCAATATCCAGCGTTCTACCCCGTTAGAACGTGATAACATGCACCAAAATTTGTCTCGCCGGTTTAAAATTGGCATGGATTTGTACGATATTTGTTTACCACATTCTGTTAAGACACATTCATAAATGTGTCTAATGTTATGAATGTGGTCCGACACACACACTAGGAAATGGCTTGGACAAAAGGAGAGAGAGAGAGGAGAGGAGATAGAGAGAGGACAGAGAGAGAGAGAGGACAGAGAGGACAGAGAGAGAGGACAGAGAGAGAGGAGAAGACAGAGGGAGAGGAGAGGACAGAGAGAGAGAGGACAGAGAGAGAGGACAGAGGACAAAGAGAGAAGAGAGAGAGGAGAGGAGAGGATAGGGGAGGGCACAGAGGAGAGGAGAAGACAGAGAGAGAGGAGAGAGGAGAAAAGAGGAGACAGGAAGGCCCCGAGAGGGGGAGAGAGGACAAAAGAGAAGACAGACAGGGACGAGAAAGGAAGAGGACAGAGAAAAAGGAAAAGGAGGAGGGAACCAAGAGAGGACAGAGGAGACAGAGAAGGAGAGGAGAGAGGGACAGAGAGGGAGAGGACGGGGGGAGGGACAGAGGGGGAGAGGAGGACAGAGAAGAGGACAGAGGGGAGGAAGAAGAGGGGAGGAAGGAAAGAGAAGAGGAGAGAGAGGACAGAGAGAGGAGAGAGAGGGGAGGAAGGACAGAGAGAGAGGGGAAGGGGAAAAGGGCGAGGGAGAGGGAGAGAGGGACAGAGAGAGAAGAGGCAGAGAGAAGGAGGGCGAGAGAGGAGAGGAAGGGGGAGGAGAAACAGAGGGAGGAGAAGGGGAAAAGAGAGGGGGGAAGGGAAGAGGAGAGTGAGGGCGAGAGAGAGAGAGGAAGGAGAGGACAGGAGGAGAAAAGGAGGGGAGAGAGGACCAGAAGAAAAAGAAGGGGGGAGAGAGGACAGAGAGGAGGACGAGAGAGAGGGGCTTAGGAGATGACTAGAGGGACAGAGAAAGAGGAGAGGAGAGAGAGGACAGAGAGAGGAGAGAGGACAGAGAGAGAGGACAGAGAGAGAGGACAGAGAGAGGAGAGGAGAGAGAGGAAAAAGAGAGGAGAGGACAGAGGGAGAGGAGAGAGGACAGAGAGAGAGGACAGAGAGGACAGAGAGAGAGGACAGAGAGGAGAGAGAGAGGACAAAGAGAGAGAGGACAGAGAGAGGACTTAAAGAGAGGAGAGAGAGGACAGAGAAAGAGGAGAGGAGAGATAGGACAGAGAGAGGAGGGAGGACAGAGAGAGAGGAGAGAGAGGACAGAGAGAGAGGAGAGGAGAAAGAGGACAGAGGGAGAGAGGAGAAAGAGGAGGAAAGAGAGAGAGAGGAGAGAGAGGACAGAGAGAGGAGAGAGAAAATATAGAGAGAGGAGAGAGAGGAAAGAGAGAGAGAGAGAGAGAAGGAGCAGCGGAGAAGAGGAAGAGAAGGACATAGAGAGAAAGGGGAGGAAAGATAAAATAGAGAGAGAGGAGAGAGAGGACAGAGAGAGAGGAGAGGAGAGAGAGGACAGAGAGAGAGAGGAGAGAAAGGACAGAGAGAGGAGAGGAGAGAGAGGAGAGAGAGAGAGTCCAGAGAGAGGAAGGACAGAGAGAGAGGGAGGAAATAGAGAGAGAGGACAGAGAGATGAGAGAGAGGACAGAGAGAGGAGAGTGAGAGGACAGAGAGAGCAGAGAGGGAAGACAGAGAGAGAGGAAAGAGGGAGAGGAAAGAGAGAGAGGACATAGAGAGGAGAGGACAGAGAGAGAGGAGAGAGAGTAGAGAGGTAGGACAGAGAGAGACAAAAAAGAGAGAGAAGAAAGAGAGCGTGAGAAGAGAGAGAAGAGAGAGAGAGGACAGAGAGAGGAGAGAGAGAGTACAGAGAGAGAAAGAGAGAGAGGAGAGAGGGAGGACAAAGAGAAAGAGAGGACAGAGAGAGAGGAGAGAGGAAAGAGAGAGATGACAAAGAGAGAGAGAGGAGAGGAGAAAGGAAAGAGAGAGAGATGACAGAGAGAGGAGAGAGAGAGGACAGAGAGAGGAGAGAGAGGACAGAGAGAGGAGAGAGAGGACAGAGAGAGGAGAGAGAGGACAGAAAGAGGACAGAGAGAGGACAGAGAGAGGAGAGGAGAGAGAGAGGACAGAGAGAGGAGAGAGGGAGGACAGAGAGAGAGAGGACAGAGAGAGGAGAGGACAGAGAGGAGAGAGAGAGGACAGAGAGAGAGGAAAGAGAGAGAGGAGAGAGGACATAGAAAGAGAAGAGGAGAGAGAGGACAGAGAGAGGTGAGAGGACAGAGAGAGGAGAGAGAGGACAGAGAGAGAGGAGAGAGAGGACAGAGAGAGAGGACAGAGAGGGGAGAGAGAGGACAGAGAGAGAAGAGGACAGAGGGAGAGGACAGAGAGGGGAGAGAGAGGACAGAGAGAGGACTTAGAGAGAGGAGAGAGAGAAAGAGGAGAGAGAGAGAGAAAATGTGAGAGTGAGAGGACAGAGAGAGAGAGGAGGACAGAGAAGAGGAAGAAGAGGACAGAGAGAGGACAGAGAGAAGAGGGAGAGAGAGGAAAGAGAGAAGAGGACAGAGGGAGAGGACAGAGAGGGATGAGACAGGACAGAGAGAGGACTTAGAGAGAGGAGAGAGAGGACAGAGAAAGAGAAGAGGAGAGAGAGGACAGAGAGAGGAGAGAGAGGAGAGAGAGAGAGGAGAGAGAAAAAGGACAGAGGAGACGAGGAGAGAGAGACAGAGAGGAGAGGGACAGAGGGAGAGACAGAGAGGGGAAGAGAGAGGACAGAGAAAGAGGAGAGGAGAAAAAGGACAGAGAGAGGAGAGAGGACAGAGAAGAAGAGAGGACAGAGAGAGAGGACAGAGAGAGGAGAGGAGAGAGAGGACAGAGAGAGGAGAGGACAGAGGGAGAGGAGAGATGACAGAGAGAGAGGACAGAGAGAGAGAGAGGAGAGTGAGAGGACAGAGAGAGAGAGGAGAATGAGAGGACAGAGAGAGAGGACAGAGAGAGAGAGGAGAGAGAGAGGACACAGAGAGAGGACAGAGAGAGGAGAGAGGACAGAGAGAGGACTTAGAGAGAGGACAGAGAAAGAGAAGAGGAGATAGAGGACAGAGAGAGGAGAGAGAGGACAGAGAGAGGAGAGAGAGGACAGAGAGAGGAGAGAGAGGACAGAGAGAGAGAGGAGAGTGAGAGGACAGAGAGAGAGAGAGGAGAGAGAGAGGACACAGAGAGAGGACAGAGAGGGGAGAGAGAGGACAGAGAGAGAGGACTTAGAGAGACGACAGAGAGGACAGAGAAAGAGGAGAGGAGAGAGAGGACAGAGAGGAGAGAGAGGACAGAGAGAGAGGACAGAGAGAGAGGACAGAGAGAGGAGAGAGAGGACAGAGAGAGGAGAGGACAGAAGGAGAGGAGAGAGTACAGAGAGAGAGGACAGAGAGGACAGAGAGGAGAGAGAGAGGGCAAAGAGAGAGAGGACAGAGAGAGGACTTAGAGAGAGGAGAGAGAGGACAGAGAAAGAGGAGAGGAGAGATAGGACAGAGAAAGAAGAGAGGAGAGAGGACAGAGAGAGAGGAGAGAAGACAGAGAGAGAGGAGAGAGAGGACAGAGAGAGACAGAGAGAGGAGAGGAGAGAGATGACAGAGAGAGAAGAGAGGACAGAGAGAGAGGAGAGAGAGGACAGAGAGAGACAGAGAGAGAGAGAGATGACGGAGAGAGAAGAGGACAGAGGAAGAGGACAGAGAGGGGAGAGAGAGAGGTCAGAGAGAGGACTTAGAAAGAGAAGAGGAGAGAGCGGACAGAGAGAGGAGAGAGCGGACAGAGAGAGGAGCGAGAGGACAGAGAGAGAGGAGCGAGAGGACAGAGAGAGAGGAGAGAGAGGACAGAGAGAGGAGAGAAGAGAGAGGACAGAGAGAGAAGAGGACAGAGGGAGAGGACAGAGAGGGGAGAGAGAGGACAGAGAGAGGACTTAGAGAGAGGAGAGAGAGGACAGAGAAAGAGAAGAGGAGAGAGAGGACAGAGAGAGGAGAGAGAGGACAGAGAGAGAGGAGAGGAGAAAAAGGACAGAGGGAGAGAGGAGAGAGAGGACAGAGAGAGAGAGGACAGAGAGAGGAGAGGACAGAGGGAGAGGACAGAGAGGGGAGAGAGAGGACAGAGAGAGAGGAGAGGAGAAAAAGGACAGAGGGAGAGAGGAGAGAGAGGACAGAGAGAGATGACAGAGAGGAGAGAGAGGACAGAGAGAGGAGAGGACAGAGGGAGAGGAGAGATGACAGAAAGAGAGGACAGAGAGAGGAGAGAGGAGGAGTGTGAGAGACAGAGAGAGAGAGAGAGGAGAGACAGAGAGAGGAGAGAGAGAGGAGAGAGAGGAGAGGACACAAAGAGAGGACAGAGAGGGGAGAGAGAGGACAGAGAGAGGACTTAGAGAGAGGACAGAGAAAGAGAAGAGGAGAGAGAGGACAGAGAGAGGAGAGAGAGGACAGAGAGAGAGGAGAGTGAGAGGACAGAGAGAGAGAGAGGAGAGAGAGAGGACAGAGAGAGAGGACTTAGAGCGACGACAGAGAGGACAGACAGGACAGAGAGAGGAGAGAGGACAGAGAGAGAGGATAGAGAGGACAGAGAGAGAGACGAGGACAGACAGAGGAGAGAGAGGACAGAGAGAGGATAGAGGACAGAGAAAGAGGAGAGGAGAGGAGAGAGAGGACAGAGAGAGACAGAGAGAGGAGAGGAGAGAGAGGACAGAGAGAGAAGAGGACAGAGGGAGAGGACAGAGAGGGGAGAGAGAGGACAGAGAGAGAGGTCAGAGAGAGGACTTAGAAAGAGGAGAGAGAGGAGAGAGAAAGAGAAGAGGAGAGAGCGGACAGAGAGAGGAGAGAGTGGACAGAGAGAGGAGCGAGAGGACAGAGGGGGGGGGGGATAGGGGGGGGGGGGGGGGGAGAGAGGAGCGAGAGGACAGAGAGAGAGGAGAGAGAGGACAGAGAGAGGAGAGGAGAGAGAGGACAGAGAGAGAAGAGGACAGAGGGAGAGGACAGAGAGGGGAGAGAGAGGACAGAGAGAGGACTTAGAGAGAGGAGAGAGAGGACAGAGAAAGAGAAGAGGAGAGAGAGGACAGAGAGAGGAGAGAGAGGACAGAGAGAGAGGAGAGGAGAAAAAGGACAGAGGGAGAGAGGAGAGAGAGGACAGAGAGAGGAGAGAGAGGACAGAGAGAGGAGAGGACAGAGGGAGAGGACAGAGAGGGGAGAGAGAGGACAGAGAGAGAGGAGAGGAGAGGACAGAGAGAGGACAGAGAGAGGAGAGGAGAGAGAGGACAGAGAGAGGAGAGGACAGAGGGAGAGGAGAGATGACAGAGAGAGAGGACAGAGAGAGGAGAGAGAGGAGAGTGAGAGGACAGAGAGAGAGAGGAGAGTGAGAGGACAGAGAGAGGACAGAGAGAGAGAGGACAGAGAGAGGACACAAAGAGAGGACAGAGAGGGGAGAGAGAGGACAGAGAGAGGACTTAGAGAGAGGACAGAGAGAGAAGAGGAGAGAGAGGACAGAGAGAGGAGAGAGAGGACAGAGAGAGAGAGGAGAGTGAGAGGACAGCGAGAGAGAGAGGAGAGAGAGAGGACAGAGAGAGAGGACTTAGAGCGACGACAGAGAGGACAGAGAGAGGAGAGAGGACAGAGAGAGAGGATAGAGAGGACAGAGAGAGAGACGAGGACAGACAGAGGAGAGAGAGGACAGAGAGAGGAGAGGACAGAAGGAGAGGAGAGAGGACACAGAGAGAGGACAGAGAGGACAGAGAGAGAGGACATAGAGGTGAGAGAGAGGGCAAAGAGAGAGAGGACAGAGAGAGGACTTAGAGAGAGGAGAGAGAGGACAGAGAAAGAGGAGAGGAGAGATAGGACAGAGAGAGGAGAGAGGACAGAGAGAGAGGAGAGGAGAAAGAGGACAGAAGGAGAGAGAAGAGAGAGGACAGAGAGAGAGGAGGGAAGAGAGAGAGGAAAGAGAGAGAGAGGGGGGGGGGGGAGAGAGAGGAGAGAGGGAAAGAGAGAGAGGAGAGAGAGGACAGAGAGAGGAAAGAGAAAATAGAGAGAGAGTAGAGAGGAAAGAGAGAGGAGAGGAGAGAGGACAGAGGGAGAGAGGAGAGAGAGGACAGAGAGAGAAAGGGGAGGAAAGATAAAATAGAGAGAGAGGAGAGAGAGGACAGAGAGAGAGGAGAGGAGAGAGAGGACAGAGAGAGGAGAGGAGAGAGAGAGGACAGAGAGAGGAAGGACAGAGAGAGAGGAGAGAGAACAGAGAGAGGGAGGAAAGAGAGAGAGAGAGGACAGAGAGAGGAGAGAGAGGACAGGGAGAGGAGAGCGAGAGGACAGAGAGAGCAGAGAGGGAAGACAGAGAGAGAGAGGAAAAGGGAGAGGAAAGAGAGAGAGGACATAGAGAGGAGAGGACGGAGAGAGAGGAGAGAGGGAGGACAGAGAGAGACAAAAAGAGAGAGAAGAAAGAGCGAGTGAGAACAGAGAGAGAAGAGAGAGAGAGGACAGAGAGAGAGGGAGGAAAGAGAGAGAGAGGACAGAGAGAGGAGAGAGAGGACAGAGAGGAGAGCGAGAGGACAGAGAGAGCAGAGAGGGAGGACAGAGAGAGAGGAAAGAGGGGACATAGAGAGGAGAGGACAGAGAGAGAGGAGAGAGGGAGGACAGAGAGAGACAAAAAGAGAGAGAAGAAAGAGAGAGTGAGAAGAGAGAGAGAGGACAGAGAGAGGAGAGAGAGGACAGAGAGAGAAAGAGAGAGAGGAGAGAGGGAGGACAAAGAGAAAGAGGGGACAGAGAGAGAGGAGAGAGGAAAGAGAGAGAGGACAAAGAGAGAGAGAGAGGAGAGAGGAAAGCGAGAGAGATGACAGAGAGAGGAGAGAGAGGACAGAAAGAGGAGAGAGAGAGGACAGAGAGAGGAGAGGACAGAGAGAGGACAGAGAGAGGAGAGAGGGAGGACAGAGAGAGAGGACAGAGAGAGGACAGGACAGAGAGGAGAGAGAGAGAGAGGACAGAGAGAGGACACAGAGAGAGGACAGAGAGAGGATAGAGGACAGAGAAAGAGAAGAGGAGAGAGGACAGAGAGAGGAGAGAGAGGACAGAGAGAGGAGAGAGAGGACAGAGAGAGACAGAGAGAGGAGAGGAGAGAGAGGACAGAGAGGACAGAGAGAGGAGAGGACAGAGGGAGAGGACAGAGAGGGGAGAGAGAGGACAGAGAGAGAGAGGAGAGGAGAAAAAGGACAGAGGGAGAGAGGAGAGAGAGGACAGAGAGAGAGAGGACAGAGAGAGGAGAGGAGAGAGAGGACAGAGAGAGGAGAGGAGAGAGAACAGAGAGAGGAGAGAGAGGAGAGTGAGAGGACAGAGAGAGAGGAGAGTGAGAGGACAGAGAGAGAGGACAGAGAGAGAGAGGACACAGAGAGAGGACAGAGAGGGGAGAGAGGACAGAGAGAGGAGAGAGAGGAGAGAGAAAGAGGAGAGGAGAGAGAGGACAGAGAGAGGAGAGAGAGGACAGAGAGAGGAGAGGACAGAGGGAGAGGAGAGAGGACAGAGAGAGAGGACAGAGAGGACAGAGAGAGAGGACAGAGAGGACAGAGAGAGGACTTAGAGAGAGGAGAGAGAGGACAGAGAAAGAGGAGAGATAGGACAGAGAGAGGAGAGAGGACAGAGAGACAGGAGAGAAGACAGAGAGAGAGGAGAGGAGAAAGAGGACAGAGGGAGAGAGGAGAGAGAGGAGGGGAGAGAGAGGAAAGAGAGAGAGAGGAGAGAGAGGACAGAGAGAAAGGAGAGAGAGGACAGAGAGAGGAGTGAGAAAATAGAGAGAGAGAGGAGAGAGGAAAGAGAGAGAGAGGAGAGGAGAGAGGACAGAGGGAGAGAGGCCAGAGAGGACAGAGAGAGAAAGGGGAGGAAAGATAAAATAGAGAGAGAGGAGAGAGAGGACAGAGAGAGAGGAAAGAGAGAGAGGACAAGAGAGAGAAGAATGGACAGAGAGAGAGAGAGAGAGAGAGAGAGGACAGAGAGAAGAAGTACAGAGAGAGAGGAGAGAGAACAGAGAGAGAGAGGAGGAAAGAGGAGAGAAGGACAGAGAGAGGAGAGAGAGGACAGGGAGAGGAGAGCGAGAGGACAGAGAGAGCAGAGAGGGAAGACAGAGAGAGAGGAAAGAGGGAGAGGAAAGAGAGAGAGGACATAGAGAGGAGAGGACATAGAGAGAGGAGAGAGAGGAGAGAGGGAGGACAGAGAGAGACAAAAAGAGAGAGAAGAAAGAGAGAGTGAGAAGAGAGAGAGAGAAGAGAGAGAGTGGACAGAGAGAGAGGGAGGAAAGAGAGAGAGGGGACAGAGAGAGGAGAGAGAGGACAGAGAGAGGAGAGCGAGAGGACAGAGAGAGCAGAGAGGGAAGACAGAGAGAGAGGAAAGAGAGAGGACATAGAGAGGAGAGGACAGAGAGAGAGGAGAGAGAGGAGAGAGAGAAGAGAGGGAGGACAGAGAGAGACAAAAAGAGAGAGAAGAAAGAGAGTGAGAAGAGAGAGAAGAGAGAGAGAGGACAGAGAGAGGAGAGAGAGAGGACAGAGAGAGAGAGGAGAGAGGGAGGACAAAGAGAAAGAGAGGACAGAGAGAGAGGAGAGAGGACAGAGAGAGAGAGGTCAAAGAGAGAGAGAGAGGAGAGGAGAGAGGAAAGCGAGAGAGATGACAGAGAGAGGAGAGAGAGAGGACAGAGAGAGGAGAGAGAGGACAGAGAGAGGAGAGAGAGAGGACAGAGAGAGGAGAGGAGAGAGAGAGGACAGAGAGAGGAGAGAGGGGGACAGAGAGAGAGAGGACAGAGAGAGGAGAGGACAGAGAGGACAGAGAGGAGAGAGAGAGAGAGGACAGAGAGAGGACAGAGAGAGGACACAGAGAGAGGACAGAGAGAGGATAGAGGACAGAGAAAGAGAAGAGGAGAGAGGACAGAGAGGACAGAGAGAGGAGAGAGAGGACAGAGAGAGACAGAGAGAGGAGAGGAGAGAGACGACAGAGGAGAGAGAGAGGAGAGGACAGAGGGAGAGGACAGAGAGGGGAGAGAGAGGACAGAGAGAGAGAGGAGAGGAGAAAAAGGACAGAGGGAGAGAGGAGAGAGAGGACATAGAGAGGAGAGGACAGAGAGAGGAGAGGAGAGAGAGGAGAGTGAGAGGACAGAGAGAGAGGAGAGTGAGAGGACAGAGAGAGAGGACAGAGAGAGAGAGGAGAGAGAGAGGACACAGAGAGAGGACAGAGAGGGGAGAGAGGACAGAGAGAGGACTTAGAGAGAGGAGAGAGAGGAGAGAGAAAGAGAAGAGGAGAGAGAGGACAGAGAGAGGAGAGAGAGGACAGAGAGAGGAGAGGACAGAGGGAGAGGAGAGAGGACAGAGAGAGAGGACAGAGAGGACAGAGAGAGAGGACAGAGAGGAGAGAGAGGGCAAAGAGAGAGAGGACAGAGAGAGGACAGAGAGGGAGAAGAGAGACAGAGAGAGAGGAGAGATAGGACAGAGAGAGGAGGGAGGACAGCGAGAGGAGAGAGGACAGAGAGACAGGAGAGAAGACAGAGAGAGAGGAGAGGAGAAAGAGGACAGAGGGAGAGAGGAGAGAGAGGAGGGGAGAGAGAGGAAAGAGAGAGAGAGGAGAGAGAGGACAGAGAGAGAGGAGAGAGAGGACAGAGAGAGGAGTGAGAAAATAGAGAGAGAGGAGAGAGGAAAGAGAGAGAGGAGAGAGAGAGAGGACAGAGGGAGAGAGGAGAGAGAGGACAGGGAGAGAAAGGGGAGGAAAGATAAAATAGAGAGAGAGTAGAGAGGAAAGAGAGAGAGGAGAGAGAGGAGAGAGAGGACAGAGAGAGGAGCGAGAGAGGACAGAGAGAGGAGAGAGAGGAGAGAGAGAGGACAGAGAGAGGAAGGACAGAGAGAGAAGAGAGAGAACAGAGAGAGAGGGAGGAAAGAGAGAGAGAGGACAGAGAGAGGAGAGAGAGGACAGGGAGAGGAGAGCGAGAGGACAGAGAGAGCAGAGAGGGAAGACAGAGAGAGAGGAAAGAGGGAGAGGAAAGAGAGAGAGGACATAGAGAGGAGAGGACAGAGAGAGAGGAGAGAGAGGAGAGAGAGGAGAGAGGGACAGAGAGAGACAAAAAGAGAGAGAAGAAAGAGAGAGTGAGAACAGAGAGAGAAGAGAGAGAGAGGACAGAGAGAGAGGGAGGAAAGAGAGAGAGGGGACAGAGAGAGGAGAGCGAGAGGACAGAGAGAGCAGAGAGGGAAGACAGAGAGAGAGGAAAGAGGGAGAGGAAAGAGAGAGGACATAGAGAGGAGAGGACAGAGAGAGAGGAGAGAGAGGAGAGAGAGGAAGAGAGAGAGAGAGGGAGAGAGGAGGACAGAGAGAGACAAAAAGAGAGAGAAGAAGGGAGAGAGGAGAGAAGAGAAAGATAGACACAGAGAGAGAGGAGAGAGGACAGATAGAGAGAGTCAAAGAGAGAAGAGAGGAGAGGAGAGAGGAAAGCGAGAGAGATGACAGAGAGAGGAGAGAGAGAGGACAGAGAGAGGAGAGAGAGGACAGAAAGAGGAGAGAGAGAGGACAGAGAGAGGAGAGGAGAGAGAGAGGACAGAGAGAGGAGAGAGGGAGGACAGAGAGAGAGGACAGAGAGAGGAGAGGACAGAGAGAGAGAGAGAGAGGAGAGAGAGAGAGGAGAGAGAGGACAGAGAGAGGACACAGAGAGAGGACAGAGAGAGGAGAGAGGACAGAGAAAGAGAAGAGGAGAGAGAGGACAGAGAGAGGACAGAGAGAGGAGAGAGAGGACAGAGAGAGACAGAGAGAGAGAGGAGAGAGAGGAGAGAGAGGACAGAGAGAGGAGAGGACAGTGGGAGGGGACAGAGAGGGGAGAGAGAGGACAGAGAGAGAGGAGAGGACAAAAAGGACAGAGGGAGAGAGGAGAGAGAGGACAGAGAGAGAGAGGACAGAGAGAGGAGAGGAGAGAGAGGACAGAGAGAGGAGAGGACAGAGGGAGAGGAGAGAGAACAGAGAGAGGAGAGAGAGGAGAGTGAGAGGACAGAGAGAGAGAGGAGAGTGAGAGGACAGAGAGAGAGAGAGGACAGAGAGAGAGGAGAGAGAGAGGACACAGAGAGAGGACAGAGAGGGGACTTAGAGAGAGGAGAGAGAGGAGAGAGAAAGAGAAGAGGAGAGAGAGGACAGAGAGAAGAGAGAGAGGACAGAGAGAGAGAGGACAGAGAGAGAGGACAGAGAGGGGAGAGAGAGGACAGAGAGAGAGAGGACAGAGAGAGAGGACTTAGAGAGATGACATAGAGGACAGAAAAAGAGGAGAGGAGAGAGAGGACAGAGAGAGGAGAGAGAGAATAGAGAGGACAGAGAGAGAGGACAGAGAGAGAGGAGGACAGAGAGAGGAGAGGAGAGAGAGGACAGAGAGATGAGAGGACAGAAGGAGAGAAGAGAGGACAGAGAGGACAGAGAGAGAGGACAGAGAGGAGAGAGAGAGGACAAAGAGAGAGAGAGGACAGAGAGAGGACAGAGAGAGAGGAGAGAGAGGACAGAGAAAGAGGAGAGGAGAGATAGGACAGAGAGAGAGGAGAGGAGAGAGAGGACAGAGAGAGGGTGAGAGACAGAGAGAGGGACAGGAGAGTGGAGAGGAGAGAGGACAGAGGGAGAGAGAGAGAGAGGACAGAGAGAGAGGAGAGAGACAGAGAGAGAGAGGACAGAGAGAGAGAGGAGAGAGAGGACAGAGAGAGGAGAGAGAAAATATAGAGAGAGGAGAGAGAGGAAAGAGAGAGAGGAGAGGAGAGAGGACAGAGGGAGAGAGGAGAGAGAGGACAGAGAGAGAGAAAGGGGAGGAAAGATAAAATAGAGAGAGAGGACAGAGAGAGGAGAGAGAGGACAGAGAGAGAGAGAGAGGACAGAGAGAGGAGAGAGAGAGAGAGAGAGGAGAGAGAGAGAGAGAGGGGAATGAGAGAGAGGAGAAGAGAGAGAGAAAGAGGAGATAGTTGGCTCCCGGCTCTGGGAATACAGCTGTGTGAGACAACCTCTTTTAGATGCTGATTATGGGTTTTTACCGTGCAGATTCCTTTGCCATTATAACATAGAGTTCTCTCTTCACTTGTTATATGGTTCAGATCTTTATAAACTGTCAAATCTGACAATAACAGATGTAAAAAATATATCTACTATTTTCAATATTTTTTAAAACATTTTTTATGTTTCTCTTTAGGGAAAATATAGCCATTGATATACAAGGAGATTATGAATCTATTGATGTATCAGCGTGTGCAGGTAAGGGTTTTTTCTTCAAAGTTTAGTTAGATCCGCCTTTTTATTTTTACTCTTATCACATAATGATCATTTGCTATCACCGTGAACTGCTGTACACTATTACTTTGATGACCTCTGCTGGGAACATGGGTTTACATGTAAACAATGAAATGGGAGCAACCCCTAAACATTTTGGGGTGGTCTTTAACCCCTTTTAAACCAAGGCCTGAAAAAACTTTTTATGCCAGCTAAATTTTGTAGCTTTAGCCCCCTTGCTTTTCAACAGCCGTAACTTGTTTATCTTTTAAGTGACGCAGTTGTATGAGGACTTGTTTTATGCAGGAGAAGTTGTATTTTTGGAGGGGCATAGTTTAAGTTTACAAATAAATTACTGAAGAATTTTTTTTTACATTATTTAATTTATTTTTTGGGGTTTTTTTTAAATAATTTTTTTACACCATTCACATTTAACACTAAATAACTTGTTAGATTAATTCTACAGGTTATTAAGTTGTGGGATCCAAATAGTGTAGGTTTTTTTTTGTGTGTAATGTATGCACAATAACTTTTTTATTTAAAAATTTATTTTTATTTTATTATTTATTTTATTTAAAATATACTCATATAAGCCAAACCCCATATGACCCAAGCACCCATTTTTTCCCCAAAAAACCGGGAAAGCTTTTGACTCAGTATAAGCCTAGGGTGAAAAATGGGACGGCTACTGGTTAATTTTTAAAAAAAAAAAACGATAAACCCAAAAAAATTAAAATAGGCAGATATAGGCAATTTTAAAAAGTCCCCCATAGCAGAAATAGGTTGGTATAAAACAGTTTTTTTAAAAGTCCCCCCCTAGGGAAAATTTTAGGCAACTATATGTCCCCCATAGGCAGGTTTTAAAAGGTTTGGATAGGGCGTTATAGGCAGGTATAGGTCCCCCCAGGCAGGTTAAAAGGCAGTATAGGTCACCCTAAGGGAGGTATAGGTCCCCCTAGGCACCTTAGGGATGGTAAAGATCGTTTTAAAAAGGGCAGGTTGGCCCCCCCAGGGAGGGGTAAAAGGGAGTTTTTAGGGCCCCCTAGGGAAAGGGTATAGGCAGGGGATGGCAGGGATAGGTTCCCCTCTTTGGGGAGGCCTTTTAGGGAGGGGAAAAGGGATTAGGTCCTATAGGGAGGCTGGGAGGCAGAGGGGATAAAGGGAGGGGATAGGGCCAAAAGTTTGGCGTAGGCAGGGTATAGCAGGGAATAGGTTTCCCAAAAGGTAGGCTGAAAGGGGGGTAAAGGCAGGGATAAGGCCTATAGGTAGGGTGTAGGCAGGGTATAGGCAGGGATAGGTCCCCCTAGGCAGGCTAAAGGTAGGCTGTAGGCAGGGGATTGGCAGGATAGGGGAGGGCCCGTAGGCAAAAGGGATAAAAGGGGGCCCTATAAAGGGCCCGAGGCTGTAAGGGGAGGGGATAAAGGGAGGTATAGGTTTCCCCATAGAAAGGGTTAGGCAGGGGATAGGGAGGAAAAGGTCCAAGGTAGGCTGGGAGCAGGGGGGATAGGCAAGGGATAAAGGTTTTCCCAAAAGGTAGGGTGAAGGGGAGGGGGATAGGGAAGTATAGGTCCTTTTAGGCATTTTAGGGATGCAAAAGACAAGGGGGTTTAAAAAAAAAAAAAAAAAAATTACCTGGCTCCCCGCCTTTCTCCGTCCTCCCTCACCGCTTTTCCCCCTCCTCGCTTTCCGGGCCCCCCGCGGCCCCTGTCCTCGGCTTCCCGGGACAGGGGGGTGATGTAAACAGGCCCCCGGGAAAGCAGCATTATGAAAAAAACCCCGCCTGTTTCCGGAAACTTTCCCGGGCCCGGGGGGCGGCCCCCCCGGGGTTTCCCCTCGGGGCCAGGGAGCGCTCGCCCCTCGGGGCCCCAGGGTAAACTCCTCACCTGTGGCGCTCCGGTGGGAGTCCCCACAAAAGAAAAGGGGGGGAGATCGCTGACATGCACGGGCCATCGCAAACGCCCGGAGGCTGTCAGCTGTACTGGGGCCCTTTAGCTATATGCGGGTCCATGAGGAGCCCCCATATACTGAAGGCGCCCCCGTCGGGGCACGGGCCCCTCGCAGCGCCCGAGCGCAACAGTGACTCGGTATAAGCCGAGGGGGGATTTTTTAGCAATTTTTTGTCTGAAAAACTCAGCTTATACTCGAGTATAAAACGGATTTATTTTTTACCAAATTTTTTATGTTTTTTTTTATTACTTTTTTTGAATTCATGTATGCTAATACATTACAATATGTATCATACTGACACAGGCTGGTACAAGGTTACTATGGGCAAAAGAGTGAGTTTTAGACCTAAGCATTTCATAATTGGCCCTAAATGTTTTTGCCCCCCCGCCGTTTTTTTTTTTTTCCCAGTTTACACAAAATAATTATATTGTTGTCGTGTTACCTAATTTTCAAAAACAGGACCTTTCCATCAAGTTCTGCTTTGTTAAAAATAAAACCAGATCCAACAAGCATCACTTCTAGTGGGATCCTCCACAAACGCCCCATAAAATTACCTCAAACAATTGGCCTTTCACACGGTTTTTTCCCAGGGTTTTTGGGTGCCGATTGAGCGCACAAATCCGCCGTGAAAAGGGGGCGGGACGGGGGCGGGGCCGGAGCCAGCGGGGCCCGCTCCCGGGCCCCAAACAATGCATTGTTTACGGGCCCCGTCCCGCCGAAAATAATGTGCATGCACTTTCCCCCCCCCCGGGGGGGGCGGATTTTGCCGAGGGGGGAGGAGGACGGAATCCACTGTTCTCTATGAAGCAGGGTTTACCAAAGACTCCGACATTGGCGCCTATTGAACGAAATCCGGGGAATCGGCGAAAAATCCGTCGGCAAATCGCCGGTAACGGGCCCATTTTAACTTCCTTCCCTTTTCAATTGATGCAGAACCATGACCCCAGTCAATGCATGTGTATGTAAATATCTGATATTTGCATACACATGTACCACATAAATATTTAAATGCTATCAATATACACAGTTAAGTCACATTATTATGACTAGTTTGAGCGATTTTTATCGACAAAGTTAAACGGAAAGGTTTTTAGGTGACAAAATTTTTCCCCTCAATCATGCAAAATTTAAAGGGTTAAAATCTGTGCTCACTATTAAGATCGCGCCTTTTTCGGCGCTTCCTGTAATTTTTTGGCGGCCAGCAAATCAGATTACAGAATAGAGCGGGTGAGATGTGTGTCGACATCAACGGGATGTGTAGGTTTTGCGTTTGGGCTAAAAAAATCACATGACCCCCGTTTTTAAATAAACAGCTTTCCCTTTTTCGCCTCAGTGTCTCTCAGCGTCTCATAGGGGATAGGACCTGCGCCTGCCTGTGGCCAAACACTCAGCAAATTTTCTATTTCTGCACAGAGAAACCTCTCTATTAGCTGTGATCCTTCCAAATTTTGTTAATTTAAGATTTTAACATTTTTTGAGTTAGTAGAAATTTTAAAAAGCCACAACCCCCAAACCCCCGTAAAACACGGCGTGGGAAACGGGGGGGGGTCCCCCGGCGAAAACAACAAGCCATTATAAAGAACACTGGGGTAAATTCACCAAACTTAGTGAGACATGTAGGGGAAAATCTTTTTTATTAACAGTTTGCATTGAAATATTTTCCCCGGGTATGGGGACCTAACTTTTTAATGGAAAACACATTTTTTTTGTAACCAGGCCTTTGTTGGCTGCAAAACTCCACTTTTATTATCAGTATCATTTTAGATAGGTGTTCAATTTTAAACCCATTAACCTGACTGTTGATTTATTCACCTGCACTTAAATTACAAACCAGCAATCTTTAGTCAGCACAGGGTTTTTTTTTGCCAAAAAATACCTTTTATCGTACGGAAAAAATTAAAAATTTTCGTGTTTTTTTGACTTTACGCACCAAGCACGTTCAAGACGCAGCATCTACGTAAATCTTAAAACAGCAATTTTAAAATTCACCCCCAGGTGGGAAAAGAAAGGGGCAAAAAAAAAAAGTTTATTATATCAAAAAAATAAAAATTTTTCGTGTTTTTTTTTCTTTTTGGGGCCCCCCAGCACTGTTCCCTTTACGTAGCTTTTACGTAAATTTAAAAAAAGGGGAATTTTTATATTCACCCCCAGGGGAAATTTAAAAAGGGGCAAAAAATACCGTTTTATTAAAAACAAAAATTTAAAAGTTTACGTGTTTTTTGACTTTTGCCCCACCCCCAAATGATCCCTTGCGCGCACATCTACGAAAACTAAAAAAACAATTCCAAAATTCACCACAGGGGAATTGAAAGGGGAAAAAATACCGGGTTTTTTTTTTTCAAAACATAACAGTTACTTTTTTTTTGACTTTTTTCCCCACCCCCGCACTTCATTGACGCAGCACTACTAAAACTTAAAAAAGCAATTCCCATATTCACCACCCGGTGAAATTTAAAGGTGCAAAAAATACAGTTTTTTTATATCAAAACATAACAGTTACGTGTTTTTTTACTTTGGGGCAAAACCCCCACTGTTTTATTGACCCCAGCAAACTACGTAAATCTTAAAAAAGCAATTCTAATTCACCACAAAAGTGAATTGGGAAAAGGGGCAAAAAAAACGTTTATTATATCAAAACATAAAAAGTTACGTGTTTTTTGACTTTTGCGCACCCGCACTGTTCAAATTGACGCAGCATCCTACGTAAACTTAAAAAAGCAATTCTATATTTACCACAGGGGAATTGAAAATGGCAAAAAAAATACAGTTTATTATACAAAAAAATAACAGTTACTGTTTTTTTTACTTTTGCGCAAAACCCGGGACTGTTTTTTGAAACCCGCAATTTTACGTAAAAACCCCTTAAAAAACAGCAAAAATTTTTATTTCACCACAGGTTTAATTTAAAGGTGCCCAAAAAAACATTTTTTTATATCAAAAAAATAACATTTTTCGTTTTTTTTTTGACTTTTTTGGGCCCCCACCCCACGTTCATTGAAAGCAGCATCTACGTTTAAAACCCTTTAAAACCCCAAAATTTTATATTACCACAATTTAATTGAAAGGTGCAAAAAAACCGTTTATTTTTATCAAAAAAAAAAACAGTTTTTCGGTTTTTTTTGAAATTTTTTCGCACCCAGCAACTGGGGTTTATTTTAAAGGGAAGGGATCTACGTAAATCTTAAACAGCAATTCTATTCACCCCCAGGGAATTTAAAGGTTTCAAAAAAATACCCTTTTTTATTTTATCAAAAAAAATAACCCGATTTCTTTTTTTTTGACTTTTTCGCACCCCGCAAAAGTTTATTGGAAACCCGCATCACTAAATTTTTAAAACAGCAATTCTTTTTAAACCCCCACAGGGTTTAATTGAAAGATGCAAAAAATACCCTTTAAAAATACCAAAAAATAAAAGATAGGGGGTTTTTTTTGGGCTTTTTGCCCATTTTCCCGATTTTTTGATAGACACCTTTCATTAAATTTGAATCCCAAACAATTTTTTTTTGATTTGAGGGATTTTGAGAAAAGCCTTTTTATTTTTTGGCTATTAATAAAGAAACTTTTCCCAAAACTATTTCCAAAACCTTTCCTTTAAATTTTTTTATTTTGAACCAAAGGAAGGGGAAATGCAAAGGGGGTAAAAACGAGCAAAGAGGGGGGAGCACAAGGTTAGAGTTAACGAAAAGAAGGGGTTTCTCCTTTCCAAAATTTTTTTTTCCCCAAAAAACACGCAAAAACCCAGCGGAACGTCAGTTGCAGTAAAAAAAGAACAAAAAGTCCCCCAAAACTGGGGCCCTTCCCCTTTATTAAATGGGAAAACCCGCATCTAGGGAAATTAAACCACCTCGGCCTTCCCCAAAATCACGGGCCCCAAAAAAGTCGAAAACATCCAAAACATCACAACAACCTGTCCAACATGAAAACCCCGCCCAAATGGGCAACCCCGGTTTCCCCCCCACTGTGGATAATCATTCACCCCAAAAAAAAACCTCTTTTATGACAAAAAATGGGTTTTTGGGGTCAGAAGGCATGTTTAAAAAATCAAGAAGGGTGGGGTTTAAGGGGCTGCTCTTGGGGGGGCCCATTACTGATGCCATCAAGGGGGTGAAGGAAGCCGGTTTAATCGGTTTAAAAATCCTGGGGGGGGTCGCAACGCCTTTCAGTGCCCCCTTTCTTGGGAAACCCCCGGGGAGCTTCGGATGCAGAAAGTCAGGACACCAAGTCACCTGTGTTGATGATGAAGATGAGACGAAAATTGCGGATCCCGTTCCCTTTTTCCCCAGAATTTGCTTTCGAGGCCCCTTTTATCCCGTGGGCGGAGGAAAAACGTTGGGGGGTGTCAATACGTCCCCCACAAAAAGGGAGGGGGGGGTCCCAAAAAGTCCCCTGATATGGGTTTTCCCCCAGCCACGGGGCACGCAAACCCCCAGCTCCCGCTTACGCCGTCAAAAAAGGCCCCGGACCTCTCAACCTGGGCCCTTTTTTGAGGCAAGCCTTTTGATTCACCCAGCGATGTCATATTGGGCCCCCTTTTCCGTAAACGCATAAGTAAAAGGCAAAAACCCTTTAAGGGTTTAAAACCCCCACCAACAGTCCCCAGTCACAAAGCAGCGAATGCATGAGTTGGGAAAAGGAGGGGAACCCCTTTGGGCCAAAAAAAGGCCCAAAACCGGCGCCCCGGGCCCCCCCAACCACTGTCCCCAAAAACCCTCTGTTTTTTTCCCCCCCTCCTCCTCCCCTCCCCCCCACCCACCCAAAACGTTCCTCACTTCCCATGTTCTCAGAGTCATGATCAGTATCACCTCCGCTTCCCGCCCCACCGTTCCCCCCCGAGTAAACCCCCAAACACCACCAGAGACCCATCCTACCCCCCTTCCCTTTTTCCCCCAGTTTGACGGGCCTGCACCCGTACAAACGGCCAATCCCACACCCCCCTTCTTTCCTTTCCCCGGTTTTTGGGGGCAGAAAAAAAAAACTTTTAAAACCCCCCCTCCCCCAAAACCAAAACCCCGAATGTCGGGATTGCCAGGCTTTATGGCCTTGGAAATGTTTTCCTTCCCTCTGGGGGAAAACCCGATGGGATCCGCCAGGGGTCCCCCGGCCCCTTTGGGCCCGCCCGTGCATCTAAAATTTCAAGCCGTTTTCCCGCATCCCTTTTCCGGGAAAAGTCCCTCCACCAACCCAAAACATTGGGCTAGTTTAAACCGGGAAAGGCCCCCTAAAAATCTCTGTTACAGCTCACTGGGTGAGCTGGTGGATGTCCTCTGGGGTGACGGGGGGCCCCTCAAGGGTTTGCGCACCGCCTTCAAAAACCGGGAGAGATGGTGCAGGGCTCTTTTTCCCCCAAGGGCCTCCCGGGCATCACGTGCCCAAGACACCAGGCGGGGTTTTAAATTAAATTTTTCCTTGGGAAAACCGTCCCACACAGCCGGGTCTGTGGACGGCCTAAAACAAAAGAGACCGAGCGCTGGCTGGTGACAAGAACCTTTTCCAGGCAATTGGGGTTTCAATAACGGGCGAAAATCTGGGGGTGGCCTTTCCCTTAAATCGGTAGGCCCGGACACAAACCCTTGCCTGGCCCAATTCCCTGAAACCTTTTCGGCCAGAAAATTTTCTAAAGAGCTACCCGGGTTTTGGACTGCCGGGGAAAAAAAGGCTCCCAGGGCTTAATCGCGACTTTTCCCCCGGTTCCCCCACCCCCCGTCGTCCCGCCTGGGTGCGTTTCAGCGGGCCCCTCGGGCCCCCCCGTCAAAACCCTCTCATTTTGACGTGGGGAAAAACGCTGGGAAATTTCCCCCCTCCACATGCTCCCCGATTGTGGCAGCAGCGGGAAAAGCCCTTACGCAGTAAAGAAGTGACCCCATGGGGGTTACAAGCAAACGGGAACACCTCGGGGTGGAACCACCGAGAGGGAGGCTGTAAAGAGCTCTGCCCCCCTCCTTGCCAGTTTTTAAGAAGCCCCCCAAAATGGCATTGCGGGCCCAAAGCCCTTTCACATGAGCCAAAAGGGGGGTTTAAACTTAATTCTGGGAACGAAACGTTTGGAAGCCACCTCTGAAACAACAGGTCCCCCGCCACGGAAAAGGGGTGAGAAAAGGGGCACAGATGCACCCCGGGGGCCCCTTTCTCTCCGTCAAAACCACAAGGGGCCCCACAGTTTCAAAAATTTCAAACGGGGGGTTCATTAGGGAATTGGGTTTGGGGGGCCAACAGTGCAAGGGGGCGCCCCTCAGCTTTTCAGGGGTTTTCATCATCTCAGCAAGTCAGGGCAGGGGGTTGAAGCGGGGCCGGGGGGCAGGGGGAGGGAGTTTTAGGAGGGGGTATTCCTAGACACCGATTTAAACCCCGGGGGTCCCCCGCCTTGGAAAGAAAGGGTTTGGCCCCGAATTTGGGCGGGAAAAGGAAAAAAGGGAAAAAGGAAGATCAGTTTTTTCCCAGGCCCCTCGAAACCCCCGAGGCCCTTTGGGAAAAACCCGGGTCCAACTCTCACATAGGCTTGAATGCTCCAATTTTTTCAACCCGATCCCCGGGGATTAAAAACCATCAAAAGAACAACAGTTACTGGGTGGCCCCCCCTCCTGGTTTTCCCCGGGGACAAAACAAAACTCAAAACACTTTCCTTTCCCCCCAAACCCAAAAAAAAGAGTAAAATGCAGGAAAAAGGAGACCCCTTTCTGATTGATCCAAATGGGGGGAAAAATCTGTTGTTTTCTGCTTCAAAGTGTTCCCCCAAATTTTTTGGCCCCCCCGGTTGGGAAAAAAAACACCCCCCGACAGCCAATAGAGTGCAAGTTGGGCTTGCCACACCCCAAGGGGGGGCCAGAACCTTTTAAAAGGGGGGACCTTAAAACTTTTTTTTACCACCTCAACCCCCGCATTTCAATTCAGGGACCCCCCCCAACACACAGAGATCACTTAAAAATCAGGGCAAAAAGCTATCTGCGTCTCCCAAAAAAAACCATTTTAAAATTTCATGGGGTCCGGAAACCCCAAAAAAACCCTTTTTTTGGGGAAACCAAAAAAGGAACGCCATGAGGGTCGTCACCCAAAAGGGGGTTTGTTTCCCGCCCAGCACCACGTCATATCAGGGAAACGGGCCCTTCAGCACACTGGAGGAGTCCCTTACAACAAAACCGGCCCCTCCGGGTTTTTTCCCCAGATAATGTGGGTCGTTTGACTTTTATCAAGAAAAAAAACAGGGATGGATCTCTGATGAAAGTTTGGGCCCCAATTGCCCAGGTCACCCCGGGTTAGTTGCCCCCTCTAAATTTAAAAATTCCTTTTCAAACAGAAATGGTCCTCTGGAAAAATTTTTTTTTTAAAAGATCAAATTTTTTACTGCAATTTTTTTTTCTCTTTTCCCAACCCGTTCTTTTTTCCCGGTTTTGCTGGAAAGGGGAAATGTAAAAGACAGCAATTTTCAAAAGACAACATTTTATTCCATTTACTCAACCCTTTTCTTTAAAAATTTTTCCCCATTGTCAATAATTTTTTGAGGCCTGTTGCTGTTAATACAGCAAAAATCATGGCCCTTTGGAAAAAGAAAAGTTTGGGTTCAAAATGGCAATTTTTTCTTTCCCCACCCCAAAAAATTTTAAAAGGGCTGAGAAGGGGCATTTTTAAAAAATTTTTTTGGGTCATGCCATTGAAATGCAGCAATAAATACAAGGGCCTATTATAAAAAAAATATTGTTTCTAACAAACATTTGTTTTTTTCACAATTTTACCAAAGTTGGGTCAAGGGTCATGCTTTTTAAATTTTTTTGGGGGCATTTTGCTGTGACAGCACTATACTAAGGGCCTTTTCTAAAAAATGATTTTCTAACAGACTTTGTTCTTCACAATTGCCAAAGTGGGTCAAGGGGCATGCTTTGAAATTTTTTTTGGGGGGGATTTTTGGCCCGGACATGGGAGCAAAAACTACCCGGTCCTATTCTAAAAAAAAAGGGGGGGTTTTCTAAAAGACATTTGTTCTTCACAATTGTCCCAAAAAGTGGCCCAAGGGTGATGGTGCTGGGCAAAACAGGAAAGGGGGAGGACAACTGGGTTTAATTTGGGAAAAATATTGCAAAATGACTTTTTTTTTTGCAAGATCTTTTAAAAATAGCTTTTCAATCCCTGTTTGAGACAACCCATTTTAAAACAATGAAAAAAAAAAGAAACAAAGGAAATGGGGATTTCCTTTCCCAATTTTTAAAAATTTGTTTTCTAGAATTAAAGTATAAAAACTTTCATGTACAAAATAGCGTTTAAAAAAAAATTTCCCCTGAATTGTAAAAAGGGGGGGTAAAAAAAAACTTTACCAGAAAGTAGGTTATTCAGAGGACAGGAGTAAGGGGCAAAGGACGAGAAAAAAGTTCAGAACCATTTCCTCCCCCACTTTTAAATAAAAATGAGAAAAAGAAAAGCCAAATAAAGGGCACCTGGGTGTAACAGGGAAACGGTTTTAAACCCCCATAAAAATTTCCCAAATGAAGCTCAATTGGTCCACACTCCCTACGGGGGGGCAAGGGGCTAAACCCCGGAATTTGACTGTGTACAGAGGAAAAGGGTGGAGTTCCACACTCCCCTTCCGCACTCTGCTTCCCACGACATTTTTCCCTTTCTTGGGGGGCATCAGGGGCATTTTTAACCCCGCTGTTAAAGATTTCGGACGCCAGCCCTGGGCTTTTACCGCACCCACGTAACTCCGGCCCTGGGTCATGCGGGGGGCCCAGGGCATATAGTCAATGTCCATGAAACTAAAAAGGGGGTTTAAAGACCCTTTTTTCCCGGGACTTTTTAAATGGGGGGTCATGCAGGTTTGGCTCATGCGTGGCCCCAAAAGGGCAGGTAAAAGTCCCAAAGTCCCCTTTAAACAAAAATGGTGGGTTGGGAAAGACCCTTTTTTCCGGACTTTTTAATGGGGGGTTCATGAAGGTTTGGGGCTCATGCTGTGCCCAGGACAGGTTTAAAAAAAAAGTCAATGTTCCAGTGAAACTAAAATGGTGGGTTTTTAAAACTCCTTTTTCCGGCACCCTTTTTAAAAAGTTTGGGGGCATGCAGGGTTTTGGGGGCTCATGGGGTGGCCCAGGAAAAGGTAAGCCAAAGTCCAGTGAAACAAAATGGGGTTGAAAGACTCCTTTTTTTTGGCACTTTTTAAATGTTTTGGGGGGCATGCAGGTTTGGGGCTCATGCTGTGGGCCCCCCACGGTATAAATCAAAAGTCCAGTTCAACTAAAATTGGGGGTTGAAAGACTCCTTTTTCCGGGCCCCTTTTTAAAATGTTTCAGACAGGTTTTAATGTTTTATTCTGCGGTACAGGACCCGATATAGTTGTGTCCAGTTCAAACCCAAAAAGGGGGTTGAAAGACTCCCTTTTTGGGGGCAAATTTTTTTAAAACTGGGGGGCATGCAGGTTTGGGGGTCATTTTTTCTGCGTTTTCCCGGGCAGGGAAAATTTAATGGTCCATTTTAAGTAACATGATGGGTTTAAAAACAAAACTGCCCTTTTGGCACTTTTTAAATTTTTTGGGGGATGCAGGTTTTAAGGGGCAGGCTGTGGTACAAAAAAGGGATAGTAAAAAGGTCTGTTTACTTTTTTTTCTGTGACTTTTATAACCTAAAATGTGTTTTCCTAAAATGGGAGCACGTTAAACCCTTTGAAAGTTTTTGGATGTTTAATTTCAGCTTTTCCACCTTTGTTTGGGGGGGTAAAATGAAGGTGGGTTTTTGGGTCTCCCATAGACTTTAATGGGGCATCGCGCATAATCGAATGCCCACTACAAAAAACCCTTAAACAAAAAGCGGCGGACAAACGACTATCGATCGAAACTCGATAGCCAACGCCAAACGCTCAACCCCTTTAAATTTTGAAACCCCCTCCTACTTTTGACATCGTAGCGTGTAACTCTTGAAAGGGCAATGCCTGGGTAAATTTAAAATCACCCATTAAATTTTTCCACTTAAACCTTCATCGTTTTATCTTATCAGTGATGTTCGGGGTTTAAAAGTTTTTTCGCCAAAAATAATTTTTTCTGGATCAACACTTTTTCACAATGGGCTGAAAAGATGCACGCCCATCTTTTTCAGCCTTAAAAAACAAATTTTTAAATTGTAACAAAGTAGCCCATATTTATGCCCGAAAATGCATGCGCAGTAGAACCACTGAACTTTAGATATCTCAGAAACACTATGTCATACAATGCTAAAACAGCATTCAAAAAATTTTTAAAATTTAATTTAAAGGGGTGGGTTTTTTTTACTGCCCCCGTAAAGAAAGCTTATTAACGAAAAATTTAAAAAGGTGATTGTTTTAATACGTGAATAATTAAAAAAGATTTACAACAAAGATGACTAAAGGTTTAACCAAAAAAAAATATATCCCGTTTTTCAATTTGATTAAATGAAAGTTTTTTAAAAAATGCTCGCCAAGCTTTCAATAAAGGAGAAAGGGTCACCGACATTTTGGGGGGGGTCCTTGTTTTTTCAAAATTGTAAAACTACAAATTTATAATTTGCACACCGAAAAAACAAAGGGAAGGGATATTTTAAAACTCCCAGAAAAAGTAAATTTTGGTTTGCATTGCTTTTAAACTTTATGATTTTTGGGGCAAAAGGTTTTTTTGGGTATCCTTCCACAAGCTTCTCACAAAATTTTTTAGGAATTTTGGCCCATTCCTCCTGACAGAACTGGTTTTAACTTGGGGAAAAATTTTTTTAAAGGGCACCTTTCTCTCAACCCCCCTTTCAGCTTTGGGCCCCTTTCATTTTCAATAGGAATTTAAAACAGGGGTTTAGTTTAGACCACCCCAAAAAAATTGACTTGGTTATCCCCAAAACCCCCTTTTGGGAACCAGTTTGGCAGTATGGCTTTTCCGGGGCACTGTTCATTTGGAAACCCATTTTTTGCCCCAAACTTTAAATTCCGTTTAAATTTTCTTGAAATTTTTCTTCCCGTATTTTCCACAAAAATCTTCTTTCCTCATGATGCCATCTATTTTGTAAGTACACCCTTCCCCTCCTGCAAATGGGAAAAAACCCCACAAAAGATGCTTTTCCCCCCCTATGTTTCACAGTTGGGATGTTGTTCTTAGGTTTCTAAGCTTCTCCCTTTTTCCTCCAAACGTAACGATGGTCATTATGGTCAAACTGTTCAATCTTTGTTTCGGCAGACCACAGGACATGTCTCCAAAAATGTAGGTCTTTATCCTGTATGCATTTGCAAACATCTGGCTTTTATATATTTCTTGTTTGAACTTGCGTATAGTTGTTTGTACAGATGAACGAGGCATCTTCAGGTACTGTATCTGGAAATTGCACCCAAGGATGATCCAGACTTGTGAAAGTCCACAGTTCTCTTCCTGATATCTGGGCTGATTTATTTAGACTTTCCCATGATGTTACACACATAAGCAGTGTGTTTCTGGTGTGCTTTATAAAATACATCCACAGGTGTGTCTCTAATTAACCCAGATGTTGCCAATAAACTGGAAATAAATAAATCAGCAGCTTTTAAAGACAAGATATCATCATATGGGCTGTCCCAGATTGTTTAAAGGCAGAGTAATCCTAGTGTATGTAAACTTTTGACTTTGCAGAAAGTAATAAAAATGCCTCTCTTTCTCATTATTCTGGCATTTGGCAAATATAAATAATTTTGGTTCCTAATTGACCTAAAACAGGGAAGGTTTATTCTGATTTCATGTCAGATAGTGAGAAAAACATACAGATGTGTCTTTTTATATCGTGTGTGTAAACTTCTGGTTTCAACTTGTATATTGCTTAGTAAACTCCATAAAAATGTCCAACCTCTCCCCATCCTCCAAACAAAAAAATTGGTGCAGTTTCACTTTTTCCCATTCCTTTCCACAAATTAATTTTTGGGGTATTTTCAAGTACATTATATGGTATGGTAAAAGAAACTATTAGAAAGTACATCTGGTCCTGCAAAAAAGAAGCCCTGATGCAATTACATAGAGGAAAAAAAAAAAAGTTACAGCTCTTGAAAGCCAGGGCGGAAAAAACTATTGTGATATGAACAAAAGTCACTGCAACGGGGGTTTGTTGAGGAGGTCCTCTGCTCAGGGTTTCTATAGCTCATATGTATTCTGCTTTCTTCTTCTTCATTTCCTCAGCACCAGCTTCAACCAACTTAAGTGTCTGTACAATAGGAATGAAATCTCCATTTCCCAGTGGTTTTGTGTTACAAAATAAGTGGAGACCTGTCTTCTGTAATATGATTGACTTCACCACCCAAGACCAGATGTACGCTTGCTTAAAGGATAAGATGGTCTATATGTTTGGAGACTCTACAGTGCGACAATGGTTTGACTATTTGACACAAAAGCTAACAGGTAAGTTGATTCTATATGATATATAATAATCCACATTGAGCAGAGCTACTTTACCCATTGGTGGGCAATGGTTATGCTACTTATGCCGCTGCTTCATTTTTTGTCCCCTGGTGGATAGGGGACAATTTAATCTTCTTATGGGGCCCTGAAAATTCAAGCAATACTTCTGAAATAGATATTTACATACACATGCACCACATAAATATCTAAATGCTATCAATATTCACAGTTAAGTCACATTAATATGACCACTTCCTATTTTCGACATCGATAGCATGTAACTGTGGAAGGAAGTCACATGGGGCACTGGCTTGGTATCCCTCATTCCTGTCATGGGTAAAGGTTGTAAAAAATATAATTATTGGCTTTCAGACCAAGGGTGGCATTATTTCTGAAGCTGGGCAGTTTGTGAACTGTTGCTGTGGTGAAAGTGTATTTGAGTGAACAAATGGCGTCATCGTGAATAAGCCAAGTGGAAATTGCGGAGCACAACTCGCCATTGAAGTAAGAGGGGAATACTGGCTACGGAGCCAGCTCTATTCTCTCCCCGGTTGTACATTACAGCTGACTCATGCTGTGAATGGTGTGGGTGCAGCTTCTGAGCCCACTCCATCTAAGCACCATACCGGCATGGTGCCTGGGAGACTTCCAAACCCTTCTGGCAGGGGATTATCAAACCCTTCTCTCACCGCACTTTCTTTACTATGGCAACGCAAGTTTGATTTATGGATGTAAAGAGTGCCTTGTAACAAGGGGTGTGGCCTTTAAAAATGGGGTGGGTAGGTAAAAGAGACATGGCTCGTGAGATTTTCAGCGGTGCGTAAGTGTAACTAAAGACATTTTTCAAAAATGTTCAAGTTTGGCACATTCATAAAAGATGGAAAAAATGTCTCTTGTCATTTTGACTCATTTTAAGGATTCCACTGTTAGAAAATGTGCCCATTCTAAAGATGGAGCAATTGCCCCAAAAAGGGCGGCTCCACCTATATGTGGCTTACCCTATTAATACCTAAACCTACTCTCTATTAACATATACAGAACAATTTAGCACACATAAATGTAGATAATGGATATATACTACTACAACGCACTTCAACAAGCGTGGTTCTCCCTCCATATACTGACAGAGAGTTCATCAAGTGATATCTATAAGTTCCTCTAGTTCTGGAACCAGACATAGTCTTACTGATATAGGGACTCACTCCAAATATAATGACTTATAATGTGTGCCTTGTAACAAGAGGTGTGGCCTTTAAAAATGGGGTGGGTAGGTAAAAGCGGCATGGCTCGTGAGATTTCAAGCGGTGCGTAACTGTAACTAAAGACACTTTTCAAAAATGTTCAAGTTTGGCACATTCTTAAAAGATTTAAAAAACGTCTCTTGTCATTTTGACTCATTTTAAGGATTCCACTGTTAGAAGATGTAATTTGTTTTGTTTTTCTCACAGAATTCAAGAACTTTAATCTCCACCGTGCTGGTCTCCATTCAAAGCTGTTTGCAGCAGATGATAAAAAGAATATCCTGTTGTTCTTTAAAAAGCACAGTCATCCTTTTGTTGCAACGCGCTTCTACATTGTTAAAGATGATTCTTACATGAGCGATGAGATTGATCACTTACCTGGAGGTCCACACCATGTCCCAGTTATCTCAATTGGTCAACACTTCAGGCCTTTCCCAGTCCAGCTCTTCATCAGGAGAGTTGTCAATGTACACCGAGCCGTGGAAAGACTTTTCCTGAGGAGTCCAGACACCAAGGTCATCATCAAGACTGAGAACACCCGAGAAATCCACCAGGATGTGGAGAGATTCAGTGACTTTCATGGCTACATCCAATACCTTATTGTAAATGAAGTCTTTAAAGATCTTCCTGTTGCTGTAGTTGATGCCTGGGACATGACTATTGCCTTCAATTCATATATGGTCCATCCACCAGAGTCTGTAGTCAGGAACCAGATACACATGTTCTTGTCATATATCTGTTCTTAACATGCATAAAAGGATTGTCCAGATTCAGAAAAACATGTCTGCTTTATTTTCAGAAACAGCACCACACTTGTCTATAGGCTATATCTAGTATTGCAGCTCATCCTCATTGAAGTCAAAAGAGGGCTGAGCTGCAATGTCAATCACAGAAACAAACAAAAAATTTCTGCACACTTGGGTTTTAGTTAAAAATCACTGCCAAAATAAATAAAACCCTATTTAAAATATACTTAATATGATTAAAAAATCCAAAACAATTACTATTTTGGAGTGAATATTAATAACTACAAATTAGTAGGCGAGTATACATATATTTGATAGTTACACTACCTCTAGATATATCAATACACCAATCAACCAACAATAGTCAACCAAATTGAGGGTAAGACAGGATATCTTTAAACATGATCATCTCTCTTTATTTCTTGTCCCTCAGTGTCTCTTCTAAAGACGGAGCAATTGCCCTGAAAAGAGCGGCCCCACCTATATGTGGCTCACCCTATTAATACCTAAACCTACTCTCTATTAACTTATACAGAACAATTTAGCACACATAAATGTAGATAATGGATATAAACTACTACAACGCACTTCAACAAGCGTGGTTCTCCCTCCATATACTGCCAGAGAGTTCATCAAGTGATATCCATAAGTTCCTCTAGTTCTGGAACCAGACATAGTCTTACTGATATAGGGACTCACTCCAAATATAATGGCCGGTAATGTGTTTCCCTGGACATTCCCAATAGCTCCCTTTTTATGTGATGGTGACATAGACCCTCCCAACTAAGGGCCTGTCCCAGTTTAAAATCCTTAGCAAACAACTGACCACCTCAAAACACTATTACCTGAATACACGACGTTCCTAGAGCTCAATTGCAGAAGCGCCACGCTCGCACATGGGTTGAAAGCAATAACTCACTGCCTCTATTAGCCAATCCACCGGAGCTTCTTGTATCTTGCGAGACGACGGGTTAGCCAATGTTGTTTGCTTTCCAGACAACCTAATAGGTTGTATCATTGTGATTGTTTGGCAAATGCTATCTTTTATTATTGGCGATCCTGCATCTGATCCAATATCATGCATTGTCTACATCTCAATGTTATCGAGTATCTTCACGCATGTGACCTCACACTCAGCCAGTGCCACCATTGTGCAACAGCGATATTGGCAGATCAGGCACTCTATATTAAAATTTCATCTATACCTAAGTTATCACACACCAAATATAATTCACATACAAAGTAAATGTAATAATAAAGTAAATGTAATAATAAATTAAATTTAATAACCAATGATGTTACTATAAAGGCGTTACTCCATAGTTAAAAATACATCCCTTTAATTATAGGTGTTAAAGCGGCTGAATAATGGAAAAAATGTTTGCCAATGACGGCATCACAGAAAATCATGGTGCATCAATTATTACGATACATGGAACATCTATACAGTGTCTTTCAGGTAATATATCTGTGCACCCAGTTTTCATCATAACCTATTGTCTCCATCTGGAGAAGATCTATAATGTTCTTACTCATAAATATCTTGACTCTAGTAAGAAAAAATAAAAGCGTTCTAGCAAGATGTTACAGGTATGTACAAGTTAGGCCAGGGACAGCCATTTACAGTCGTACACACATGATGAATCATAAACTATAATGAATGTCATTAGACAGATGGGTATAAGAACATACTGATTTGAATTCTCCCTTTGGCACTAGTGTGGACCCATTGGCATGGTTACATGTGGGGGCATAGCAGTTGTTAAATAAAACACCTAAAGTATAATGTCTCATGAAGACCATCTGGCTATAATGCCTTTAGTCTAAAAGTCTATTCAGTTTCTTTTTTAAGTAATTTTTTATCAGTGTTCCCTTTCCTAGAGGATACATTGATTTTTACAATACAGGTAAATAAATGATCAGAATAAACTCCAGCATCTTCCTGCCAAATGTGTTGTGACAGTGCAATCTCCCAATAGTGTCTAATATCACCGAGATGTTCTCTAAGGGCTTGTTCACACCGAGTTTTCACTCTGTGTTACAAGCGCTTTTTAGATCCATCTCGGGGACCGACAGGACGGACCCAGAGATGCATCTAACAATAAGCAGTGAGTTTATAACTGCTGGCTATGAGGAACACACACCGGCGTTCACATGAGAGATCGCCGCTGCGTGTTTCCATAGCGCAGCTCGGGTCCGTCTTTGAAAGAATTGCATGTCAAACACGCAGTGGCGATCTTTCATGTGAACGCCGCTGCGTCTTCCTCATAGCCAGCAGTGATAAAGTCACTGCTAATTGTTTAGATCTGTCTCTGGATCCGTCCTGTCGGCCCCCGAGATGGATCTAAAAAGCGCTTGTAACACGGAGTGAAAACTCCGTGTGAACAAGCCCTAATTCTTCTTGTAAACTGTCTGATTGCTTTTTCAACATATTGCTTGCCACATACGCAAGTACATAAATATACGACACCATGTGTATGGTAAGTAATGAAATCCAATCTTAAGAACTTTTTTTGGTCACATGGCTTTTAAATGTTTTAGATTTTTTCACAAATAGACAAGTCATATACCCGGCACACTTATGCATTCCAATTGGCCTCCTATCCAACCATGTTCCTACCCTTTTTGGTGGCACATAGTGGCTGTGAACGAGTCTGTCATAGATAGATCTTCCTGTACTGTTCCCATAGCACATCCCCCAGATCCACATCTGCCCTCAAAATATTCCAGTGTCTAATAAATTGGTACAGTCATCATATGTTGCAATAATTCTAAATTGGGTATTAACTTCCCACTTTTTGATTTCTGCTAAATTAATAAGTGATTTCCTATCTCTAGTTAGGGGATTCTTATAGGCTTGTTTAAATGTGGATAGGGGGTAACCTCTCTCCAGTAACCTATAACAAAATTACTTCTCATGATGGTGATATTTCTCAATTCTAGAACAGTTTCGCCTTATATGAAAATATTGTCCCTTGAAGACACCTTTTTTAAGACTTATGGGGTGATAACTCTCCCATTGAAGGAGACTGTCAGTAGCTGTCTCCTTATGATGGGAAGAAGTTTGGATGTGTCCGCTGTAATCTCTGCGGACTTTGAGATCTAAAAAAGATATTTCATGTCCATGTATCTCAAAAGAAACTTGAGGCCTACATCATTGGTATTTCAGGCTTTTACAAATACCTTAAACAATACCTCTGTGTTCTGCCACAACATTAAGACGTCATCAATATAAGGGCCTCAAAATAAAATATTCACTGTAAAGGACTCCATCTCCTCTCTGAACACCCGGTTCCTCTCCCATCAGCCCAGGAAGAGATATGTGTATGAGGGAGCACAAGGGCTCCTCATCGCTCTCCACATGAGCTGGAAGTAGACCCTGAACCCAAAGAGGAAATAGTTGTGTTTAAGAATGAATTCCAGCAATTGCAACACAAATTAATTAATGTGTGGTCTACGTCTTGTTTTTAGGAAGGACTGAACAGCAATTAAACACCAATAATGTGGGATACTGTTGTACAATGCCTCCACATCTATTGCGGCAAGCTTAACATTATGATCAATTATTCACCCTTCCAACCTTTGTTAAGTACATTTTTTAAGTACAACTGAGGAATCCCTAAGGTATGATGGTAATAACATAACAAAGTCTCTTAATGTCAGATCAACATATACTCCTAAGTTTTGTTTCAGGGAATCAATTCCTGACATAATCCTTTCAAGGGGTTCATTTCCTTATGTATTTCAGATACAGTTTTAGTTGGTCAATCCAAGGTACCTACAGACAGGTTAATTAGAAAATCACATGAGCACCACATTCCAAAAACACCTACAAAATTATGTTTAAACTTTTAATTGGAAGGTATACTAAACAACTTTAAAATATAACTTTTATTTAGTGCATTAAAAGAATGAAAGGTTCTTTCATTCTTTTAATGCACCAAATAAAAGTTATATTTTAAAGTTGTTTAGTATACCTTCCAATTAAAAGTTGAAACCGTTTTAGTTGGTAATAACAAGTGGGATTCCTTATTGGAGAGGAGGCCCCCCTGCACTGCCCCAATAATGATGGATTCCAATTCTGCCAAAAAAAAATCATCAGTGATATCTCTAGGTAGTACAGCTTACCCAGATTTGTCTTCCAGAAGGCGGGTGCACATGGAGACCTACTTATTATGATCTGAAGGATCTATTATACAGACAGGGTCTGACTAACAGGGGTTTTGCCAAGAAGTGAGTTCATACCTCTCAATCTGATCAGGACAGACTATAAACAAAGCACAGCAGCCTCACAGACACGAGAGGGAGGGGGCCTGAGCTGCAACTCTGAGGAAGCAGAGGAAGCAGGGAGCGTAGTGGAATGTGTACTCGTATAATACGGTAGAACCAGTGGATTCTCTACACAAAAGACACACCATCTTTCTCCACAGCCCCTTGCTAGCTCCTGAGTAGTAAAGAGGAAGCAGGGAGCATTGTGCAATGTGTACTCAAATAAAACTTTAGAACCAGTGGATTCTCTGTACAAAAGACACAACATCTTTCTCCACAGTCCCTTGAAAGCTCGGTCATGTTCGCTGTCATCAGATAAGAAGTGCAGACAATTCAAGCTCCACCAGATCACCTCCTCAGCTCCTGTCAGCTGGAGCTGGTCCTATCTAATGCAAACTTTTAAGTAACTAAGGGCTTGTAATGAAAGCTGTAGCTCTCATAGGATTCACTTTTTGTAATCACATATATTTAGAAAAGTGATTAAATACCCATTTTGGAGGATCCCACGTCAACATTACATCATGGCAAAACCCCTTTAAGTGACAGTAACACTTCCTTCTCCTCTAATAATATTCTCATAAGTCGCAGGGAATGCTCCAATAATTCTTTTTCCCACTTTTTCATTAGTTGCGGGCATCTGGACCTGGGTGATGGACCGACTTGTAGCTTCGGACCCCTGGGAACTAAGTTAGATTTAATATAATTTTCCAAGCTTTGAGTTTCCCTGAAGGACGTGATGTTTTCTTTATATACCATATATACAGTGTGTGCAGAATTATTAGGCAAGTTGTATTTGAGAGGATTCTTTTTTATTATTGAACATCAACTATGTTCTCAATCAACCCAAAAGACTCAAATATCAAAGCTTAATATTTTTGGAAGTTGGAGTGGGGTTGTTTTAGATTTGACTATCTTAGGAAGATATCGGTTTGTGCAGGTAATTATTACTGTGCAGAATTATTAGGCAACTTAATTAAAACCAAATCTATCCCCATCTCACTTGTTTCTTTTCACCCGGTAAACCAATATAACAACAGATAATTTAGAAATAAACATTTTAGACATTCAAAAACAAAACCGAAAACAAATCAGTGACCAATATAGCCACCTTTCTTTATGATGACACTCAAAGGCCTTCCATCCATAGATTCTGTCAGTTGCATGATCTGTTTACGATAAACATTGTGTGCAGCAGCCACCACAGCCTCTCAGACACTGTTCAGAGAGGTGGACTGTTTTCCCTCCCTGTATATCTTACATTTTAGGAGGGACCACAGGTTCTCTATGGGGTTCAGATCAGGGGAACAAGGGGCCATGTCATTATTTTTTCTTCTTTTAGACCTTTCCTGGCAGCCACGCTGTGGAGGATTTGGATGCATGTGATGGAGCATTGTCCTGCATGAAAATCATGTTTTTCTTGAACAATACTGACTTCTTCCTGTACCACTGCTTGAAGAAGGCATCTTCCAGAGACTGGCAGTAGGTCTGGGAGTTGAGCTTCACAACATCCTCAACCCGAAAAGGTCCCACAAGTTCATCTTTGATGATACCAGCCCATACCAGTACCCCACCTTGCTGGCATCGGAATGGAGCTCTCTGCCCTTTACTGATCCAGCCTCGGGCCCATCCATCTGGCCATCATGAGTCCACTCTCATTTCATCAGTCCATAAAACCTTAGAAAAATCAGTCTTAAGATATTTCTTGGCCCAGTCTTGACGTTTTATCTTATGTTTCTTATTCAAAGGTGGTTGTTCTTCAGCCTTCATTACCTTGGCCATGTCCCTGAGTATCGCACACCTTGTGCTTTTTGATACTCCAGTAACGTTGCAGCTCTGAAATATGGCAAAACTGGTGGCTAATGGCATCTCGGCAACTTCACGCTTGATTTTCCTCAATTCATGGGCAGTTATTTTGGGCCTTTTTTTTATTCAACACGCTTCTTGCGACCTCGTTGGCTATTTGCCATGAAACGCTTGATTATTCGTTGATCACTCTTCAAAAATTTGGCAATTTCAAGACTGCTGCATCCCTCTGCAAGACATCTCACAATTCTTGACTTTTCAGAGTCCGTCAAATCTCTCTTCTGACCCATTTTGCCAAAAGAAAGGAAGTTGCCTAATAATTAAGCACACCTTATACAGTATAGGGTGTTGATGTCATTAGACCACACCCCTCCTCATTACAGAGATGCACATCACCTGATTTAATAATTGGTAGTTGGCTTTTAAGCCTATACAGCTTGGAGTAGGACAACATGTATAAAAAGGATGATGTGATCAAAATACTCTTTTGCCTAATAATTCTGCACACAGTGTAATTCCTTAGATATCACTTTTAGGTTAATTCTATCCATGTCCTTGCTCAAATTAAAATCTAAAAATATTTTTTGAGCTTCTTTTAGCCATCTTTCAGTACCAAGAGGCCTGCTTAAAAAACTTCCATTTATTATTAATACAAATTACAGAAACAAACAAAAAATCTATTCAAACCTGAGTTTTAGTTAAATCACTGCCAAAATAAATAAAACCCTACTTAAAATGTAACTTTTACTTAAAAAATGTAAAAAAATTACTATTTTGGAATGAATATTAATCACTGCAATGTAATTGGTGTGTATACATATATTTTATAGTTACACTCTCTCTATCAATGGCTCACCTGATTAATACCGGAGCCAACTTCCTATTAACATATACAGAACAATTTAGCACAAGTAAATGTAGATAATGGATGTGTATGACCTTTATAGAATGTCAGACATAGTTCTCTCTATATATACTGCCAGAGGGTTCATCACAGGATATCTATGAGTTCCTCTAATTATGGAACCAGACATGGTTCTTTTGAAATAGGGATGCTCAAAAACAAACAAATATTTTGTTTAATCAGCTCACCTGCAACCTGATGGACTATCCCAAGTGAGGTATGGTTGGGGAGAACCACTCCCTTCATTGAAACCAACAGCAAAAAAATTTTCAATAGCCAGCGTCCAGCTCGAGGGACTGAGCACAACAAGATGGTATAAATTCATAAAAAATACCTTTATTATATTTTATTAAAAAGTCAGGTATGTAATACATCTAGAACTCTTTGTCAATTGGGATGCGTAAGTGTGGCGAGTGTGGGTCTTGGCCATTTGTGAAAAATCTAAAGCATTTAAAAGCCATGTGACCAAAAAGAGACCAAATTCCTGTTTTCAAATGAAAGTAAATTTTGCATTTCATTTGGAAATCAAGGTCCCAGAGTCTGGAGGAAGAGTGGAGAAACACAATCCAAGCTGCTTGAGGTTTATTGTGAAGTTTCCACAATCAGTGATGGTTTGAGGAGCCATGTTATCTGCTGGTATTGGTACATTGTGTTATATCAAGTCCATGGTCAGCACAGTCAGACATTTTTGAGAACCTCATGCTTCCTACTACCGACAAACTAAATGGAGAGGCTGATTTCATTTTCTAGCTGGACTTGGCACCTGCCCACACTACCAAAAGTACCAATACCTGGCTTAATAGCCACAGTATCACTGTGCATTATTGGCCAGCAAACTCGATTGACTTTAACAAGATGGAGTATCTATAATGAGAGACACCAGAGCCAACAATGCAACCAAGCTGAAGGGCGCTAAAACAACAATCTGGACTTCCATAACACCTCAGCAGTGTTACAGGCTGGTCGCCTTTATGTCATGCGAATTGATTGAGTGATTCATGCAAAAGGGGCCCCGACAAAGTATTGAGCGCATATACTGTACAGACCTTTCAGCAGGCCAGCATTTCTATATTACAATTCATTATTTTGGTTAATCTTATACACCCCTGTGAAAGGATTATGCTTATTGCCTCATAAATTCCAAGTTAGTGAAGGTGCAGCAGTCAGAAGGGTGAGTTGTGTCCCCAGAGCAATGGTAAAGAGCGATGGGGAATGGCAACAGAAAATTATATTAATGTGGAACTGCACCTATCATGTAGGTTAAGGGAGGTATAGGTCTTTTAAAAACTTTGTTTCCTCCTATTGATCCAGAATATGAAACCCTTAAGGCATTAATCAATCTGCCCTAAAAGGAATAGTTCACCTTTGATCCCAAATCACAATCAGACATTCTAAATAAGAATTATATACATCTTCATATGTGGTAATGTTGTTTAGTTGTAAGTATTGTCTAAACCAGACTTGGGCATTGTGAGGCCCGCAGGCCCTATCTGACCTGCTAACTAGTTGGATGTGGACCGCGGCCCGTACAATGCCTAGGTCTGCTAGACCATACTAATAGCAGCGCTGAAGGCCCGCCGCTGCCAAGAAACACTGAGAGCCCTCAGCGCTACCTGTCCGTGGTGCTATTAATGAATTGACTTCATCGCACTGTTGCCGGAGGAGTGTCCCGGCGCTGGCGGCATGATGACGTCATGGGAATACTGTATGTTTTGATACTATTTTTAAATTGTAGCTTTACAGGGTGCAATGAGGATCTGCCATGAAGTGGGGGCTACTCTTTTTGGGGTGAGCCATGTGCCAGATAAGAAGGGGTAACAGGGTCCAGTTAAGGGACTTATTCCATTCCCATTTTATATCTGATCAAGAATATCAAGAGGAACCATTACAGACTGGGACGGTAGCATTTGTTATGTAAGTGAATACAACTATTGCTGGTTGACAGCTTGTATGATTAGCTTACTGTCCCCCTATGTAGCATTTTTCAATATTCTTACTTACTTTTTTTTAAAGAAATATACAGCTCTGGAAAAAATTAATAGACAACTGAACAATTTTCTAAAAATCAGCATCTCTACATGTCTGACAACCATTTCATTCCAGTGTCAGTTGAATTCCAACCAAAGTCCACCTCATTCTACTTAATGTGCTTCTGATTAGGTGATCACCTGAACAAATCTTATTTAATAAAGGAAAGTATAAAAAACACTGCTGTGGTCTTCACAATCCTCTTGCAATAGGACAAGCTGGATGGCAAAACAAGTGCTAGGAATCGGCCAAAAGTATTTTGAATGAAAAAATAACTTTTACCATGTCAGAGGAGTGGAAAACAAAACTCTTCCTGACCTAAAACATTAGACTTATTGTTTCTATATAAATATGAACTTGTTTTCTTTGCATTATTTGAGGCTTGACAGCGCTGCTGCTTCATTTTTTTTTTAAGATTTCGCATTTACTGCAAATAAATAAATGTTTTGCTTTGCATTCGGGAGACATGTTGTCAGTATTTTATATACAAAAATAACAATGTACATTTTTCTCAAAACCATTTTTCTAAAACTACCATTGAAGAGAAAAATCAGAGAAACTGAAAATTTTGCAGTGGTCTCTTAATTTTTTTAGAGCTGTATATATATATATATATATATACAGGGATACCCCGTGATCCGTCGATTCGGTATCTGTCATTTCGCAGTTACGTCACCGTCGGTTTTGCGAAAAACCTCGTTATGCGTCGTTTGTGTTTCACAGTTACGTCGCTCCACGTAGTACAGTAGTTACGTTACTGTACGTGGAGCAATGTAAGTGCTGTAAAGCCACATCACTTTACTGCTGCCAGCTTGCCTTTCTGACTGCAGTAGCACAGAGACTAGAGAGTTCGGAAAATCTTGTCTCTCTGAAGCATGGCAGAACCTAGCACTAAACATGCTTGTGATAAGCACATAGCCAAGAGAACTCGCAAGAGCTACAGTCTAGAGCTAAAGTTAGATGTGATCCGTCGAATTTCAGCACCGCTGAAATAGGCCGCATCCTTTCGCTTCCAGGAAGCACAATACGCACCATCAAAAAGGAAGCAGCAAATATCCGTGCTTGTGTTGAACGCTGCACACCGATATCATCAAGTTGGTGACAAAAAACGCAATCACTACTGGAGAAAATGGAACATTTCCTGGCAATTTGGATTCAAGAAATGAATCACATGAAGTCGCCAACAAGCCAAGCTGTAATTATGGAGAAGGCTAAAAGTCTGTACAGTGAGCTGAAAAATATGGATGCCTCACAATCCACTAATCTGGCAGCTACTGCAATAGATGAAGATTTTAAGGCTAGTCGTGGGTGGTTCGACCGATTCAGGAGACGACAAATCTTCACAACCTGAAACTGACTGGTGAGCTCAGTAAGTGCAGATACAGAAGAGCCCAAAAATTTGTTCCTGAGCTCCAAGAAATCATTGAAGGTGTGGTTACTCAGCTAAACAAGTTTTTTAATGTGGATGAAACAGCTCTGTTTTGGAAGCGGATGCCATCACGAACCTACATTTCCCGTGAAGAGAAGGTTGCTCCAGGATTTAAAGCAGAGAAAGACAGAGTCACAATTTTGCTGGCGTAAAATGCAGAAGGTGATTGCAAATTAAAACCTCTCCTTGTCTACCAGAGTGAAAATCCAAGAGCATGAAGAATCATCCCAAATCTAGCCTTCCTGTTTGTGGAAAAGCAATAAAAAAGCCATGGATGTACAAGCGTCATTTTTCAGGACTTTATTGTTCAGTACTGTGTGCCGTTTTTGAGAGATTACTGCAGGAGAGAGAATCTCGATTTCAAAATTTTACTTTTGATGGACAACGCAACATCCCACAAGTTAGATTACGAGAGCCTCTGCCAAAATATTAAAGTGGTCTTTCTGCCTCCAAACACCACTTCTCTATTGCAACCCTTGGACCAAGGCGCTATTGCAACAGTGAAGGCGTATTATCTCCGGCGCACATTTCGGAAGATGATCAATGAAACTTCTGGAGAAGGTAAATTCACAATTCGTGAATTCTGGAAAAAATTCAACATTATGGATTGCATTGATAACATAGCGCAATCATGGGAAGAGGTCACCAAGAAATGCATGAATGGTGTGTGGAGCAAGCTGACACCTTATTTCGTGCAAGAATGCAATGGCATCGAGGACATCAGTTCTTTACATCAAAACATTGTGTCATTTGCAAATGCTGTTGGCTTTGATGAAGTTGATGAAGAGAATGTGCGAGAATCATTAGAATGTCACAGAGAAGATCTGACACTGGAAGAATTGATAGAACTGGACCAACAATCTACAGGACAAGGGAGCAAAGATGATGAGGAGGAGGAGATGATGAAAGAAACCAAAACACTCTCTGTTGCTAAGCTCAAAGAAGCTTTATCCCTTTCGGAGATGGTCTCGAACATCTTTCAAGAAAATGATCCTATTTTAGAACGCTCCCTTAAGGTTAGCAGGGCCTTAGAGGACGCAGTTGCTTGCTATAGAGAAATTTACAGCTCAAAATTCCAGGCAAGCAAACAAATGACGCTGGATGGTTTCTTTGCCAACCCAACATCATCAAGTTCAAAACCAGCTGAAGTGTGGACAAAAAGTTTTCAATTTTGCAGAACGTTTTACCAGTGGACATCACGGTGGACACCAGCGACGATGACCCTGACGATCCATCTCCCATTCCACTTGCATCTGAATAACCTACAGGTACAGTACAGTGATGTCAGTGTTCAGGTTTTGTTTAAAGGGGTTTTACCACCACAGACAATGATTGCATCATTGTTAATAGGTGCAGGTACCACAGGTGGGACCCACACCGATCTTGGGATGGTGAACCTGAAAGTCAAACAGCAGAATGCTGTTTAACTTTCAGGGGCTCCATCCCAAGATCGGTGTGGGTCCCACCTGTGGTACCTGCGCCTATTAACAATGATGCAATCATTGTCTGTAGTGGTACAGTACTGTAAAACCCCTTTAATAAGCAGTGCAATAAGATTACATCTTTTCATATTTACCTACAGATTACCAAATGCTAGCACAGCAGTTTCAGCATCGGTGCGGTCGGCACAGGCGATGATTTGGAACGCAACCACCCTCTAGTACAGTACTGTACATTGTTCCTTAAGCCTTGTTAGTGTATCTTCTAATACTGTACTGTACATTGTTCTTAATGACTTGTTATCTTCTAATTTGATACTGTACAGTACATTGTTCCATAAGCCTTGTTAGTGTATCTTCTAATACTGTACTGTACATTGTTCTTAATGACTTGTTATCTTCTAATATGATACTGTACTGTACATTGTTCCCTAAGCCTTGTTATCCTCTAATACGGTATTGTACTGTTCTATACTGTACATTCTTTTTTTTATGCCATGTTGTCCTATATACTGTACTGTACATTGTTCCTTATAAAGCCAAAAAATTCAATTGCCAGCTCACCACATGCTACAGTATATCCGCTGCCAGAGTCGTGTCCACACGTATCCCGCTGGAGTATAGCATGGAGTAGCATGAGGGATTACGAGGAAATTATACAGCGGTTCTGACCATGAATTGCCATAGATAAAACTTTGCCAAGTTTATTGATATCCATTAAAACGAGACAGCATCCTTGAATGGTACAAAGATCAGTTCCAACTAACGAGTTTTGTTAGCGGCGCTGCACGCTTACACAGCCGGCCGCCGTCTTGTTTTAATAGATATCAATGAACTTGGCAAAGTTTTATCTATGGCAATCCATAGTCGGAACCGCTGTATCATTTCTTCATAATCACACATTGTTCTTTATGCCTTGTTATCCTCTAATACAGTACTGTGCATAGTTTTTCATGCCTTGTTACATTAAACTGCATTGTTCGGTACCTTTGGTTTCCTGCCTCGTTATCCGTCGTACATTTCTGGAACGTAATCCCCGCGGATAACGGGGTATACCTGTATGTATATATATATATATATATATATATATATTATATATATATATATATATATATATATAATACACACTTTTATTTACCAATGGTAACAGTATTTTGGATTTAAAGTATATTAGTAAAAGTTATGTTCTGTTCTTCATGTAGTTAGTGATGATGATTGTGCATATGTGTCTGCCTATCTCTGCCTTCATGTATGTAATGACCATATGTATGTGAGCAGCCATCTATGTGGTGAGGGTGTATATGTGTCCTTCCACCGGGGCTGTATTTACCATTAGGTACTGAAGGGCCAGTGCCTAGGGTTGCATCCTGCAGGAGGACATCAGCCAGTGAAAATAATAATGGGCACATATTGTGTGTAGCGGGCGACGCCGCGCTCCGGCCCACGGGCCACGGGCGCACCCGTGCCCTCGCTCTGGGATCCCTGCCCGGGACGGGTGGCGCTGCTGGCCGCGGGACGGGCCGCGGGACGGGCCGCGGGCGCGCTCGCTCCGGCCACTCACCTGACCTCGTTCCTGCTCTGTCGGCGTCCTCTGCCGGCCGCGGCGCGCGTGCCCACTCTCTAGCGCACGCGCGCGCTCGTGCGCTCGTCCTCGTACATTTAAAGGGCCAGCGCGCCAATAATTGGCTGCTTGCCAGGTGCTGCCCCTATATATTGGTGACGTCAGCGGGACTTCCTTTGCTGAATCTATGTTGCCCCGTGCCCTAGAGAAAGCGTTCCAAGCATATCTCGCCTTCCCGTGTACCAGACCCCTTGCTACGTTTCTCGACTCCGAACCTCTTCCGCCTGCCCTGACCTTCCTGCCTGTCCACGACCACGAACCATTGCCGCCTGCCCTGACCTCATGGCCTGCCCATGACTACGATTCTTGGACTACGATTCTGTACCTCGCTGCGCCTCGGCCGCCATCGCAAGCAAGTCACGTCAGGGGGGACGACCTGGTAGCCTCACGCCGCAGCAAGTCCATCCCGCTTTGCGGCGGGCTCTGGTGAAAACCGGGGGCTACTTAGATTCCGTTCCCTGGCGTGGCTTAGCTATCATCGCTTGCGGTGGTCCAGAGGGTCCAACACCCAGCCGTTACAGTTAGATCCAGCCATGGACCCCGCCAAGGTGCCCGTGCCAAGTCGAGCGGATCTCACGAACATTGTCGCCCAACAGTGCAGTCAGCAAGATCGCGCAACTAGCGCAGCACTTGGGTCAGCTGTCCGCCATGATGCGCCAAGTGCTGGCATCTCAGCAGCCGCAACCGGCCTCTTCGCCAGCGGTTCCTGTAGCCCCTGCCGTCCTGCTGGCAACCGTGGGCCCGAAGCTTCGCCTTCCTCTACCCTCCAAGTTTGACGGGACTCGAAGCTTTGCAGAGGTTTCATCACACAGTGTTCCATGCACGTAGAGCTGATGGCCGACCAGTTTCCTACCGAAAGGTCTAAGGTGGCGTTCGTGGTGAGCCTGTTATCCGGGAAGGCCCTGGCCTGGGCGACGCCTCTTTGGGACCGGAATGATCCTGTGACCGCAGACCTACAGGCCTTCCTCTCAGAATTCCGCAGCGTCTTCGAGGAGCCTGCGCGTGCGTCTTCTGCGGAGACCGCGCTACTGAACCTTCGTCAGGGGGACTCCTCCGTAGGAGATTATGTGGTCCAGTTCCGCACCCTAGCCTCCGAGCTGGCATGGAATGACGCCGCTCTCTGCGCCACTTTCAAGAAGGGCCTAGCAAGCAGAGTAAAGGACGCACTGGCAGCAAGGGATCTTCCATCTTCGTTGAGCGAGCTCATCCACCTGGCCACACGCATTGACGTGCGTTTTGCAGAAAGACAGCAGGAGCTCCGCCAGGAGCGTGATTCGGCACAACCTCGCCGTCTACCTCGTCTGGCTCCTGTGTTCCAGAGATCTCCACTGCCTCCTTCTCAGGTTTCCACCGAAGAACCCATGCAGGTGGACCGGGCTCACTTGTCAGAGTCTGAGCTGTCCCGCCGCCGGATGGAGAACCTTTGTCTCTACTGCGCCAGTCCGGATCATTTTCGTAGAAGTTGTCCGCAGCGTCCTCAGCGGTCGGGAAACGCTCGCACCTAGGAGCCGTAGGAGAGGCGTCCCTAGGTGCTCAGTCTTCCTCTCCACGACTGATGTTGCCAGTGGAGGTAACGACGGACGCTGGCCTATCTCTTCGAGTCTCTGCCTTCCTGGACTCCGGCTCTGCCGGGAACTTCATTCATGCCTCCTTGGTGTCTCGCTATCGCGTGCCAGTCATCCGCTTGGAAAAGCCTTTGCTCATCTCTTCAGTCAGCGGGGAGCTTCTCAGCGACTCCATCCAGTTCATCACCCGGCCCGTTACCCTCCGGGTAGGGGTCCTACACACGGAGAAGATCTCCTTTCATGTCCTGCCTCGCGCTTCTTCGGCGATCCTGTTGGGGCTGCCCTGGCTGCAACGTCACGCCCCTACGCTTGATTGGAAGACAGGCGAAGTTCTACGCTGGGGATCGGAGTGCCAGGATCTCTGTTTGGTGGCACCACGCCCGGTGTCCATCTCTCCGTCCCAGTCATCCGTCAAGCCTCTACCGGGTCTGCCAGCGGAGTACCAGGATTTCAGTGATGTGTTCTCGGAGAAACAGGCTGAGAAGCTACCACCCCATCGGCCATATGACTGTCCCATAGACCTCCTTCCCGGAACCAGTCCTCCACGGGGTAGGGTCTACCCTCTGTCCGTGCCCGAGACTCAGGCCATGTCGGCATATATACAGGAGAATCTGGCAAAGGGGTTCATACGCAAGTCCTCCTCGCCCGCCGGGGCTGGCTTCTTTTTCGTCCAGAAGAAAGACGGGTCTCTTCGGCCGTGTATCGATTACAGGGGGCTGAACAAGATCACGGTGAAGAATCATTACCCTCTACCCCTGATATCGGAGCTCTTTGATCGTCTTCGTGGTGCCAAGGTGTTTACTAAATTGGACCTGCGCGGTGCCTATAACCTCGTCAGAATTCGTGAGGGGGCGAGTGGAAAACGGCTTTCAACACCCGGGACAGTCATTTCGAGTACCTCGTGATGCCTTTTGGGCTATGCAACGCCCCAGCCGTGTTTCAGGAATTCGTCAATGACGTATTCAGAGACTTGCTGTACACCTGCATCATAGTGTATCTGGACGATATTCTAATTTTTTCTCCTGACACACAGGCTCATCGGGTACAAGTACGCCAGGTCCTGCGATGTCTGCGGAACAATCGACTGTATGCTAAGCTGGAGAAGTGTCGGTTCCACCAGAACAGTCTTCCCTTCTTTGGGTACATAGTCTCCGATCGTGGTCTGCAGATGGACCCAGCTAAACTTTCCGCGATCCAGCAATGGCCACGCCCTGTCGGTCTTCGGGTGATTCAACGCTTCCTGGGTTTCGCCAACTACTACCGGCAGTTTATTCCCCACTTTTCTTCGCAGGTGGCTCCCATCGTGGCCCTCACCCGGAAGAATGCCAATCCGAGATGTTGGTCCCCGTCTGCTGAAGAAGCATTCTCTCAACTGAAGTCAGCGTTTTCTTCAGCACCTATCCTGGTTTGCCCGGATCCGGATAAGCCCTACAGCCTGGAGGTGGACGCCTCTTCCGTGGGAGCAGGGGCGGTCCTGACCCCGAAGGGTCCTAATGGCACAACGGGTACTTGCTGCTTTTTCTCCAGGACCTTCTCGCCAGCGGAACGTAACTATACCATAGGAGATCGGGAACTGCTGGCCATCAAATTGGCTCTGGAGGAGTGGCGACATTTGCTGGAGGGGGCCGTCATCCTTTCGACGTCTTCACGGACCACAAGAATCTTCAGTACCTCCAGACTGCCCAGCGTTTGAATCCTCGCCAGGCCAGGTGGTCTCTCTTTTTCTCTCGCTTTGACTTCAGGATACATTTCCGGCCGGCCGAGAAGAACGTCAAGGCTGATGCCCTCTCCCGAGCCTCTGACGTTACTGGAGAAGAACCGATGTCCCAGCACATTATTGCACCCGAACGGCTGGTCCACGCGGCTCCTGTGGATCTTGGGAGGGTACCACCGGGCAAGACCTACGTTCGTCCGGCGCTCAGACAGAGAATTCGAGGAGTGGGGGCATAGTTCTCTTCTGGCTGGTCACCCCGGGGTACGAAAGTCCCACGCCCTCATCTCACGGCGCTACTGGTGGCCAACCCTGCCCCAGGACATCAAAGACTTTGTTCTCTCCTGTGTCACGTGTGCCCGGAACAAGGTTCCACGCCATAGGCCCTCGGGCCTCTTAGTCCATCTGCCCGTCCCAGAGTCTCCATGGACACACATAGGCATGGACTTCATCACGGACCTTCCGCCCTCTTCGGGGAATTCTGTCATCTGGGTGGTCACGGACCGATTCTCTAAAATGTCCCACTTCGTGCCACTCCCTGGTCTTCCCTCGGCTCCACAACTGGCAGGACACTTCTTCCAGCATATTTTTCGTCTGCATGGATTACCCTTGCATATCGTGTCTGATCGGGGCGTCCAATTTGTCTCCAAGTTCTGGCGGGCCCTGTGTTCTCGCTTGCAAGTTAAATTGGACTTTTCTTCTGCCTACCATCCCCAGACTAATGGTCAAGTGGAGAGGGTGAATCAGATATTGGGCGAATACCTGCGCCATTTCACGTCCGGCCGTCAGGACAACTGGGCCGAGCTGCTGCCGTGGGCTGAGTTCTCCTACAACCATCGGGACTCTGATTCTACGGGCGTTTCTCCATTCCTGGTGGTCTACGGTCGTCACCCACGCCCGCCCCTCCCCTTGGCTACGACTTCCGAGGTTCCCGCTGTGGACAACCAAGTGCAGGACATCAAGGCCATCTGGCGGGAGACTCGACTTGCCTTAATCCGGGCCTCTGCCCGCATGAAGACCCAGGCCGACAAGAGGAGAAGGCCTCCTCCCACATTCCAGCCAGGAGATAAGGTGTGGCTCTCTGCCAGATACGTACGCCTCAAGGTCCCCAGCTATAAGTTGGGTCCGCGGTTTCTGGGGCCTTTTAGGGTGCTCCGTCAAATTAATCCAGTGTGCTACAAGCTCTGCCTACCCCCTTCTCTTCGGATTCCCAACGCCTTCCACGTCTCCCTCCTAAAGCCCCTGGTCTTGAACCGGTTCTCTCGGAAGAGTGCGTCTCCTTCTCCGGTGGTTGAGTCTTCCGATGTATTTGAGGTCAAGGACATCTTGGCCATGAAGACCATCAGGGGTAAAAAGTTCTTCCTGGTCGACTGGAAGGGCTGCGGTCCCGAAGAGAGGTCCTGGGAACCAGAATCTAATATCTTGGACCAGGATCTTGTCCGCAGGTTCCTTCGGCCTAAAAAGAGGGGGAGACCTAAGGGGGGGGGTACTGTAGCGGGCGACTCTGGGATCCCTGCCCGGGACGGGTGGCGCTGCTGGCCGCGGGACGGGCCGCGGGCGCGCTCGCTCCGGCCACTCACCTGACCTCGTTCCTGCTCTGTCGGCGTCCTCTGCCGGCCGCGGCGCGCGTGCCCACTCTCTAGCGCGCGCGCTCGTCCTCGTACATTTAAAGGGCCAGCGCGCCAATAATTGGCTGCTTGCCAGGTGCTGCCCCTATATATTGGTGACGTCAGCGGGACTTCCTTTGCTGGATCTATGTTGCCCCGTGCCCTAGAGAAAGCGTTCCAAGCATATCTCGCCTTACCGTGTACCAGACCCCTTGCTACGTTTCTCGACTCCGAACCTCTGCCGCCTGCCCTGACCTTCCTGCCTGTCCACGACCACGAACCATTGCCGCCTGCCCTGACCTCACGGCCTGCCCACGACTACGATTCTTGGACTACGATTCTGTACCTCGCTGCACCTCGGCCGCCATCGCAAGCAAGTCACGTCAGGGGGGACGACCTGGTAGCCTCACGCCGCAGCAAGTCCATCCCGCTTTGCGGCGGGCTCTGGTGAAAACCGGGGGCTACTTAGATTCCGTTCCCTGGCGTGGCTTAGCTATCATCGCTTGCGGTGGTCCAGAGGGTCCACCACCCAGCCGTTACATTGTGTTTATTTTTTTTCCCTACCTGCCTTTCTAACAGGTGTCTTTCCAGCAGGGTAGGAGGGAAAGAGTTCGGCGGCATACTACTGGAGTTATATGAAGCAGAAACTGGAGGATTTGCAGCACTGTGTGCATCATGCATAGAGCTCTTCTTTCTGAGTGCTTTGAAACCTCGTCTGTAGCTTACTCCTGATGCCGGGACAGAGAGGAGGAGGAGAGGAGCTCTCAGAAGGGCAGTATGCAGAGGCTCAGGAGCAGTAATCTGCCTGCAATCCTGTTTGGTGTGTCTCCCCCTCCCCTATAACCTGTGCATCAGGCTGCTTTCAACACCATGCTGAGGTTTGCATGATGATCAGGTGCATTTTGTGTCACTGTCTGTACGTGTGTGCATGTCTGTGTGTATGTTTCTGTCATCCTTGCCAACTTTTGGAAATGGCCTTCAGGGAGATTTTGAATTGCAGCTTGCCACCTTGATGGTTTGAGTGGGGCACACCCCCTGATTTAAATGACACGCCCTCTTTTGTACAAAGCCACACCCCATTGTCACATCTGTATAACAGCTTTGGAGATCACATCCCTTATCAGTAAAGCTGATAAGGGATGTGGTATCATTCAGCTTTACTGGACGTTGGATCTAACCAGCATCCAAGCTGGGTAACACCACATCAGCTTTCCTTCAGAGTCAAGCTACAATGTGGTCCCTCTGCACCAAGTGATGTCAGGGCAGCATCTCATGATGCTTTACCCTGGCACCACCACTATATAAAGAGCAACCCAGAGCCAGTAAAAAAAAAGTCCTCAGATGTATACAGTGGTTTAGCTGCTATATAGCCTTAGTGTTTTTGGGCACGGTTTTTGCCCTGGATATTAATTTGCATGGGTGGAAACCTCATCAAAACCTCATCAAAAACCTCTCATGAAGAAGTGTGTTTCAGGCGAGGTTTTGATGCTGTTTTGGGGCTGAAAAATCAGCTTCCAAATACGCCGTGTGGATATACCCTAATAGGCATGCCCAAGGGGGTATTCTAAAGGTATATGGTCGGTACAAATAAAATACTGGCACTGGCCCCCTGGCAGTAAAACCGTCCCCACTGGTGGTTTACCAGATTGGTGGCAAACCTACCACAGCAGGAGATTTACCAACTCTTCAGGGAGACTGGGAGGACTCCACATTTTCAGGCAGTCTCCCTGACGATCAGGAAGAGTTGGCAAGTATGCACTTTTTTTGGTGCATTAACGATTTATTTGTGCACCTTGGATTCTAGGGCTTTAATAGGGCCTCTCATTAAGAGAGGAGCCGCCCTTTTCGGGACGATGACCCCGCAGCTAGGTAGGGAAGAGAAGGAGGAGATTAGTGAATCCCTTATTTCGCATTTTTAAGCCCATTTTCATGGCACATTAGTTCCATTAGAAAATTGTATGAGACTGCTGTTTGAATTTTTTCTGGTTAGAACCATTAGATTTAATTTTTCTAGTCGTGATTGGATGACGCCATCGTACCTGATTCTTCAACCGTGAGTGGACGACATCATTGCATTTAATCTATAACGTTGTGGTTCCACCTCTTATGAAACTTTGAGGAACTCTGCTGCGATTTATTATTGTTTGGGGAAGTCATATGTACATTTTAATTGGATTTATTAAAGTTTATATTTTAGTTAGGAATGTGTTCATTGTAGTGATAAGTTTATTATTCCTTACATTTTGTATGTTTTTTGTTTTTAAGTATGTGTTAAAGTAAATGTAGCCATGCTGCCTAGGCTTGAACTGCCCCCATTTTGTCTTTATTTGTCTTTATTTCTTTGTTCTACTCTCTCTCTTTTCTGTATCTTTACAGTAAAACTTAACTGTATTGTAGCCATAAGTTGCTCTGCAGCTGCCAAGGACGAATACTGGCGGGAAAATTCCTTTCACATGCGCTGTTTTGAGATCAGCACAGATGTCCAGTTATGATGTTCAATTATAATTGGAAGCTGAGCTACAAGAACCTTAATACCATTTGGGCCCCTGCAAAGTAATAGATGTTTTTCTATAGTTTAACACATGTAGAGGATTTATGTACAGTATTTTGAATTTTAATTAAGTTTGGACATAGTCCAGTAAGAAGTATGAATATTAATGTATACCAATGATTATTCACACCCATACTGTGTTTCCATTGGTTAGGGTGGGCTTATCATTTAACCCTTTCATATCATGCAACAATTTGTCTATAAAATAAAGGCCTCTGATTTTGAATCTCAACTTGTGACTCATCATTGCCATCCTGCGGCAGCCAGCTGGCAGACACCCAAAGATGTGACCCTTCTTGGAGTAGTAAGTATTATACAGTCGCGTATTACTCTAACAGGTGTATTAACGATTCCACCGTCTATGCATCAAGTACTCTAGAGGGACTAAGGCCGACATGTCAGAAAAGGGGCGCCAGTGTTAAGACGCATTAAATGAGTGTATAGCGCGCCTGACTGTATGAACCTGTCATAAATCTGAAGTGTGGTATACCTTGCAGTGCATAGCAAATTTTAGGCGCATAACTTAGGAGCATTCAAATGAGTAATGCCGGGTGCAAACTGCGCCTAGTATTGGTGTATGACAGTCCATATATCTATGGAATAGGACTACAACATTTTTTTTGGCGCAAAATCCACCAAAAAAAGTGACGACAAGTTATCATATCTCACACTAAATGTTTTTCACTCGCCTTACGGGAACATAAACAAAACATCTATGAGGTCAATGTCAAGTGTCCTCATTTGTGGGAGGGAAACCATGTCCAGTCAATAAGGAAATATGTGCTGCTGTCATGCCTAGAAGAGAACCTGAAGATTTTCTGGTGTTTAGTCCAGTTTTCTTAACCCATTGGTAGAAGTCACATCCAAGTTTTGAATTGAGAACATCAATTAGAGGTTTGAGCATTCTCTATTGTAGAAATTGGATCCAGCGAGGTCCAGTTGAAAATTCATGGGAGACTCTTGTAATGTCATTTCCATACTTTCCTTGCCTCTTCAGCAGGAGATCTTTAGGTTTGAAATGCAACAGCTCAGGGACCTTCAGTGGTTCTCAAGGGCTTTGAGTCAAGTCTGGTATTTAGTCCACAAATTTGTGCCCTACAGGCTGTATGAGTCCTAAGAAGATGCTCCTTGAACATTGAAATGATAAGGACAATATCGAAGGCCACTTGAGTCTCCAGAAGAATAGTTAGTTGCAGGGAGTATATCATTGAAGTTCATGGGCTTCATGGGTGCATGGAGATAGGTCTTATTGGGGTTGATGACATCATCTTGCCTCCAGAATACGGAAGTGTAAAATTACTCTTGGGCCGCCTGGAGCACAGTAATTTGCTCTGATGGCTGTAGATGGAAAATACCATACATAAGATATATTCTCATTTAACATTTCTTACATGCTGTAGATGAGTTGTAGATGCAAATTTCTATGTACTTACTTGGCCTGGTATAAGTGGGGGTGGTATTTTAAGAGCCTCCAGATCCTCCCAATCATTGCCATGGAACAAGGGGTGTTGCCTTATGCAGCCATTCACACCCAGTCGTTTCTTTGGGTCCTTGCGTAGAAGCTATAAAGGAGAATAAAGCCTGCAACTAATATCTGGATTTAAAATATAGTGGAGGGAGCTAAATGTGATGCCTGATATTACATTGATGGATCGTTCTATTCCCCCAGTCCTACATTGATTCCATAATTACAGTCATTGGGTATAGCATTACCTGTACATACATAGTGCCAAGAACTAAAGGCCTCATGTATGAAAACTGTCTAGGTCTACGACTTTCGTTGTTGCCCATAGCAACCTATCAGAGCTCCCCTTTAATTTTTTCAGAGAACTATATGAAATATAAGGGGAGCTCTGATTGGTTGCTATGGGCAACAAAGAAAGTCTTAAAACGAGACAGTTTGTATACATGTCCCCCTGAGCATCTGCTCCCACTCACCTCCTTAATGATATTTTTTGTATCAGTGTCAAGATTATGGTCAGGTAGCTTTGATATTTTGCATTTGCTGCTTTTTACTCCTGTTACCATCTGGTACAGGACAATACCGAAGGAGTACCAGTCAACGGCTGCATTGTACGTCCACCCTGTTCAGACCTGTTAAGAAGAAGGGGAGAGGTTATTACATGCAATGAGAAACATGGACACTACGTCTGTTTGGTTACACAAGCGCCCACTAGAATTCCCTCTGTATAGAGACCACTGAGTCATCCTGCATTCTGCCTATACATCTATCAGTCCCACTATAGTCTGTTATTCTGCTATCCATACACTCACCTCTGGTGCCATGTAGCTCGGTGTTCCTGCATTCCTGGATAATTTATCCATCTCATGGACGGCCAGTCAAAAATCAGATATTTTAAGATGACCGGAGCCGTCAATCAAAATGTTTTCTGGTTTTATGTCTCTGTGAAATAAGAAATTCTTTAGTAAATTTCTTATAATAAAGAACATGCATAAGTATACAAAGTATATGCTATATATATAACCTGTAAGTCAATAAAACTGTAAAAGTATGATCATCTAATAATCTCTCCCCAGTGTTCTGCTGGAAACTAAATGATGAAGACCTTACAAAGGGCGAGGTATATGGGCATTAAAGTTTAGCTCCATCTCGGAAGCCGTTTTGTATTTGTTTCTATGTATGGTTAAAGTGATGCTCATAATAGAGCCGGCAATAATTGGTTGAAAAAGTTCCACACCACTTCCCTGGAGGCTCCATATACTACAATATATTGTCCCAGAATGGAAGATACTATAACTAGCACTTCTATTCTTCTGACATTGCTTGCATAGAGATTAGTGGCCCCTTTAATATTCTATTCTATTATACTCTGCTTCCCCACCATTTGGAAAACTCTTTCCCCATGAAGAAGTTTTGACTACTGTAAACTCAATAGGCCACATGTATGGAAACTGTCCAGGTCTAAGACTTTCTTTGTTGCCCATAGAAATCAATCAGAGCTCCCCTTTCATTTCATATAGTGATCAGAAAAATTAAAGGTTAGCTCTTATTGGTGGCTAATGGCAACAAAGAAAGTCTTAGACCTAGATATTTCTCATACGTGTCCCCCAATGATTATATATGTAGATATTTCTGAAAGAAAAAATCTTTCCGATGGGTGAAACCCTTTGTGGCAGGAAAATGGAGGCCTGAGGTTATTTTAGCTGCATAAAATCTGTTGTGGAGAAGGAAAAAGAAATGTTCAGAAACTTGACCGTGTAGTTTTTGAGAAGTTTCTAAAGATTTTCTTTTTTTTACTGTTTCTAGTTTAAAAAGTCAATGCTCCAGGAATGATGTTGTCACACAAGATGGATGTAATAGGATGTTGGATCATAGTGATGGTGGGAGGGGCCCACATATTGTTGGACTGGGGTGTTGAGGGCCCACCAGTGGAGTTGATTATTGGCGACCACCAGTGGAGTTGATTCTTGGGGCTTAGCTGCTGTACATGACTTTACATGTCTTTTGCTTTCTGCCTTTCACTCTGAAAAGGAGCCCCAGGACTGCTAATACCCAGGAGCCTACTATGACTAGGGGACAACCATGCCCAGAACCAACCATGAGAAAAGGCCAACTTGAGGTTTCACCTGCTCCTCTATGGGCCAGTCCAGTCCATCCAAAATAGAAGGGCCTGACGTCTGTTTTCCCCTGCATGCAATTTTTATATCTCTTGGCTAAATTTGTTATGTGGTGGTGGGAATCTGTGCAAACCTCTCCTAGAACCAGAGAGCAACTGCATGGGCTCCCAGTGTGATATCTACTCCCCTCTCAGTAGAAAAGAGTTACAGTAAAAATATTGGAAACATTATGAGTAAATCAACATAGAAGAATGACTATTAACACTATTGAGCTTACCTTGCACTGGTGACTGGGAGACGCTTTTGTTTTCTAAGGTGTTGCCTCAGGTCTCCTCCAGACGCATACTCCATTGCAAAATACCAGTTCTTCTATAGGAAAGAGAAACAGAAGAGATATTCACATTCATTCTACATTTTTCTTTTTAGATATCCTAAGAAATAACTGAGATTTATAGTCATGCAGCTTTTCACCAAGAAAGGGCTTCCAGGCGTCAGCTGAAGGAGATATTTTTCTATCTGGAGTTGTTGTTCTGCCTTTTCTGAACGTTCTTTGATCACAATTTTTATTGCTAGCATCTTCTTAGTGATGTTATCAGATGCTTTAAAGACCTATATAGGACAGAGAGATGATGGGTGCCAGGAGCTGAGGTGACAGGTTGATACATGTGATGGGTTCAATGATATAAGAAAGACAGTTTATATCATTATTGTTAGTTACTGTATTTTAAAGCCTTATCAACTTCAGGGCAGTGCACATCTGAGGGGGGTTACATACATAACAAAGTCTAAACAAAGTACAAAGGCAACGCTATATAACTAACAACTGGAGGACCCTGCCCGCAAAGGCTTTCAACCTACAAGACTGAAGGAGTAACTTACATTTCCAAAGGAACCTGCGCCCATGAATTGCCCAAACTTGAATCTATCAACAGAGATTCGGTTTCGGTCATAAGGGCAGCTTTGCAACTTAGATGCCACTGATGTATGAACAATGGCATACATTGTTCCTCTAGATTTAGTTAACATTTGACATTTTATAGTGACAGTGTGTTATAGTGTTAGAAATTTTGAATTGGAGGCCCCTATCTAAAACAAAAGCAAGCATTCTGCTAAATACTGTGCCCCTATGGTAGTCTTTATATATATATGAGTATATATATACTGGTCTGAGAAGAACTGAGCAGAGCCAAACAAAGCCAATGGGGCACTTCTCTCAATTGCAGTTTTTTGCTCCTGTATTTTAGAATGATCAGTTCAGCAATCAGCATTGATTGTGGCATTGACATGGATAACTTGAGGCTTAGGGTTCATTTTAACCCCGGCATGGAGGGCGGCCGTCTTTCATAGCTGATGATGTCCTATTCCTGAAGTACATGAAGGTGTGCTTAGAAGATCAGCAAAAAACAAAGAACAGCAACCTCCCAACTTTTTTAGATGGTTAAAGAGGGGCAATTGGGGTGAAAACACACAAGACAGATTTGAAATAGAAATTTTCAGTGGAAAATTTGCAGGTAAATCTGCACATAAAAATCTGCAACAGATCTTGGTGCAGATTTTCTGGCATTCAATTCAATGATGTTAAATCAGCGGTAAATCTGCCACTGGCATTGACGTGCTGCAGATTTAGAAAACTTTTTCACAAGTCAATTTCAACATGGCCATAGGATCTGCAAAATCCCATTTTCATGGCTGATACTGTAATCTGTTGCATATTTTCTGTGTGCAAATTTGTGCAGTAAGTTCACAGAAAATACGTCCTATGTGCATTTTCTCTTAGGGCTGGGTCTGCTGAAGATTTTGGTTCTGATTTTTGGTGAATTTTACTAAGGATTTTTCTACAGTGACTTCAGTCAGAGAATGCAAAATCTGAAGCAAAGGTTTATCTGTAAATTTTAGAGCAGATTTCAACTTTTCTAATTGTAATTAATATGCAAAAAATTTAGCAGTAAAATCTGCCCTGTGTAAGCAGTTCACTAGGGGCGACATGAATGAACTGAGCTGCGCCAGAAGTCTGGCGTCTTTTTAGCCAAAAAACTAGCGAGGCCCGTTCGCTCTATTTTTAAACAGGCGCAATATCAGGCGCATCACAGAGCACTTTGTAATGCGCCTGGGATCTGGGGTCGTGCTGGAGGCGTCACACTACAACTGTACGAAGCTACACATTTATGACTTTAGTACGGCAAATCCAGGTGCATTACTGCTGGAACAGGTAGAGCACTTTAAAAGTGGTTTACCTGAGCCTGAAGTGTCACTTTATACCTAGAAAGCGCTAAATATATGACCCGCAGTAGTACAGGTTCATGGATTCAGGCGCATTTTAGGCGACAAGTGCGTGCAAAAAAATGGTGTCTGGGCATTAAAAATTCTACAATTTTTAACCCTTTAGTTCACCACAACACACATGAGGATGCAAAGCCTGCTCCATTGCAGGCAGATGTGAGCTGTTAGATACAGTTGCCACCCGGCGGCAACAACATAGATCGGAGTTCTGGCTCTGATCTCTACTGTTTAACTATTTAGATGCCATGGCCACGGCATCTAAATGCATGAGGAATGGTGCTGCGCACTGTTTCTTCCCCAGATCAGCCTCCCCATGACGTGACTAAGGGGGTGCCAAGCGGTTGCTATGGCAGCCTGAAGGCTTTCATGGCTGTCATCTTAATGCTCCTTTGACTTCCTGCTATAGGTGGGAAGTCATAGGGAGCGCCATCTTAGTACACCCGTCTGTATTTTATATATAATGCAGAATGGTGTGTTAACCCATACTTGCCAACTTTTGGAAGTGGCCTTCAGGGAGATTTTGAATTGCAGCTTGCCAACTTGATGGTTTGAGTGGACTACACCCCCTGTTTTACATTGCACGCCCTCTTTTGCACAAAGCCACACCCCATTGTCACATCTGTATAACAGCTTTGGAGACCACATCACTTATCAGTAAAGGAAAAGGGGATTGGCTCTTCAGCTTTATGGATTTTGGATCTCCTAACCAGCATCCAAGGGGTAAGCACATCAATCAGCTTTCCTTCGACCGAGTCAATGTGGTCCCTTGCCCAAGTATGTCAGGCAGCGTCTCATGATGTTTTCCCCTGGCACCACTGCTATATAAAGAGAACCCCCCAAAAAGAAAAGTCCCAGATTATAAAGGGGTTTTTAGCTGCCATTTAGCCTTGGGCTAAAACCGACCAAAACATTTCAACTTAGACTTTGTTTGGCCCCTTTTTTAGCCATTTATGCGTATATGTATAAAAGTGCCGCGCGTTTTTGGGGGCGTTTTTCGGTGGGTTTTTGCCCCGGGTATTAATTTGTATGGGTTTGGGAAACCCTCTTCTAAAGAAGTGTTTCAAGAGGTTTTGATGCTTTTTTGGGGGTGCTAAAAAATCACGTCCAAATAAGCGTGTGAACCCACTAAAAGCTACCCCCAAAGGGGGGTATTCTAAAAGTTACCGTACTTGACATGGCTGTTCCCAATAAAATACCAGCACGGCCCCCTTGGCATAAAACCGTCCCTCCCAGGGGGTAAAAACCAGATTGGTGGCAAACCACCTTTAGCGGGAGATTTACCAACTATTAAAGGAGCCGGGGGGCTCTCCCTTTTCAGGGATCCCCTGACGACAGGGAGAGTTGGCAAGTATGGGTTTAGTGTGGTATGGAAACATCTTCTGTGTGTTTTGTAAAGTTGTGTTTTTTGTCTGTGTATGTGTGTCTGTTCATGTATGGGCGTAAAGGTCCCGCAAATGGGGGACCCCCCTCCACTCCCCAGGGGGGTTCAAAAAACCCTTTTCCAGCTAAACAGCGCGAGTTTCTTTTGTATTAAAGCTGCCAGGAAAAAGGACGTCCCTGAAGCCAGTGACTGTGCTGCCGGCAAATGCTCTGTTTCCTGCATAGAAAGCTATCAGAGCTACAGGAGGATGGGGTTGGGCTTATCTTGAGCCACAAAGCTCCGGCCCCTCTCCCCAGCAGAGCAGCATGAAGACTCCAGGAGGCTGTCAGCAGGACATGTGAATCCATTACCATAGATTGTGTGTGGGGGGGGAGGGGTATGTGTGCTTGAGTGTGTAGGGGAGGGCTATGTGTAAGTTTGAGGGTGTGGGGAAGGGTGTGTGTGTTTGAGGGTGCAGGAGAGAGGGGGTGGTTTTGAGTGTGTGGGGGAGGGGTATGTGTGTGATTGAGGGTGCAGGGGAGGGAGTGTGTTTGAGTGTGCAGGGGAGAGGCATGTTTTTATTTGAATGTGCGGAGGAGGATGTGTGTGTTTGAGTGTGTGGGGGAGGGGTATGTGTGTGTTTGCGGGTGCAGGGGAGAGGGGGTGGTTTTGAGTGTGTGTGGTGAGGAGTATGTGTGTGATTGAGGTGCAGGGGAGGGAGTGTGTTTGAGTGTGCAGGGGAGAAGCATGTTTTTATTTGAATGTGCGGAGGAGGATGTGTGTGTGTTTGAGTGTACGGGGGAGGGTTGTGTTTTTTTTTTTAGTGTGCGTGGGAGGGGTGTGTGTGTTGGATTGCTCGGGAAGGGTGGTTTGGGTGTTTTAGTGTGCAAGGGGGTAGGAGATTCCCTCTTGTTTTCTACCCCTTTCTCCTGTCTCCTGCCCTCTGTGGTATTTCTATGGCGGTCTCAGGCAGCAGGAGATAGGCCACAGGGGGTCGAAGTTGCCCTATGCTCCCTGTCTCCTGCCCCCTCGGGTCTGTGTGCAGTGGCTGCAGGGGGCAGCTGGATACAGACCGCAGGGGGCAGGATTTATTACCTTGTCTCCTGTCACTTGCTCTTCTCTCCTGCTCCCTGCAGTCTGTCTTTGGTGGCTGCAGGGGGCAGAAGACAGGCCGCAGGGGACAGATTCTGGTGATTGCTTATGGCAATAGCCTGTTCAGCATCCAGGAAAGCTGGCTGACGCTCCATCCCCCAAAAGTGGCACCCAGTATTCCTATCATGGAAAGCTGGATGTTACATGTGAGCAATGGGAGTCGCCCAGCTTTCCTGGATGCTGGATAGGGTATACAGTCTATATGTATTTGTGTAATGTTTGTTAATTTACAGGATTCCATTTGGACTACTTCAGATTCGGTGGACTACATCGGATCAACCTTGGATCTATTTTTTACAAATAAAATGGTTAAAGAGGGTTGGTTTCAGAGAGTCTTTATTTAAATAAAAAACACTTTGTGCAATTTATGTGTGATTTTTTTTTCCATATAGTTCCAGTGATACTATTGCTCAGGCTTGATGTCAGCCAGCAGTGTTTCTTGTTGCCCAAGGTTGACACTCACCCCATGTCACTTATATCCCAGTACCCAATGCACCAGGGGTACTGAGAAAAGCCAGTAACTGTCAGAAGCAGACTCTCTAATGTGATGGCCTGCTTCTGGAGCAGCTGCAGGTTGGTAATTTTAGGATGGGAAGGGACCAGTATTGATGGTTCTTCCCATTCTTACAGTATCAGTCTGCAGCTGTCGGTTTTACCTTTTGCTGGTTATGGAAAATAGAGGGGACTGTACATCATTTTTTTTAAGAAAATGTATTTAATGAGATGGGAATCCACTATAATGAATTCAGGAGTTGCCCACTTTAGGATTCTCAACAAGTAAATGATTTGTGAAAAAAAACTAACAAAGTGGGGTCCCTCCATTTTCAATAACCAGCCAAGGTAAAACCTACAGCTGCATCCTGATACTATTAGAATCGAAAGTTCCATTAACACTGGTACTTTCCCACTCTAAACATACCAGCCCACAGCCACCCCAGAAACCTCAATATCCTTCCAGCTCATCTTGCACTTATGCTTATAGGAGATGGAGTATTCGCCCCAAGAAGGGCGGCCCCATCTATTGGTGGCTGGCCCTGTACATTTATACTGCCCATACTCTATAAAATAACAAAAACAGATGTAGAGAAAGGAAAACTCTGAGACCAAATATTCATCTAGAGATATAAAAATCCTCTCTACTATTCCAATTCAAATTGAAGCTTTTATACCAATGCGTTTCCTCCCTGCAATGCTTCAGGGGTTCTTCAGGGCACTTATAGCCTATGGATATGGCAAGCACTGGGAGCTGCCTATCGAGTCCTCCACAGTCTCAATAGACTAATAGATAATGCCGCCTCCACAGCAGATACCCAGATTTTCTACTAATTGGAAAATAAGATGGTCTAGGGGACATGGCATCACCAAGATTTCCTGGACACTCGGTAGCTTATATATGTGTGCATAGTGATTCTGTGGTTTTTAAATAGGTTTCTCTTTTGGACTACGTTCGACCAGCATTGGATCTATTTCCTTAATAAAATGCTCAACAAAGGATAAAGTTGGGGAGTGTTTATTTAAATAGAGTGTTTTTATTCTGTTGTGTGTGTTTTTTTTAATTCCATTTAATTCCAGTGTTAGTAATGGAAGTGTCTGACAGATGCCCTCCCATTGCTACGCTGGGGTTTGGGGTGTCACCAAAAAGCTTTTTTATCACTCCCAAACTAACACTAACACCCCCCCTATTACCCCCCCCAAATCCCAATGCCCCACGAACCTGTACTTCAGGATGGAAAGGTGTATGAATGTTGAACCCTTCCCATCCTAAAAATAGCAGCCAGAAAAGCAGATTATCATATTAGAGGGTTCACTTATGATGATAACCCCACTCTTCCAAGTACCCCTGGTCTCGATTTATTTTTGGGGGTTTATGTCGGCCCTTGGGCATAAAAAAACCACGCGGCTGACACCAAACCCCGGTGATAGTAATGGAGAGACACCTGTCAGACATCTCCTTTACTAAAACTGGAATAAAATGGTAAAAAAACTGATGTAACAGAAAAAACACTTTATTTAAATAAACACTCCCCAACTAAATCCTTTGTTGACCATTTTATAAAGGATAAAGATCCAACGCTGGTCTGACATAATCCAAGAGGGAACAAAAATTGCACTGACAGAACACAAAAAAACACTTTATTTAAATAAACACTCCCACACACCATCTCTTATTGACCATTGTAACCCTCAGTAGGAGGGGACCGCTGGTCCCCCGCAAAGTTTTCATTAACCATGCCAGGGAGCTGAGTCTAAGGAGCCCCGGTATTCACCAGAGCCTGTCTCAAGGCAAGATAATTTTGTCTGCGGGAAACTCCCATATTGCTACCCCTGAGATGGTCATTTGTGGTGACAGCCGAGGTGTCAATGGGTTATAGAAGGAACAGACGGATGCATAGTCAAGGAAAATGGTTAGGGCAGGCAGCAAGCCGAATAATAGACTGAAACAAGGAAACCAATGATCAAACCGGATAATACTGAAAACAAATTGACAGGCATTTAGGCAGAGATACCTACACCAAAACACTGGCACAGCATGGGCAGCGGTGTTCCTTTAAATAATGAGTGCAGACAGGAGATAGGTTAAAGAGCTGGCATACATGTCTTAAGGGACGGGTATACGTGTGCCAGCAATAAGCAAAGGAGGAGAGCAAAGCAGGAGCATGAAGAGGTGAGTTAGTAACAGAGCAGCAGCAGGGGCACGAGCGTGTCCGAGGTCTGGAGTGGAGACTGCAGGACGCATCATGACAGTACCCTTCCCTTAAGTCCCCTCTTCTTCCGAGTTTGCCAGAGGTAAAACTTATGGATGAGGTCAGAAGCATTAATATTCTCCAGAGATTCCCAGGACCTTTCTTCTAGCCCAATCCCCTCCAGTTGATCAGATAGTATATTTTACCTCTGAGGCATTTCCTGACCAACATTTCTTGAACTTCATAGGTGTCATTGTAATTTACTTCCATAGAAGAAGCCATGTGATCTTGGGAAATATGATTGAGGACCAGAGACTTTAGAAGAGAGTCATGGAAGGATCTCCAGATTCGCATAGAAGGAGCCAAGCAGAGCTTATAGCAGACCAGATTAATCTGACAAAAGTTCGAGAAGGGCCCTAGACAAGATTGAACCAAAGTTGAGACTGTGAATTTGTAGCCAGACATAGTTGACAGTAAAACTTTATTTCCAGGATGGAATACTGAAGGAGGTCTCAGTTTCTTGTCTGTCTAGTTTTTTGTCCTGGAAGAAGCTTGGAGGAGAGATTGACAGGTGGCTGATAAAATGAGAGCTATCTCTGGGACTTGGGAATCCATAGATGGAACCTGTAAAGCAGTAAGCAATGGAAGGTGAGGCCAGGGGTGTTGACTGCAGACAATGAAGAATTGTGAGGCTCCTACAGAATCAGAATCGAGATAATTGTACAAGAAATCAGTCCAAGGAAGTAAATCAGCCCAATGACGTTGATAATTACCAAGAACTTGGTTCATCTTTTCCACCTACCTGTTGGATTGAGGGTGGTAGGCTGAAGAGAAGTCCAACAAGAACACGGCACTTTAGAGACAAATGTTACCTTACAATCAGACACAATATGGAGTTGAAGACTATGTAAACAAGAAATGTGCTGAAAGAAGTGGAAGGTGAGTTGAGGCTTTGATGGCAGACCTGGAAGTGGTACAAAGTGAGACATCTTGGAAAAGCAGTCGGTGACCAACCAAATGACTGTATGAGCTGAAGAGGGAGAAAGATCAGTAACAAAGATCATGCAATGTGGGTTCAGGGTATGGGCAAAGGCTGCAGAAGGTAGGAAGTTTTCTGACGAGAAGCCTTGTTGCGGGCACAGGTGGAGCAGATGAGGACAAAATCTTTGACATCTTGTGAGAAAGTGGGTAAGGATTGTCTGCATTGAAGAATTCATTTTCTCACGGCTGGGCATATTAAAGTTTTCACTGGAGTTACTCATTGGAGGCTGATGGGAACAACGGAGACCAAACGTATCGGGACATGATGTGCTGTGGTTTAGATTCCAGTCCTGAAGTATCCGAGGTATGGGAGAGGGCATCTGCTTTCATATTCTTCTCTGCAGGCCTGAAGTACAACAGGAAGTCAAACTGGGAGAAGAGTGCAGGATAGTATAAAAAAGTTATGGAGAAATGCAGCACCATTTAAAACAGGGATGTGCTCACCTGAGTGAGTTGTTTGCAAGGCTGGGACAAGGTATTCTGTTGCCCTAGGCAAATAAGGCATGTAGCTCCCCACCCCTCCACTCCCAATGTAAAATTCAGCCCACGCCATATCTATTTGCTCCACCTTCATGCCTGAGATGAAGTGAAGCCCTAGGTGGTCACCTACCTCCGCCTACTCGTCATCCTGGCCCAGGTTTTATGTATTTTGGTAGAACTAAAATTTATGTACAATGATCTTTTAGATATTAGAAATTGCTCATAATGCCACATCATTTAAGTCCAACTCTATAGAGGAAAGTTGTCCTCTTAAACAAACAACTATCAGATTATGTTATATATATATGGTGCAATGTTTTGCGGAAAACCATACGTTGGGCGAGACAACACCACATTGAGTCAACACCATTGAAATATTAAACTGAAACATATACAACACAGAAGGGCCAGATGTATTAAAACTTTCTCAGGCTAGACAGTGGTCCATCTCATTAGGTTACTGAAGCATTCGCCAATAAGTATGAAAGCGTTGTATGGCATTTATAAATTTGGAACATGGAAAACGCCGTGTTCCTAGAACCACGCCAGTTTGAAAATGGCTTGGATTAATGCACTATTTTTGTGACACATTCTGTCAAGCAAGATTTATAAATTAGTTTAATCTTCCGAAAGTGAGGCGACACGCCCTATAAGAATTTGCACACTCAAAAGTGTTGAAGATGTTGGCCAATGCAACATCTTTTATACATATGTCGGACATGGCCAACATTATTTTTGTCGGACAGCAAGCCAGAAAAATGGAACCGCCCATTTCATGCATCTGGCCCAGTATTTCCAGTCATTTCCTGGTAGATCACTCTGAAAGTAAACCCAGGTATTCAGTTCTACCTATAGAACACATCCCAGCATCAACATTTTTTTTTTTTAAATATCTGTTTGCGATATAATAAGGGTCGTATGGATTATTTCTATTACTGTGAAGAAGCAGTTTAGTCCCTAATATATCCAAATAATCTCTAAAGGTACCGCTTGATAGAAAGCTAAAAGAGTTCCATTATATATTCTATAATAAATAGGAGATTTTTTTCCTATTAGATGTGTTTCTAAAACAATATTTCAGTAAACCCTACTGCGTATGGAGCTCCAAAGCAGACGGATGTAACTGTTCCCTTTTCCGATGAGTCACATTTCTGCTTCATTGAACGGATGGGCATTGGCGTGTCAGGTGAGAGATGTCAAAGAACAAATACCCTACAACGATTGTTGGAAGAACACAAGTGGCAGTGTTAGGGCATGTTCGCACGGCATATTGCAGTGCGTATTTGTATGCTCCGCCATATGGCAAGTGTTTTAGAAGTATGCGCTGGCCAGTGCATACTTCTAAAACGCTCTGGTCCGTCCCCCATTCAGCCGGGAAGAAGTGACATGTCCTGGCATTTAATAAAAGTTGGGGAAAATGGCAGGTACTCATAGCACTCAATGAGAACTATGACTTACGTAGTCATGGGGCATATTTCGACCATACTGCAGTGTAATTACGCAGCAAAATACAGCTCGCAAATACACCGTGTGAACATGCTCTTAAGGTCTGGGCAATGATTTTATGACATTCTATGGGCTCCTCATCTATGTGGAACCAGTCACAAACAGTTTGGGTATGAATTTATCCTTGCAGATCACGTACACTCATACACGCTGATTGTCTTCACTGGGGCACATGAGATATACAGCATGACAATGCGACTTGTCACATGGCTAGAAATGTCCGACACTGGTTGGAAGAGCATGACCAAGACTTCCATGTACTATCCTGGGCCCCTAATTCCTTACACTTAAACCCAATTAAGCATCTCTGGGGCCATCTTAATGTTGATATTTGCTTTATGGACCCTCCAGCAGCTGTGGGATGTAGTCAGAATGGCTCCAGGTACTTGGGACAACTACGAGAGCTTAAGGGTATGTTCACACGGCGTAACTGCAGGGTGTATTTCGGCAAGCAATTCCACTGCAATATGCCCAAAATACACCCTGAAATTACGGTAATTCAGATCTCTCATTTAGAGTTATGAATACCCGATGTTTTCCCCGGTGTATAGTATCTTCTGGGGAAAACAACTGACATGTCACTAAAAGTGTATGGGAGCCAGCTGTCAGTGGCCGCTGGTCAGCGCATGCTTCTAAAATACCAAGTGTATTGCAGCGCATACTATATATATATACAGCTCAGTCTCGTTTTGACCTGAATGAGGCTAGGCTGCAATACCAGACACAGCCTATAGGCAAAAGTGGCGCTGTTTCTGAAAAATAAATCAGACATTTTTCTAATTCTGTAAAATCCCTTTATATATGTTAAGAACAAATATATGACAAGAACATGTGTATCTGGTTCTGAACTACACGCTCATCTGGATGAAGATTATATGAACTGAAGGCAATGGTCATGTCCCAGGCATCAACTACACCCAACAGGAAGATCTTTAAAGACTTCATTTACAATTAGGTATTGGATGTAGCCATGAAAGTCACTGAATCTCTCCGGATCCTTATGGATTTCTCGAGTGTTTTCGGTCTTGATAATGACCTTGGTGTCTGGACTCCTCAGGAAGAGTCTTTCCAGAGCTCTGCGTATATTCATAACCCTCCTGATGAAGAGCTGGACTGGGAAAGGCCTGAAGTGTTGTCCGATGGAGATGACTAGAACATGGTGTGGACCTCCAGGTAAATGATCAATCTCATCGCTCATGTAAATGTAATCTTTCACAGAGTAGGAGCGCAATGTAACAAATGGGTGACTGTGCCTTTTAAATGTCAGCAGGATATTCTTTTCCTCATCTGCATAAAACTTTGAATTGATACCACCACGCTGCAGATCAAAGGGCTCAAACCCTGTGCAAAAAACAAAAAGTTAACATTTTTAACAATGGAAACCCACTGGTATGTTCACATGGCTAATGTTGACACTGATTTTGCCCAAAACAGCATAAAAAAGCCACAAAACGCCCCCAGTTACTTTTCTTTGATTCCTATGTAAAACAGTGTTGTAGTTCACACCCGACAGGGTTTTTAGCATGTTTTCAGCGCTTCCTTGGACTTTGTTTTATGCACTGAAAAAATAGTGTCCTGTCAATGCTGAAAATACCCGTAGGAATCAATGGAGCTTCAAAACCTCGCCTAAGATGCACATTTTTGGCACGGTTTTTACCCTGGTTAATAATTTGTATGGGTATTTTATGAATATAACAGTGTTGGAAAACTGATCCGAAACCTCACCTGAATGGAGCTGCACTGAGGAGCTTTGGAGACGAGGTTATGATGCCGATTTGAACACTGAAAATTAAGCGTGCAAATCAGCCGTGTAAACATACATTAAGCTGAAAGTGTAAGAGCCATTTTTTTCAGTGCACTATACTAGTGTTAAGATAGGTGATCAAGTCTTATCAATGAGATGCAGCACCCCTGCCAGACAGGTGGATAAAGGGACGGCTAAAAAACTGTCGAAAAATTTGCCAGATTTATCACAGGTAATCCTATACAGCATCCTTAGACTTGCCCAGCTTTTTTAGACCAACTATTAGTTGTCTTAATTGTATCGGAGCCCTTTAATTAAACTGTATAAAGGATGTTTTATGTCCAATTGCAACATGGTATACCAGTAATGTTTCCAAATAGATATTATCCAAGCCCTTCACTTAAAGGGGTTGTCTCACTACAAGGATTGCTTTTTATGTTAAAGATGTTGCAAAAAACAAGTCACTTTGCAAGATATGTCCATTAAAGGGCCGTTTACACGGCAAAGGACAAATACCGGTCGGTTTATGCAACCGGTATGTGTCCTGTTTTGTGGCCGTCCCCACGGCCGCGGGGAGGGTGGGGGGGGCTTTTCTTCACGACGAGCAGAGAAAAGTCCTCACCCTTCACATTGATTTGCACATATTCCGTCCGAAAACTGGACAGAAGAATGTGCAAGCATAATTTCTTCTTCGGGCGGTCCGCAGGCGGAAAAACCATCGGGCAGAAAACCCATACAGTGGGGACTGCTGCACAGGTTTTCCATAGCACCCCATTGTGCTCGTTTGCGGCCGGTTTTTCAGACGATCTGCAAAACCGTAAACCGTCTGAAAAACCGGCCGAAAACCCGTGCCGTGGGGAAATGCCCTAACAATGTCCTACCTATTCTGAGATATCCCCTCTCGTATGGGCTGCATCAGCTTCTTAGGTCGCTATAGCTACAGACCTGTTCAATCTATCCTGATAGGCTGCCAGTGCTGGTCGTTATAGCTACAAACCTGACTTCTGCTTCAGCCTAGTGGAAGCCAATAAAAAAGCCCCTGAATTCAAAATGAAACCAAGTAAACAGGACTGCGGTAAGATGAATCAATGTAGTGAGACAACCCCTTTAAACAATATAAAGGATTTTATGGGCGATATGTATGAACGGGGCTGCACCAGATATATGGCGTCTTTTCAGCCTGATATCAGGCGCAGCCCCGTTCATATATTTTTAAATCTCGGCGGGGGGCACTAGAACCGTAGCGAAGCTACATATTTATAGCTTCGCTACAGCATTTCTAGGCGCATTATAGCTGGAACAGGTAGAGCACTTTCAAAGTGGTATACCTGATCCCAAACTGTCGCCCGAGCGCTAGATAACATCTCTTTGGCATCATAAGTGATATATAGAGATTGGCGCGAATTTCTCAAAAATTCGGTTCGGTCACTCGCCGAATTGTTCCGACAAATTTCGTTTCGGTCGATTTTACTCGGCAGAATCAGTTAAAAAAGATCAGCTATTTCCAGGCTGCAGGCTCCTGCAGGAGTGCTGTAAGAACGTTGTGTCCATGCTTAAATTTAGTCAGAGGGGCATTGGTGTTGGTCTTTATACAAGTGTTTGTGTTTTAGTATGACACGCACATGACTGCCGCCGGCTCTTTGAATCGCTTCACTATAAAATGCCCCTGGGCACTTATGGGGCAAAACTGACCAAAAACTGAGCAGGAAGTAGCCTGTTAAAGTCATGGCAGCAAAAGCATGGAAAAAAACAAACTGAGAGTCCAGAAGGGTGGCAACATTAGGTGAAAGAGGTGAGGGTACGGCGGCAGCACAGAGCATGAGGTCAAGACTGTGGGCACAATGACTTCTGGAGGTGGCAAAACAGTACCAGGCCGCTGAGTGGAGCACAATGACACAAGAGAGTGGACCGGTCACGGTGGGCAGCAGCAATGAGTCAGGCCAGTGGCACACAATGACAAATCTGGGAGCTGCACATAAAGAAAAGGAGTAGGCCAAAAGAGTGGTACAATGACACAGTGTGGGGGGCACGGCAGAGTGCAAACAGCAGCAGCATAAGGTCAGACAGTGGCTCCAATGACACAGTGTGAGAAGGGCACGTGGCAAGCGCCACATCAGCTCAGCATGAGGTCACTCGACAGTGGCACAGATGACAATTTCTGGAGGAGAGCAAAAAACAGGAGTAGGCCACAGTGTGGAGGGCACAGCAGCGAGTCACAGGCAGCGCATTGAGGTAAGACCAGTGGCACAATGACACAGTTGTGGAGGGACGAACAGGAGTCACAGCTGCAGCATGAGGTCAGGAGAGTGGCACAATGAGACATTATGCGGTAGGCAAAAATAGTATTAGGCTCACAGAGCGGGCAAATGGACTGATGAGAGCGCAGTAGGTCACGGCGGCAGCATGATGAGGTCAGGCAGTGGCACAATGACAGTAGAGTGGAGGTGATCGACAGGAGCGAACGCATGAGGTCAGAGAGTGGCACAATGACATTTTGGAGGTCTGGCAAAACCAAGTTTTTTAACCAGGCGCCTGAGTGGCACCCCCCAATGACACGTGTGGATAGTAACGGGCAACAGCAACAGAAGCTGATAGCTGAGCACATAGTGTTGGCAATCAATGTCAGGAGTGTTGAGGTGGGTGGCAATACCAGTCCCTGGTTAAGACGGTGGTAGGCAGATGGAGATACTAATCAGTGATGTGTGGATCAAGGGTTGGCGGCATCAGAATAGTGCTGAGGCAGGTAGTTTGAAACCTGACTGACGCCCTAAGGGCATTGGATGTGTGGAAAACCTGGCGATTGCCACAGCCTGATTCATCTGGGACAAAGCGTCTCAGTCGTTCAACATTTCAAGTGGAACAAGCGGGTTTCTCCTTGGAGGTAACGATGGCCCCGCCGCACTGAAACACCCGCTCTGATGCCACCTCTAATGGCCGGGCAGGAAACAGCTTCTCCTCACTGAGTCAAAACTCGTGCAAGTTGCGGACCACACTCAGTTTCGGCGCTCAGTACGTCCAGCCGGATCTTCTAACTGGGGATGGCAGAGTGTCTGTCCAGTCGGCCACAACTGTTGGTTCAGGAATGCTCCATGTCCTGGCTGCTGCTGTGTGCTGCTTGCTGGGTGACTGCCCTCCTCACTAGGCGGGTGAAGGAAGCTGCTCATTAGTGACTACTAGAATTAGGTCCGGGGATTTGCTGATGAGAGCTGTGGTACTGATCCACCCCCCCACCATTCACCCTGCTAAGCCGCAGGCAAGTAGTAAGTGAGCGTGATGGAACCCCGGTAAGACCTGTCAGAGGAGGGACGAATGCCGCACTTTGGCAGCCGGTCCAACTGATTACGGAGGATTATCCCTATAGTATTTGAGTTTGGTCTTTCCCTTCCAATAGCAGGGGAAAAAGGTCCCATTTTGGGAATCCGGGTAGCGTGTGGTCCCAATAGGGTGGACGAGCCAGAAAAGGTCATCCCTCTGCCGGTTGCTGACTAATTGGCTTGTCACTAGCCAGGCAAATAAGCATGCTGCAGGACATCTGCACAAAGGTGACTCCGAGGGGGCTCCATCTGCCTCCATTTTCCACTGTATATGCACGGTGCTTGGGAGTCATCTGCCTGTCTTCTCATCTCCATCCACCTCCTCCAGCTGACTCCTGACTCCTCACTCTCTTGTCACTGGGTAGTGAAAATCCACTGTCATTTCCCTGACAATGCTTCTGCTTTCAATGTCCTCCTCCTCCTCCTCATCCATTTCAGTCCCTCCCACCGGACTCATGTTGCACGAGATGAGTCGACCCACATTACTCCAGTCCCTCTGCTCAGGAAAGATTTTGCAGATCTGTTCCAGGCATGAAGCTCAGTGGGAATGACGTTATTATCCCGTAGTCCTGGTGGCGACGACAAATAGTGGTCCTCCTCGTATGCCTCAACAACGGCAGGGGTCACGCAAGAGCTGCCACTGGCTGCAATTCAAAAGTTACACAGGGGAGTACTTCTGTCTGCTGGATCATAAAAAAATCGTTAATGGCCGTTCTCTGTTCATACAGGTCAGTCCAACATGTGCAGGCTGGAATTCCTAAGCGGGTGGAAACACGCATAGCAGAGCGTGTTTTTGGGGGAGGCCGTTCTGCCTCTGCAACTCGAGGACGGGGTGTTCCTGGCTTTTGTACGAATGGATAAAGTGCATGCACAGAGATCCTGGCCATTTTCAGAATGTTCTGTAGATTCGGTGAGAAGAACATTTTCCCCAAAGGGGGGATAAACCTTTTTACAACCAGATTGACCAAGTGCGCCATTGCAGGGCGCATGGACCCATCCCTCCTCGGTAGGCAGCGCGGGACACCATGTAGTCCTCCATGTCGTCACCTGGTTCCGATTGCAGTTAGTGCGCGGAGAAGAGAGGCCAATACATCGATTGATTTGCTGCATGACGGGAGACAGTTTCTCCCCTGTTGAGACTTCGTTCGCCCCGAGGCAAGCTAGGTGTAGAAGCTGCGTGACCCCGCTGTGCCCTACACACGGTGGATATGATGGAGCAGTACTTGTGGAGGCTGAGATGGTAGGTGGGTGGTGGAGGAGAGGGGGAGGCGGGACATTGGTGCAGGAGCAGCAGTTTGACAAAGTGGGAAGTGAGAAAGCGGGCGTCTCCTGTCCAAGTTCGTCTGGGGTGACTGGGCAGGAAGCACATTCAACAGCCAGTGGGCCTCGTAAAGGACATTTGTACTGGCACTGACAGTAGTTCAGCTCCAGCCGTCAGCGCTGCCGTGTACTTGGAACAAAACACGATAAGCTCAAGGATGAACCACTTTCTGTTCTTCTATATTTATGAAGTGCTAGGGTACTGCCTTTTGGACAGAAATTACGGCTTGGAAAACTCTCCATCTCGGCTCGGCATAAGCCTATTAGTTCTTCTGGAATGGTGGCAGAGTCCACCATTTGGAAAGGGAAGGCGATTGCAGTACCAACAACTTGGACAGGAGCAACGGTGTCAGCTGGTGCACCTTAGGAATTGTTGGACGACATGTACTGTATGTCTCTTTCAATCGCCTCTCCGTGACGACTGCTTGGCGCTATGAGTAGGCAGAGGAGCAGGAGCATCTGGACGGGAGAGGATGTCAAAGAGAGAAAAACAGCTGGCCTTCTGAAGAGGTGGTGGAGCTTGACTGGCTGAAATGGCAATTGCGTGCCACTGGCTGCTGCTGCTGCTGCAGCATTGGGCAGGATGGACCACCACATCTGAGCCAGTTTCTCTCAGGCCACCCGGATGGTGACGCTGCATGTGATGACGCAGGGCCCGTGTGTTGCAAAGCGTTAGCTCCCTGGACCACGCTTCTCTTTTGCCCACAGATTCGACATATACCCATATTCAGGCTCATCCTGGGTCTTAGCAAAGAACTGCCACACCTGCCGAGTAGTGAGATTTTACCGCCAACGCTCCGCACTGAGTGACTACTGCCGCCTCGACTGCTCGTTGAAGCCCCTGTGCCGTACTTGTCTTGGACCTGCGAAGCGGGTTTTCTACCCCGTGGCCGCTTGGCTCCGAACTCCACTGCTGCTCCTGCGACTCACGGCCAACACAACCCACTGCGGCTGCGCCGCTGCCTGACCGCGCAAGCGAGCGACCGTTCTCACTGACGTTGATGAAGACCTTGCTTCACCGGCTTTCCACATGTGCGGTTCAGTGCTACAATCAATCATCTTTAATTTGTGTTTCATCGTCACTACTGGTCCTCATCACGGTTTGGTAAAGCCGAGGCTGACTCTCACCACAAGACCTCCATGCCATCTCACCAATATATATACTTAGTGCCGCCTACTGCAAGAAGCTGGGGATAGAATGGCTCCCTGATTTCTTCGCTGCCAAGTAGCTGCTGACTGCCCTCTCAAATTGTTCATCCTCGCTTATATAGTGGCGCTGAGCCCAGACCACATAGAGAGAATCCATGGGCTGGAGGGAACTGGATGGGACAGAGGCGGGCTGAGGACAGGTGAGGGCCGCTGACCCGACTCACGGGCCATGCTCAACTAAGTGTTGTGTCTGAAGGTTCCATAACACGGACTCTGGCTGGGTGTCGATGTGTCATCCTGGGAGGAAGAGGGATATGGACCTAGTACCAATCAAGAACCCTTGGGTTGCTGAACAACACCACGGCCGATAGATGAACAGCGGGCAGTTGTGAGCACTCACCGAGTGTACCCCTGCGCGACGTCTCTTGCTGGGCCCGTTTCAGGGATGAATGTTTGTGCCACTGCCACACGCAGTTAGCAGAGCCTGCACCTCTCTGTCTGACATAATGTTTGTTTCTAAAATTGTACAGGACACTGTTTGAGATGAAAGCTATCTTGTATATGATAATATACTCCCTGTTTTTTGACTCCAAGATGACCAGTAACAAGCTTGGGTAACCCTTGGATATTTAAATGCGCTCACAAATGGCCAGGAAAATGTACTTGTATGTGGTGTACAGAAGCACTGTGTGTTTTATAAATGTAAAAGCACTAACTATGGCTTAAATTAACTATCGCTTTGTGAATTAGTACAAGAAAAAATGTTTTATATTTCGGTGTTGAAAAAGGACGGTTTATTTTTGTCAGCACCGAGTCAAACAACGCATTCTTAACCCCTGGATGTAAATTGCGCAATTAAATTGAGCCACCACAAACTAGTAGCTTGTAGCTGTGTTACAATGTGTATTTTCTACGCACACAACAAGAGATTTAAATTGTAATTAACATTTTGGCTTGGTGAATTAGGCTACAAAAAATGAAATATATATATTTGGCGTTGAAAAAGACGGTTTTTTTTGTCGGCACAGCAGCAAAAACGAACGCTTAATTAACACCATGGATGTAAATTGCGCTCATATAGAATTGGCACACAAAACTAAGTAGCTTTGTAGCGTTTACAATGGCGTATTTTCTACGGCAACACAACAAGAGATAAATTTGTAATTTAACCTTTGCCTTATTGAATTAGGCTCTACCAAAAAAAAAATATATATATTTGGCGTTGAAAAAGAGGTTTAGATTTTTGTCTGCACAACCAGCAAAACAACGCTTAATTAAACCCCTGGATGTAAAGTTGCACATAGAATTGAGGCACCACAAACATAGTAGCTTTAGTAGCGTGTTACAAATGCGTATTTTCTACGCACACCACAGTCAACAAGAGATAAATTGTATTTAACCTTTGTTGTGAATTAGGCTACCAAAATAAAAAGAAAAATATATATTTGGCGTGATTGAAATATAGGAACGGTTTATTTTGTCAGCACGAGCAGCGAAAACAACGCTTAATTAACCCTGGATATAAATTGCGCAATAGAATTGAGGCCACCAGTCAAATCTAGTTAGCTGTGTAGCTTGTTAACAAAATGGAGTATTTTCTACGCACACAACAAGAAGATAAAAGAGAGTAATAACCTTTGCTTGTGAATTAGGCTTCCAAAAAAAATATATATAATTCTGGCGTTGAAAAAGAGGTTTATTTTTTGTCAGGCACAGCAGCAAAAAACGCTAATTAACCCCTGGATGTAATGGCGCAATAGGAATGAGGCCACCAGACAACTAGTAGCTTTATGTAGCGTGTTACATTGGTTGTATTGATTCTACGCACACAAACAAGAGATAAAATTGTAATTAACTGTTGCTTGTGAGATAGAGAGGCTACAAAAAAAATTTTAAAGTATTTGGCGATTGAAAAAGACGGTTTATTTTATGTCAGCACACCAGCAAAACAACGCTTAATAACCCTGGTTAGTAAATTGCGCTATAGTAGAATTGAGCATAACACAAACTAGTTTTTTTATTTATTAAAAGGCTTTGTAGGCGTGTTCCAATGGCGTATTGTTTAAGCCACCACACAAGAGATAAAATTTGTAATTTAACCTTTGCTTGTGAATTGGTACCTCAAAAAAAAAATATATATATTTGCGTTGAAAAAGACGGTTTCATTTTTTGTTCAGCACACCAGCAATGACAAGGCTTAATATAACCCCTGGATATGTAGAATTGCGCAGGAGAAGAATTGTGCAGCCAAAAAATGAAGTGGTATTTGTATTGTAAAAACGCTGTTTCTTTAAATGAATCAACAGGAACTGCTTAGATCCCACTTGGATATTGAATGTATATGCATGCTGCAGAGTGGACGCACACTGGATTTCAGATCCAATACCCAAAAGAAAAATCAGAAATAAGAGTGATTCAGTGGAACAGTCTCTGAGACATGCTGGACAATCCCCACAAAAATAGCTGTGTAAAAAAATCGAGTTCTTCAGAAAGCAGCTATCACCCGCAGCAGCACCTTCCCTGTCAGATACAGTGAGAGGAGTGTGAGCTCCAGCGGCGCGCTGTCGGTCTTATATAGTGCGGTGAGTCCACAGAATCCCGCCTGGTCTCTGATTGGACTTCATCTCTGCAAATGTCATGCTGGCTATGCCCTTCTTCCTCCCAGAGTTGCTTGGCCCATGTAACGCCTGAGCTTGCAGCGCCAGCCATTTTTCAATTGAACAGCACACTTCGTTCTCCGGCGGATCACCCCTAAGTTGATTTTCGTTTAGTACCGAAGGTTGGTCCTGAAATTCTAAACGGAATCCACTTCGTTAGAATCATATTAGCCATCTCTAGTGATTATACCATCAAGAGTTGGCAATTGGCTATATAATATCTTTAATACAGTTTAACTAAAAAGCTTCGATACAATAATTTGTTTATCCATTCTGGGTAAGATTACCTTATCAAATACTCTATGTCTGCCTCAGGCTGTCTATACTGCACAGAAAAACGTCAGTTTTTTTCATTGTTTTTCGTTTTCTAAAAATGCTGGAAAAACTACTGTAATCATCTCCCATAGACTTATTAATGTAAAACCCTCATGCTGTATACACTGAGCTCTTTTTTCTGCTTGTTTTTTTTACTGGTCGTATTTTGCAAAACATGCATCTATAAAACGCCGGAGGCTGGGCAGAAAATTCATACAAGGATGTCTATGGAAAGCGCCGGACGTCTTTTGGCGCGTTTTTGCGGCGTTTTTTGCTGCGATGTTTCAATGAAAACCTTCCCAAGTCTCACCTATAGTGGGTGTTAATAAAGGTTATACATTATCAAATTTGCATACAAGTGTCTGATGTGTCCTTGCTTGTACCGGTCATAATAAAATTATCACGTTTTGGTCACTAATGATTTTTGCGCAATTCATATTTTTTTCGCAAAAAATACTTTTTTCTACGGATTTTGGTGCCAGAATCCTTTTCTTAACTTTGCCGCTAATAAAGTTCTCTCGCTTCTGTTGCTAAAAATACTTTATTTACGGATTTTGGCTCTTCTAAAATTATCTTCCTTTTGTTGCTAAAACTATGTTTTTTACGTATTTTGTCGCTAAAAATACATTTTTTAACAGGCTTTGGTGCTAAAAATATGTTTTTTACAAATTTTGTCATTAAAATATGTTTTTTTACGGATTTTGGCGCTATTAAAGTTATCTAGCTTTTGTCGCTAAAAATATGGTTTTTTTTACGTGTTTTGTTCTTAAAAATACAGTTTTTACGTGTTTTGGTGCTAAATAGTTTTTTTTACAGATTTTAGCGCTATGGTATTATTTTTACGTATTTTGGCAATGAAGTCCTTTTTTACGGATTTGGTGCTAAGTTGTTTTTTTACGGATTTTGTGCTAAATCATTAAAAACAGATTTTAGCACCAAAATCCATAAAAATATGGATTTTAGCACCAAAATCGGTAAAAAAATGGACTTTAGGGCCAAAATCTGTAAAAAAAAAATTTTTTGCCGACAAACGTGAGATTACTTTATAAGCAGGAAAAAATCCGTTAAAAATATACAGATTTGAGCAATACACAAAATCATATTAAAAAATGGGACTTTAGGCATAATCTGTGAAAAAATATTTTTTCATGACAAACGCGTGGATTACTTTATTAGCGCCACAAATCTGTAAAAAAAAAGTGCTTTAATCCCCTTTTGTAAGGGCAGAGTTACAATGCCAATAGCTTAATTTATGCATTACCATTAAAAAACCAGACTGAGACAAGCAAAAACGAGCTTGTAAAAACACGCTCAAAAACGCAAATCGCGGCAAAAACTGCGTTTTTTCAGGATGATTTGGACTGGCAGTGGACAGAAAAAATAATTTATTAACGTTTTAGTCATTGTTTTCAGGTTGTTTTTTGTCCACTGTTGTGTTGACTTAGTCTTCGGATCATTGATACCTTTCAAATGTTTGTCTTCTTTAGTATCAGTTTAATTATAGAGTTGAAAACTGGGGATCATACATCGTATTTGTATATGGTAGGCAATATATAAAAGAAAACATTGTACAATGGAGTAGGTTCACAATTATTATATTTTTTTATTGATAATATTGCCACATATTACGTGAACTACAGTTAATTAACCTTCATTACTAGTGGTTACTATATCTATAATTATTCGATGTATGATAAGAAAGAAGAGAAGTGAACAATCAAGCGTGAATATATTGCAAAATCACATATAAGGAGAACGGACACTCTTGCTTTTTAATAATTACCTTCTTATCTCCTGATTCTTTAATTGTTCTAGCGGTTTATATACATTTCACTGTACATAAACAAACATGGACAATTCACAGCTCAGTTTCAGTATAAAACAATTAGAAATACATTCTGTTTGCCTGAACAAGAACATCTGACCGGCAATAACATTGCGCATGCGCACAGGGGACATAGGGACATAATAGTGAATATATAAGGTTGTGCACTTTCATTTTAAGCAGTTATTGTGTTGTTCTATTCATGCACTGCATACTGCATCTGTAGTGCATGCTACTAGAAGAAATTAATCAATTTAGCATTAGTTTATAGCTAGATAGGCAAATAGGAATTGAGGTAGAGATGTGCACTCACTTTTACAATCATGGACAAGTGACGCTGGCACTAAACAAGCCCCAATCTACAATACCGTAAATGGCTATGGGGCTCCAGCGTGTGCCCCCAATTTTAGTCTTCCTTTGTTTCCCCATATAGTAGATAAGTGAACCCCTAATATAGTTGAGAGGTACACTCCCAAATTAGGAAATAGAGAGATCGGTAGACTCCTTTTAGGTAGGTAGAACCCAATTAGGAAAGAAGACCCCCCTCATTTAATTTGTATGTAGTTTGGCCCCTCCATTTGATAGGTATGTAGGCTCCCAAAATGTAGGCAGGTATATACTGTATTTTTTGGACTATAAGACACACTGGACCATAAGACACACATAGGTTTTGGAGAAGGAAAATAGGAAAAAAATTTGAAGCAAAAGTGTGGACTGAAATGTGGCAAATATGTGACTTTTTGATCACTTTTTATACCAATTTTTTGGGGATATGAAATGACCAAAAAAACCTCCACAATTTTGGTGTTTGGAATTTTGTTTCTTCTATAGTGTAAAATGTGTGGGATAAATTATGTTAAATTTTAATAGATCAGCTTTCAGGTCTCTCATTCTTGCTCCACCCTTTTCCCCGGCCACTCTCTGTCGGTGTTCCCCAAGGGTCAGTCCTGGGCCACTACTCTTCTCCATTACACTCTTGGCCTCGGCCAGCTCATAGCATCACACGGCTTTCACTACCACCTGTATGCAGATGATACCCAACTCTACATCTCGGCCCAGATGTCATTCTCTATCTCCCGGATCCCTGACTGTCTGTCCTCCATTTTCTCCTTTTTTTCCACCCACGTCTCCTAAAACTAAATGTAGAGAAAACGGAACTCATCATCTTTCCACCACCCAAAACTCTACCCCAGCCCCTGATCTCTCTATTACATTCAACGCCTCTACACTTTCAACGGTCACACAAGACCGCTGCCTTGGTGTAATCTAGACTCAGCTCTATCTTTCAAACCCCACACCCAAACCCTCGCTCTCCCTGCGCCTCCCCCTTTGAAAAACATCTCTCGCATCCGCTCATTCCTCAACTATGACACTACAAAAATGTGGTCCATTGCCCTTGTCATCTCCCCCTTTAGACTACTGCAACATCCTCTCTGTGGCCTCCCAGCTAGCACCCTCGTCCCCCCAATCCCATCTTAATCTGCCGCCCGTCTTACCCACCTCTCTCCTCGCTACTCCTCTGCCTCTCCCCTCTGCCAATCCCTCACTGGCTTCCCATTGCCCAGCGAATTAATTTCAAGCTACTAACCGTGACATAAAAGGCTCTCCATGACCTCTTTTCTCCTACATCTCTGCCCTAATTTCCAAATATCTCCCCTCACGCACTTCCGTTTCCCTCAGGACCTTCCCCTCTGCTCTCCCCTTATCAGCTCTCACACAACCCGTCTCCAGACTTCCCCCGTGCTTCACCCACATTGGAACTCACTGCCCCAACACATCAGATCTCCCCACTCTCACCAGCTTCAAAAGAAAACCTGAAAAAACTTCTTCAGGCTTGCCTACAACCTTCACTAAATTGTACATACTTCCCCCACAGACATGTTGCCCTCACTCTGTCTCTTTCCCCCTCCTTGTAGATTGTAAGCCCTCGGGGCAGGGTCCTTTCTCATCTGTCGTGCAATTGTCATTGTTCACTTATTTTTGTACTCTTTTGGGACTTATGTAATGTATGTAACCCCTCGACTGTACAGCGCCCGGGAAATCAATGGCACTTTAAAATAAATAATAATAATAATAATAATAAAAATAAAAATAATAATAATAATAATAATAAAAATAAACTTCTTATTTTTTTATTTATAACATGGCGAAATGGAGGTTATTTAAACTTTTAATATTTAAGTTTTTTTTTTTTACTTTTTTGTTTTTACTTTAATACTTAGTCCCCATAGGATATTTGACCACTAGGGGGGCACAATCCAATGTCCTATATACAGCAGTATTATTGTGCTGCTGTATATAGGCTTTTCACTCATTACCTATTACACCCTGTCTATGGCAGAGTGTAACAGATGTACATAAAAGGCAGCTGTTACACTGATCCCCCTCATATAACCCATACCCATACCCCAGGGGTACTGGAAAGAGCTGGGTAAACATCAAAAAGTGGACCCTCTAATGAGTTTGGTCAAGCTTTGGGGTGGTTTACAGACTGGTATTTTTAGTATGAGAAGAGTCCAATATCCATGGAACTTCCCATCCTGATAGTGATTTGAAATAAAAAAACTATGCATCCACTGTAATCAGTAAGTAAACAGATTTTTTTAAATGATGTGAATTTTTTCATAACCAGACAAAGTCACCAGCCACGGCAGGCTGAGAACATCATGAAGGGAATGTTTATGTATATTGGTCCTTTCCCACCCTAAAAATACCAGCCTGCAACCGTCCCAGTAGCGGACCCTTACATTTGAGGGTCCAATCCTGACGGTAACCTTCCTCGTACCCCTGGTGCATTAGGTACCAGGGTAATAATAACATGGAACCTTTTGTTTTTCCTGAGGTTTGCAAGAGCACTGCAAAACAGCACTGGGAAAAAGGTTCAAAAGCTAAGTAATAGAGCGAGTGAGCGAACCTACAAGTGTGTCGACTGTCTTAAATGTGTCATTGGCATAAGTTTGGGACTTTATATTGAGGCACTTTAGAGTTGGGGAGTTTATAGGGGACAGTATTGTACTGCTTATTATAATTGTATTTGTATATCTTTTTTGTAACATCCCCATGAGTTCCATGTTTGACAATGCCGTCCAGTACACACTGTGCAATGAATGCCATCTTTGAACAACAGTTCGAGGGGGCATACTGCTGTGCGAGATGTGTGCACACTGCACATTTAGAAGCCTGTATCCTTGATCTAAATGAGAAAGTGGCAACACTGAGATCCATTGCCAACTTGGAAGCGAGTGTGTTGCTCACTGAGCAATCACTCGCAGGTGTAGATGCTGGGGAGGGTGGCAGCATGGAGGTGCAGGAACATGAGGCAGCTAGCTGGGTAACAGTTAGAAAGAAGGGTAGGGGAGAGTGTCAGGGAGGTTAGTCCGAACTTGCACACCCCAAAAATTTGCAAGATTTGGCAGATGGGGGGATGTCGGCTCAGAAATAGCATTGCTGCAGCAAAACAATACCCTGTCTGCTCCCGTAAGGTGTGGAATAGGAGTGGGGGTTCGGCTAGACAGGTGCTAGTGTTGGGGACTCCATAATTAGGGGCACAGACAGGGCAATCTGCCACAAAGACCGGGATCGTCAAACAGCATGTTGTTTACCTGGGGCCCGAGTTCGACATATCACGGATTGGATTGATAGACTTCTGGGTGTGGCTGGTGAGTATCCAGCTGTCATGGTCCACATTGGCACCAATGACAAAGTTAGAGGTAGGGGGGGAGAATCCTTAAAACGATTTCAGGGAATTAGGCCAAAAGCTCAAGGCAAGGACTTCCAGGGGGAATTTTTTTCAGAAAATTACTGTTCCACGGGCCACACCAGAGAGGCAGAGGGAGATTAGAGAGATGAATAAGTGGCTCAAAAGTTGGTGTAGAAAAGAGGGATTTGGGTTTTTGGAGAACTGGGCTGACTTCTGTCTTGGCTACAGGCTCTATGCTAGGGATGGGCTGCATCTAAATGGGGAGGGTGCAGCTGTATTGGGGGACAGAATGGCCAGGAAGTTGGAGGAATATTTAAACTAGGGACTGGGGGAGAGGGTAACTACAAATATTAGCGTGCAAGATATTGCAGATAGAGAGCTGGGAACCAGGAGCAAAACAGTGGGTAGAGTGGAGGGAGGGGGTGTTGCAATAGTTAAAAAGAACAGGGAGAAAGGAATAAAAACTGAAAAATCTCTAAATTACATGCTAACCAATGCCAGGAGTCTGAGCAACAAAATAAATTAACTAGAATTATAATGCTGAAAAAAAATATGAATAGTGGGGATAACTGAGACAGGGGCTGGACGGGGGGCAACGACCTGGGCGGCTACTTACAGGGTTACAGTTTTTTAGAAGGGATCGTAAAGCCCGGAAGGGGGGAGGTGTATGTCTCTATTTAAAATCCTGTCTGAAGCCAACACTGGGGGAGATATAGGTACAGGTTATGAACAGGTGGAATAAATTATGGGTAAATATTCTGGGGGGAAAACAACAAAATTTTAATTTAATGGGTTTTGCTATAGGCCCCCAAATATAACAGAACCCATGGAATAGTTGAGGCAGCTAATCAGAATGAGGTAAGTAAAATCTTGTCCCTTTGAAAAGTACTGAGGGAAAAACTATAGAGGGCGATGAGAAAAAGCAAACCTATAAAACAATTTTTTCTCCACTATATTTACCGGGGGGGGGATGACCTTTCTGTTGATGAGCAGAGGGATGAGGTAAATCCAACTTAAATGTTTCTTGTTAACCAGGAAGAAGTGCAGCTCCGTCTTAAGAAGATTAAAATAGACAAATCCCCAGGTCCTGATGGCATACACCCACGTGTCCTAAGCGAGTTAAAGGGGATTTGTCAGGACGCAAGTTTCTTACCTTCCTTATCAGCACAGGGAGAATGTCAACAAATCACGCTGAGTTTATGAAGGCTGCAGGGCTGAGTGGGAGGGGGTGAGTAAAGGGGTGAGGAATAAGGGAGGTCTCAAAACTTAAGTGAAATAATAAACAGTAAACAGTGGATTCTCAATACAGCAAGACACAGACTCATAGTCTGCACTTTCTACCCGGTGCCTTAAAAGCTCATTCATTTTGCCTGTCATCAGATAAGAAGTGTTTCACGCAAGCGCGGCCTGTCAGCTCCTCGGTCGTGTCTAGTGGAAGCTTTCAGGTAACTAAGGGGATTTAGAAATGCTTTAGCTCTCAGAGTCTTCACTTTTTGTAATCACATATATTTAGAAAAGTGATTAAATACCCATATTGGAGGTTCCCACGTCAACATTACATGGTGGCAAAACCCCTTTAAGTAATGTCATAGATAGGCCCCTATTCTTAATATTTATGGACTGTCTAATAACGGGGTATGTCCCAAAGGATTGGCACATAGAAAATGTGGTGCCAATATTAAAAAAGGGGTCAAAAAGTGATCCAGGAAACTATAGGCCAGTAAGCTTAACCTCTGTTGTGGGTAAAATATTTGAAGGTTTTCTAAGAGATGCTATCCTGGATTATCTCACTGAAAATAAATGTATAACGCCGTTCCAGCATGGGTTTATGAAGAATCGGTCTTGTCAAACTAATCTCATTGGCAAAAAACTGTTGACGCCCTATTCTCTATATAAATGAACTGTCGTACACCAAAACTAGGTGCGTTATATGCCAGCACGACACATTTGAATGCACCTAGAGTAGGTCCATCAAATATGCTGGTAATGATATGCTATGCGCCTACATTATGCTATTTACCTAGATTAGGCGCATCAATTATACTATACAAGGTAGACCAGACAGCAGATTTTTGACAAGTTCATTCTTTCAGGTGCACTATACACTTATTTAATGCCTCTTAAAACTGGCGTGGAGGTGACTATTTTCTGACATGTCGCCCTAAATGCTCTGAAACTGCTGCATCTTACAGAATAAGGGACACAGCGCTGGAAACAGCAGGTCTGTCCCTAGCTTGTTCTGTCCTAGCAAGGGAGGCATAACCTATGTGACAGTTTCCTTTAAAGAAGTGCCCAGTGTGGATTACATTATATAATCAAATTACCTTTTAATTTTATTGCCAAATATTCAAACCATTGTCGCACTGTGGAGTCTCCAAACAAATAAACCTTTTTATCCTTTAAGCAAGCGTACATCTGGTCTTGGGTGGTGAAGTCAATCATATTACAGAAGACAGGTCTCCACTTATTTTGTAACACAAAACCACTGGGAAATGGAGATTTCATTCCTATTGTACAGACGCTTAAATTTGAGGGAGCTGGTGCTGAGGAGATGAAGAAGAAAAATGCAGAATACAAATGAGCTATGTCTTTGTCAACCAGTTTATGGCAATTCAAAACTCTACACACCAATGTGGTGCTCTCCTCAAGGAGAGATGTTCCCCTTTCTCAACCTGTTCATGGTAATTTCTTAATCCAGGGGCTCTCTACTTTTATATAATCCTTTCTTGTTAGAAAAGTCACATACAGTAAGTTATTCACAAAGTTCCCCATGATGGTACCACAGTGATAAGTTTTAATCTGTGTGGAAAAATTCAGGGAAATGAAGCATTACATGGCTCCATTCACATTAAGGAGTTGTGTGTGTAAAGTAGGACATGACAGGTCCTCCAGAGCAGGAGACGACCTTTGTAACCATTGTCCGCTCTGACCCAGAGATTAAAAATCCTGAACAGGAAATCAATATCTATAAAAGCATTTTGTAACAGGTTTATATGAAAATGGGTTTTCTAACCTATACAACCGTCTTAGAGTGACAATTACATTATGACTCTTTACACAATACCTCAACATTACTTCAACTAAACAACATTTTTGAGTTAAAGGGGTTGCTGTTTTCAAAGAAGCTGTTCTTATCCAACTGCTTCCAACTTCCTGTACAGGCTTTGGGCGTTTCTACAGCAGTGACTGACATTTCAGCTCTGCTGGCTTATATTTCTAGCTGTGTCTGTTGCAGGGACATTGGTGGTGGAGGGGTTGTGAAAACAATGGCACTGTCCAGGAGGATTTCTGGCTATAAATATGAGTTATCAGAGCTGTATTAGTGATGAGAAGAAATGTCTTGTAAGGGACACAATCTTACATGCTACCCACACATATTGTTCGCTGCTGAGCGACTTTCTTTTATGTAAATACACAGATATGTGAACTGCAGACCTGACAAAACATAACTTTTTTTCTAGTTAGGAACTCTAAAGGTTAAAGTTTTCTCAGTAGAAAGATAAGATGAGAGATTGAGAAATAAGCTCCATCCTGATAATAAGACACAGCAGGGAGTCAGATCACCGGCCAGACCACTGCTAGAGCAGAGAGAGGAGGTTGGTATCCTAGGAAACCTATTGTAAACAAGCAGGAGATAAGAACTACTCTAACTCTGAAAGGATGTCAAATCAAAGCAGCAATGTACAGGCAGTCTGCGACTTACATAGTTCCAACTTACATCTGGTCCCCTAGTTACAAACGGAGACTTGTGAGGCGTGCTGGCACTTGTAGTTCCATGTTCCACAGCAGATAGTAGTTGTGGAACGACAAGTTCCAGCATGCCACAGCAGCACATGAGGTGAAAATGAGATGAGACTTTCTTAAGAGGGGCAGAGACAGCAAAACAAATGTAAGAACCCTTCCCTGCACTACCCAAAACTACAAAAAAAACCTTTTGTACTGGATTTAAATGTAATAAATATACCTGTTCCGACTTATATACAAATTCAACATAAGAACAAATCTATAGTCCCTATCCTGTTCGTAACCCGGGGATTGCCTGTATTTGGTCATAATTTTTATTTTTCATATCAGCCAAACAACAAGGGTTTCAATTATGCTACACAACATAAATAAAAATGAAAAAAAGCAGATCTGACAAAAAATTTAAAGAAAAACTTACCTGCACATTCTGATACATCAATGTATTCAAAATCTCCCTGAATATTAACGGCTGTGTTTCCTCTAAAGAGAAAACATAAAATATTTGTAAAACATAGTTGAAAAATAATATTTTTTTTTGGTCTTTGGAGGACTCAACTCTTCCTTAGATCGGAAGAACATTTTATTAATTTCAGTGACCGCTGTGTAATACTTCAATTTTCCTGCAGAGGCGCTGCAAAGTACTGAGCACATTCTCCCAGGTTTTCCCGCAGATCACTGTTTACTGTTGTGAATCCCGATACCACTGGACTTTTTCATAGAAAATCTAGTGTCAATATTTAGAAAGGGGATAAGCTGAGACATTTTTTCCAAAGCAACTGATATTTTACTAACATTAAAAAATATACAAGTACTGGGGGGGCTAAATAGAACAAATTAAAGTGGAGTTAAAGGTACTTGTAAGATACCACAGAGGCCCATATTGGCCCTATTTTACATGGGGTGTTTTATGCATCAACAGTGCACAGTAGTTGAACTTAACTGGTCTGACTCAAATCCCTTTTACATTGCTAGGCTCCTGCAAGCTACATGTGAACTGAGGATAACTACATCCAATAGAGTGCGCTGTGGAGCTCCTCAGCTCTTTTCTCATAACCCTTTGCTTTATGCAAAACAGTCAGTGAGGTCTGAATGGCAAGTAAACCCTCTCACTGACCAATTTATTGGTTCCTCTCCTCAAGCAGAGATTGTTCCCCTTTCAGCAGTTCACAGTAAGACTCAAAATTTTTTTGATGTAAGGCCCACATGCTCAGATTGCTGTTATACTTAATGCAGGTACAATACAATTTTGATGCAATGTGTTTAAAAACATTAGAGCACACATAGGGCCTCATGTATGAAAATGGTCTAAGTGTAAGACTTACTTTGTTGCCCTTAGCAACCAACCTGGCCCACCATTCAGTAAGTTTTGGCCCATCAGACAATCTCAATTTTGCACTACAGCTGGCCTGTGCAAACGAAGCTCGCGTGGCAGGGTCATCACTAGGCAGTTTTATCCAGGACCTGTGCCCCAGATAAAAACACCACTGCCCCGAACCTGAGGTCACCGACTTCCGAGCTGTTGCTGTGGGCCCGGAGCGCCGATGATCTCTTCAAGTGTATGTGCGTCTTATGAACGGACATATACTTGAACACTGAAGTGGAGCAGAGAAGGAGAGCTCCATTACCCACGGAGTACTCCAGTGGGTCGCTAGCAGGCTTGCGGCCCCTTGGAGCATGCAGCACAGGCGGTGTGAGTATGTCATCACACTGCCTGCGTGGCATGATGACATCATGCCGCCTGTGTGGGAAGATCGGGAGCTTCAACGGAGAACAGGAAAGAGGTGAGTACTGTTAGTTTTTTATTTTTAATTTGCCCTATAGAGCTTTCATACTGGGGACCTATTATATATATACCATACTAGAGCACCTATTACTTATATACCTACCATACTGGGCGACCTATTATATATCTACCATACAAGGGCACCTATTATTTATATATCTACCATACTGCGGGACCTATTATATATCTACTATACTAGGGCACCTATTACTTATATACCTACCATTCTGGGCGACATATTATATATCTACCATACTAGGGCACCTATTACTTACCCTGTTTCCCCAAAAATATATACATTTTTGCACTATGTCTTATTTTCAGGGGATGTCTTATTTTTCCACAAATAAATTATAGCATGCTATACTAGTGTGTGTGTGTATATATATATCTTAAAGTTTAGAGTCACAAACCATAGGATATATGTATGTTAAGGACATTGGCAGCTGCAGTGACTTATCTCAAAGGATGGGAAATGTGACAAGCTGAGACTTGTAGAACTAGAAGTTCCAGCATGCCCCATCAGCCATCCTGTGAGATGTGTGTGTCAGTATCATTGCTCTGTTCTCCCTCCCATCCCTCACTTACTTGTACACTCTCTGTCTCCTGTCCTGGGATGTTCGGGACCTGTGGTGACATCACAGTCACATGACCTCCCTGCACAGGTCCTTCAAGACTCTTCCACAACAATATGTCCCAGGGCCATTTCTCAAGGTGAGCGGGGCTTGGGAACACCCACCCCCTCTCCTCCACCTTTCTCTCTGCCCACCCTTAGGGACAGTCCTGTATATGGAGAGCTGCAGCAATGATTTCTGCTATGTCTTATTTTCAGGGGGTGCCTTATATTAGGGAATTCAACAAAATCTCTGCTATGTCTTACTTTCGGGGGTGTCTTATTTTTGGGGAAACACGGTATATACCTACCATACTGGGCGACCTATTATATATCTACCATACTAGGGCACCTATTACTTATATACCTACTATACTGGGACACCTAATACTTATATTTCTACCATACTGGGGCACCTATTATTTATATATCAACCATACTGGGGGACCTAATATTTATCTACCATACTGGGGGGACCCATCTAACAAATTACTGGGGGCCTTTCAAACCTATACTTGCTGTGCTCACCTATATACCTACCTATCTATTTTATTTTTATTTTTTGAGGGGGGAGGTCCCCCCTACTGAGCGGGCCTATATACCTAACTCTGTACTGTAGGGGACTTTATAAACAACCTGCAGTGGGCCATATATACCTGTCTATGTACTAAGGGGAACTCTATATCTACCTACCAAGGGTACCTATATACCTCCCTACTAATGGGACTCATCTACCTACCTACCAAAGGGCTATATACCTACCTACCTACTGAGGACACCTATATACCTACCTACTGGGAGTGGGTCTATATACCTACCTAATGGGGGCCTATAAAGGAACGATGGGTGATGCCCCGCTGTAAATCAGCACTGTAGAGCGGTATCATTCACTGTGAATGAAGGCTGCACTGCAGTACCCTGAGCCAGCCACAGCAGAGGAGAGGTGACATGCCTTGGCTTCACTTTACTTGTGTGCTACTGCCGGAGGCGCCGCTGACACTTAGTGCCAGACCAATCCCAACTTGATGGCCTGTCCAGGATAGATCATCAGTTTATTTTTCTCTGGACAACCCCTTTAAGTTTGTTTCCATATGAAAATTTTCTTCTTTATATCTGTTGAGAAGGAAATACGTCCTCAATTGTAACTTTTTTTTTACTAGATATTCAGGTCGGCCCACGACTTTGTCCAAATTTTTACTTTTGGTCCACTGACTGTTTGAGTTTGACAACCCTGCACTATATGAAATGGAAAGGGAAGCTCTGATTGGTTGCTGTGGACAACAAAGTCTTAGACCTAGACCGTTTTCATACATGTGGCTCTTAGTGCTTTGGGTTCTACCAGGAATTAGGTATAAAATGACACATGCAAAAAAAAATTAAATTCGAAATACAATGCAGCTTGTAAAGAAGAAGACATTTGGCAGACAAATACCGTCAATACATTTTTTTTGGCATAATGATGAATTAAAAAACAGTTCAAGAAAATTCTCGCATATGTAACAATAAGGCAATGTTCACACGGCTTATTGCCGACATAATTGTTGGGACGGATTTCGCCCTGCAATTACGCCGGCTCCGTGCAGCGGGGACGGGGCGGGGAGAGGGGGGGGGCGGGGGTAGGTCGGCTGCTCGTCGGCCCCATAGACATGCATTATCCACGGCGCGTATCCCGCCAGGATAATGTGCATGTCACTTTCTCCCCGCTCGGCGTATTCTGAGAACTGTGGATTACCGTAATGACAGGGACGGATTTCAGCTGTATTGGAGTGCAAATACGGCGCACAATATGGCTGAAATCCGTCCCATTTTAAGCCGTGTGAACGAGCCCTAACTCAACAGAAACACAATCAACTACAAAATAACAAACACACTATAAAACTGTACAGGAAAACAACCTACGAAATAATACACATCAGTGCATACAAGTTATAGAAGTAACATATGAGCACTAGAAATACATTTGGGTTCATTGGCCTTCACTATTTATTTTGGATATTTTTTGAATACATTCCCAATAGATACTGTGAAAAATATATATCTTATGGGAATATACACCATTAGAAACAGAAGAAAACTGATGTGCAGAGGCGTAACCACAAGCTCTTGGGCCCTGGTGCGAAAAGTGAAATGGGGCCCCCCAGTTACCATGCACCATTTACAATGCTGGTATCTTCTTATGTGGCAGGAGGGCTTTTGGGCCCCCTCAGGCTGCTGGGCCCGGTAGCGACTGCTACCGCTGCACCCCCTGTAGCTACGCCCCTGCTGATGTGGTTATATAAAACTGTAAGGGACACAATAAGTGATGTGAAGGAAGTGTTTAAAATACTAAAGAGGGAAGTTAGTGAGGATGAATTAATAATTTATAAGAAAAAAGATAAATTGTGTAAAAAACAAATAAAGGCAGCAAAGACTGAAACAGAGAGGCTCATTGAAAGAGGAAGCAAAAATAACCCCAAAATATTTTTTCATTACATAAATAGTAAGAAACGTAAAACTTAAAGTGTTGGCCCACTCACAAAAAATCTGGGTTTAATGGTGGAGGGGGGATGAGGAAAAGGCAACTCTATTAAATACATTCTTCTTTCTGTCTTTACACAGGTGCATTTATGACAGATGACATGAATAGGGATAATGTAAATTCTCCATTGAATGTCACCTGCTTAACCCAACAGGAAATGCATCACCGGCTTAGAAACATTAAAACAAATGATCTGGTCCAGATGTCATTCAGCCCCGAGTTCTGCAGGAGTATAGTCCCGTAATAGACAAAGCTTTGTTTATAATTGTTATGGACTCTATAGTGACAGGGTCTGTTCAGCAGAACTGGTTCTTGTACAATGTGGGGAAATATTCATAAAGTAAGCCCCATCACTATAGGCCTTTAAGCTTTACTTATATAGGGTATGAAATATTTTCAGGTTTTCAAACAGATACTATCCTGGAGTATCTTAGTAAAAATAACCTTCTCAAAGGCAATTGATATGTGTGCCACATAAAAGATTGGGAGAATTATGGGACTGGGGGAAAGGAAAGTAAATGGGTTCACTACTGGTTCTGTGATAGGAAAAAGAGGGTGGTTATAAATGGAATGTACTTTGATTGGGTCACGAGTGCTAGTGGGTCACCACAATGGTGAGTATTGAAGGGGTCCAAGTTGCTAGTGTGGTAACACAAGGCTTAGTATTGGAGGAGACGTGGTTACTAGTTAAATACCACAGAGGTCAGTATTAAAGAAGTCACAGCTGCTAGTAGGTCACCACAATGGTGAGTATTGAAGGGGTCCCAGTTACTTGTGTGGTAACACAAGGGTTAGCATTGGAGGAGACGTGGTTACCATTTAAATACCACAGGGGCCAGTAGGATGAGGTTCACAGTTGCTAGCGCAGATGGTTGGTGGATACATTATACACCAGGTGACAGCACTGCAAGCAATGAAACTAAAACTTAAGTCCAGTGAGTAATTTACTTCTTACGGAGCTCAGAGTAGTAATGCTTTACATTGCCTTCCAAAAAGCAACCCCTCCAATCAAGAAATCAAAATACAACTTTTAACTTTTTCAATACAACTTCCTAGTTCGTTTAGAAGTAGGGTTTCTCTTACAACTGCTCCTATTCCTGAAAGCAACACCCTTACCTATCTCTCCAAAAACTCTCATCCAATCTACTACACCACAGAACTGGACCATCCAGGCTACACTTTAGGCCTCAGTGCAGTTAATTATACACTGGACCTATACTCCTCCACAGGTTGTCATCTAATACCATTCTTTTCCAGTCCCAGGATTCTTTTCCAGTCTAGGGTTGAGGTCTCCTGTTAGAGTAAATATAGCCATGCTTTCTAGGCCTGAACTGACTCCATTTTGTCTTTATTTCTTTGTTCTTTGTCTCTTTCCCAGTGTATCCTAAAGATGTTTTCATACTGAAACTTAGCCATGAATTGCTTTGTAGCTGCCAGGGTGCCAACAACACAGAAGTGGGAAAGATCCTATTCTCATGCAATGTTTTTAAATAAGTGCAGGTGTCAATTATGATGTCCAATTATAATTGGAAACTGAGCTACAATAACTTTGATACCGTTTGGGCACCTGAGCAGTAATAAGATGTTTTTCTATAGTTTGACATATTTAGAGAATTTATGTATTTTGTTTGAAGTTTAATTAATGTTGGACACTGCCCAGTAAGAAGTAGGAATATTAATGTATACCAATGATTATTCACGCCCATATTGTATTTCCATTGGTTAGGGTGGGCTTGTCATTTAACCCTTTGATATCATGTAACAATTTGTCTATAAAATAAAGGTCTGAGGGCTTTTGCTCCCAGAGTGATTTTGAATCTCAACCTGTGACTCATCATTGCTCTCCTGCGGTATCCAGCTGGCAGACACCCAAAGATGTGTCCCTTCTTGGAGTAGTAAATATAAGAACTTATTACTCTGACACTCCCAAAACCCAAGCTTCTTTGACACCCTTCCAGACTGATGTCTCACTCAGCCTGAGCAAACTGCCTAGAAAAGATTCCGCCCCAGGCTGGCAGCACTATTTTATTCTATAAAGAATGTTTTCCAACTTCCCAAATGAGGATAAGTCATATATTTTTAAAAATCTAAAGCTGCATTGCTCCTGTCTCCATGCCGGCTCTCCTTATTCTCAAGCCAACAGTGCTCCTCTTAAAGGGACAATTCCATCTCATTTTTCTTTTAAAATATTAACAACAAGTATATGTGGATTTGTTTAAATTGGGTGGGCTTTTTATATATTTTTTTATTTTCCCTTATGTCTATTGCTCTCTCTGACTTTTCCTCTGTGAGATCTGATAGCACAGCAGTGAGAAGATCACTTGACACTACTTCTTCCTGGCTGGCTATGGTCTGAGAGATGTTAAGTGCTGGCAGACGTGCATCTGATAAGTGTAATGATAGCCCCTCCCCAACATAGTCCACCAATAAATTTTCAAGGCACCTCTTATGCTTAATTATTCTTCCTATCTTTGGTGAAAAACCCACTCCTCACAGCTCATCAATTTATACCCCAGTTGCATCTCTGTATTTCATACAATTTCATCACCTGCTATTTGTTTTAAGGTCTCCAGAAAAATAAATTTACATGATATGCACTTATCCAACACAAGCCTTAAAGAGAACCTGTCACATAGGGTATGCTCCCCCTTGCTGAGGGCAGCACAAGCTAGTGTCAGACCTGCTGTTTCCAGCGTTGTGTCCCTTATTCTGTAAGATGCTGGAGTTTTCGTGCATTTAATGCTCAAATCTGCAGTTTTCAGCCAGAAAAGAGTCATGAAAAGAGTCAGTTGTTTCATAATCCACCCACCCGAGGCTAGCCCCGCCCACCTCAACTGACAAGCCTATTACTTTGAATAGGTAGAAACATGTGAATAACTGTCAGTGGGCGGGGCTAGCCTTTGGTGGGCAGGGCTAACACCTGCTCATGAATAAGATTTGAGGGGTAAATGCTGTACAACTGCTGCATCTTACAGAATAAGGGACACAGCGCTGGAAACAGCAGGTCTGACACTAGCTTGTGCTGTCCTCAGCAACGGGGGCATAACCTATGTGACAGGTTCGTTTTAAGTTCTCAACACCCTAAATAACAGTAAACATTCATTCCCACACTCTATAACCCACTGTCCTTCCTCCTGGCTGCATTGGAGTTTCTTTTTATGGGCACCAGACAAGTCTCTGTTTAGATTGCAGCAATTTTCAGTGGTCAAAATCTCTTAAAAATGTCTTCTTTGTGGCATCTCGTAAGGGCTGAGCTAGAGCCCACTGCAAGCATTTCACAACTATCATGTGCCTGACAAGATTCTCTGGTGCACCCCTTGTGCCAGGTCTTTCCTTTAGAATTGCTCCGTATCTTAGACCTAACTCTCTCCTATTGTCTTTCTTTTACAAGGGATCAGCCATTCCCTGCCACCAGCTCCTAATAGAACCTCATCCTTGTTCTTCATACAGCAGCCATAATATACACATTCACTATAGAAAATATAGCAAAATCAGAACACACATAACAAAAAAGTGATAGTTTCAGTCTTTTGCAGAAAGATAGAGGAAATGTATAATGTTTATCCCCCTTTACAAACAGTCTAATCATTCAAGTATTGGCGCAGTGAGCTCCAACAGATGGTTACATTGTGCACATTGAGTCTGAGTCCTTCTTCAGAAGTATACTGTAGACCAGGGGTGTCAAACTGCGGCCCTCCAGCTGTTGGGAAACTACAACTCCCATCATGCCCACTGTTATAGATTATACAAATGCATGATGGGAGTTGTAGTTTCCCAACAGCTGGAGGGCCGCAGTTTGACACCTGTGCTGTAGACTCAATGGGCTCAGACTCAATGGGCGATATGTATGAATGTTGGCGCTGACAGGCCAGTTCTAAATCGCTTTAAGGTAGTGTAGAATGCGGCAGAATGTATGAAGCTGTTCTTCTGCAGGTCATACATACAGGGCAGTGTAGAGCCAATACCACAAGTCTGGCTCAGGCACCACCTTTACCCTGGTCTGGCTGTTCTTCTACAGGTAATACATACAGGACAGTGTAGAGCCAATACCACAAGTCTGGGGTCAGGCACCTTTTACCCTGGTCTGGCTGTTCTTCTGCGGTCATACATACAGGGCAGTGTAGAGCCAATACCACAAGTCTGGCTCAGGCACCATCTTTACCCTGGTCTGGCTGTTCTTCTGCAGGTCATACATACAGGGCAGTGTAGAGCCAATACCACAAGTCTGGCTCAGGCACCACCTTTACCCTGGTCTGGCTGTTCTTCTGCAGGTCATACATACAGGGCAGTGTAGAGCCAATACCACAAGTCTGGCTTAGGCACCACCTTTACCCTGGTCTGGCTGTTCTTCTGCAGGTCATACATACAGAGCAGTGTAGAGCCAATAACACAAGTTTGGCTCAGGCACCACCTTTACCCTGGTCTGGCTGTTCTTCTGCTGCCGGTCATACATACAGGCGCAGTGTAGAGCCAATACCACAAGTCTGGCTTAGGTACCACCTTTTTCCCGGTCTGGCTGTTCTTCTGCAGATCATGCATACAGGTGCAGTGTAGAGCCAATACCACAAGTCTGGCTCAGGCACCACCTTTACCCTGGTCTGGCTGTTCTTCTGCAGGTCATATATGCAGGGCATTGTAGAGCAAATATCACAAGTCTGGCTCAGGCACCACCTTTACCCTGGTCTGGCTGTTCTTCTGCAGGTCATACATACAGGCGCAGTGTAGAGCCAATACCACAAGTCTGGCTCAGGCACCACCTTTACCCTGGTCTGGCTGTTCTTCTGCAGGTCATACATACAGGTGCAGTGTAGAGCCAATACCACAAGTCTGGCTCAGGCATCACCTTTACCCTGGTCTCGCTGTTCTTCTGCAGGTCATATATAAAGGGCAGTGTAGAGCCAATACTAAAAGTCTGGCTCAGGCACCACCTTTACCCTGGTCTGGCCTTACATTTATCTGTGTTAAACCTCATCTGCCATTTCTCTGTCCAGGCCTCCAACTTATCCAGATCCCTTTGTAATAAGACATTAGCCTCTATTGTGTTGATTACTTTACAGAGCTTAGTATCATCTGCAAAGATCGATATTCTACTGTGCAATCCATGTGCAAATTTATTAACACTAAAATGTGTTGCCCCACCGCTTTTTACGCCAAAGTTTGGAATGTGACTGGTCATATATCTATCAAGAAAAGCAAACGCTGCTGGAACAAAAAACAGAACAGAAGCCCTTCCTTGTGTAGAAATGACACTTAAAATTTGCCAGCGCATTTACTGGTCTTGCTCACTTTTAACTGTTGTACTCTCCGTGGTACAACTCACTTTTTAGATGCACATCAAACAAGCCGTGCAACTGTGATAATGAAGACACAGAAGATCCGCACTCAGACAGACCTTCCGCTCGTGGCGAATGCGAGGCTACAAACCTCACTCACAATGTCCTGTTCCACTGCTTATATTACCACAAGATACTATTCATTCACATTGTAAGTTACTAAAAACATAGTTCAAATTATATAAAAATTTCTCCTATAAAATGTATTTAAATTCACTAGAATCTAAAACTAATTTTACATTAAACAACCCACTGATGTTGCTGTTCAGATTTTTTAATTTTTACTACATTAAATTTGAAATTTATTTTTTCTGCTCTCACCCTTTATTCTACATATAGCAAGAGCCAGCACACCACAGGCCTTCCTGGGAACTGTGGTCTTCCAAGCAGGATCAGTACCATAGTTTCTATTCACTGACATGCAATTCTAATGACTTTTCTTTTATTTCCAGCCTATCTATAGCCTTTATACATGTTAGGGGCATTATTAATGCGCCAAAGTTCCATAATGCACCAAACACATAGGAGAGGTGCGTCGAACTTTAGACCTCATTTATAATCACACAGTCAGGCGCATTATACACTGAAAATGAGACTCGAAGATTCACTTCTAAGCACCTTCCTTCATGTCTCCCTAAGTGCTGTATGGGGTCAATGGCAGGGCAACAAGCATAGGGATCCCGGGAATTCAGGAAATATGCTCTGGATCCCTAGGTTGACGCTGCTTATTTAACTGTTTGTGTGTTCTCGGAACGTGCAAATACATAAAAACCAAGGTGGAACAGGGAAGCATTGGCTTCCTGCTCTGCTAATTAGTCTTGTAGGCTGCAAGTTGCAAACAAAACATCAGTGAAGTGCCCTAACGCAGGTGGCGTGATGATGTTTGTGTGCTTGGGAGTGGCAAGAGACATGGTCTCACTAGGTGTCATGTTTAAGTGTGGCTATAGGCATGACTTGATGTAAAGTCGTGTATTTTGGCACAGCCCACTGCACTGCTATGCCCAGGGACCCATAATGCTGTTAAAATGGCTTAAGGTAAAGGAATAAACAAGTTCTGCTGATGTGATTAACCCAATGTCAATTTCAGCAGGATCCATGAATTCCGCAACAATCTAATGTGTACTACCGTATGTGTAAGGAGGCAAACAAATACCTTGGACATTTTTTCGCTAGGGAAGAAAGGCAGGGCCATTTTATCATATAGGTGATCCCAGGAACCCGGGCTTAAGTTAAAATAACATGACACTTAAAATGTAACCATACCTAGCACAATGCACATTTTTCTAATTTTCTTCTTTCCATTTCTATTTGTGCCACCATCCAGATAATCTCCTAAAAAGGCTGCTACGCAAATGTTACCATAGATAACCTAGATTGACTGCCCATAGGCATGAGATTATCAGCTGATCATGTCAAAATGACCTAATATAGACTGACACCTTAATTTCATATATTTATCAACAATAACAAATGGTTACTCTTCCTTTTTTAATGTTGTGGAACCTTTGAATAGAGGAGACCTTCTAATTAGGTTGACACTACTACCAAAGAGGGGGATATAATGCCATCCTAGACTTGTCTTTATACTCTATTGAATGCATGGTCAACTACTAAGATAAATATGCCTCTGTACTTGCCTATGTTGAGACTTTAGACTTTTTAACGGTCTAGCAGCTTCTTTTCCATGCTGTTGAGGAAAGTGATGCGTCGGTTTCCTGTATAGAGAGTACTTAATGAACCACAGGGAAAATTGTCCTGTTTGATGCAATAAAATGAATCATTGTCCTTTATAGCTTTGTAGTCACAGAGTTCTTGACCTGACTGCAGAATGAATCCACATTCACTTTGAACAGACTTGTGTCTGTTCACAATGTCCCCTACAAAGATAAAAGGGCCCATAGGCTTCCCCCTGGCTCTCCAAAAGCCGAAACTGCCTCATTTTGAGTGGTAAAGTAATAAGAAAATATAGACTTCCCCTTTCCCAAAAAAAAGTAAATTTTGGACGTGAAAAGGGTTTCCTTTAAATTAAGTCTTCCGCCCCCCATCCCCGGGGTTTCCGGCTTTCAGAGCAGGGTTTTTATATTCGGGTCTTTATGAATTTTTTCCCTCCAAACTTCTTCCTTTTTCCCCCCAAGGAAATTAAACTTTACAATTTGGAAAAATTAAATTTTGTCTCCCGTGAAAGTACTTCTGTTTTGGGGGGTTAAAAAATAAAGGCTTTCCCTTTTCTTCCCCGCTCAAATGCAAATTTTGGGGTCCTTTAAGGGGACACAGTTGGTTTCCACTTAGAAAACTTTGTTGAAGACAAAAGTTCATCATCTATAAGAGGGATTTTACTTCAAATTTCCCCGGTCAGGTTAAATTAACTATTGAAAAAAAGGGTAACCAAAATTTACACAATTAAAAAATTTATAGCAAAAAGTCTATTTATTTGTTAAAAAAAAATATAAACTCCATATTTTAAATGTCTTTTTACCCCCTTCAAAAAATAAAACAAAAAAACATAAAAAGGGTTTAAACAACAGTAAAGACCCCGGGTTTCCAAATCTTAACGATCTTAAATTATTTCATTTATATCTTTATCCTTAGCTAAGAAAAGGAAAAAAATCAATGCCCAGCACTAAAGTGAATGTCGGTGCTTGGGGAAGGGGATGTTAAAAAAAAACCCCGGATTACAAAAAAAAAAAATTAAAAGGAAGAGGGTCCACACCACCCCAAATGTAGTTTTAGTTTTTTTGCTTTGGCAAAAAAATTTTTAAATTTTTACGCTTTATATAAAGGGACCCCCAAAAAGGAGTACAAAAGGTTACTTTTAATAACCCAAAGGAAATTAAAAACTACCAAAGTTAAGGCTAAGTAAAGAAAAGTGTTGGGCAGTAAGAAAAAAATCCCAAAAAGAAATAAAAAATATTATATACTCTACGAAATTGATAATAAAAAACTAAAACCCAACACAATGGTATGATATTCTCACCCTGATTACCCTATAAAACAAATTTAAAAAAAAAGGGAAACCCCCAAAAAAAAACAAAAAAAAAAAATTTGAAATTTTTAAAAAAATTTAAAAAAAAAAACAGCCCAAATTTGGCGGGTTTTTTTCTTTAAAGACCATAAAGGGGTCGTAGTATGAAAACTAAAAACCCACTTGGGGGTTTTTTTTTAAAGCATTCTTGTATCCCCAATCCCCCCCTTTCGGGGTAAATTTCCCTCCCCAACTCAATGATCAAAAAAAATTATTTTGGGTTGTTGGATCATTAAAAAAACCAATTAACATACTTTGCCCGAGCTTTTCAGTGGTTCTCCCTATGCCTAATGTCCCCCTAAAATGCTCGCCAATTTCCCGTCTTCAAAATTGTCTTCTTAAATTTTTTTCCCCAACATGTCCAAAAGGGGCAAGTACAACTGCATGAATAAATGACTCCTTCCCCTTCTTACAGTTGGAAAAATCTCTCTTAAAAAAATGTACCATCGTTTTAAAATCAGTGAAAATCTTTGACGCCAATAAATGGGGCAAAGCCCCCCAAATTGTCCCCCCCCGAAAGGTACCTGGTGGTTTTCGATCCCAAACCCGGGGCCCTGTTTTTTTTGGTGGACAAAATAAAATATGCAAACCCTCTACCCTGAATGAAATTTTTCCCTTTTCCGAATGTAAACTGAGGAAAAAATTCAAAGGGGGGAAGGGGGGGGGGCCCAACCTTTTTAAAACCTGATCTGACTTTCAAGATACCCCCATATCCCAAAAAGAAAAAAGTCTCCCCGCAATTCGTGGCCCTGGGTCAAAGTTTTCCACGATCCCCATAGTTTGATTTGTGGGGGGAAATTGCCCGTTCTGTCCAAAACCCTTTAGGCCCGTCTCGGGTCTATCACTTTTTAAGTGCCTTGAAAATGCCCATTAACGACTTTTTCGGGTAACCCCCCAATTTCCCCAAACCGTTTTTTTAAAACCCTTCTTGGAACAAAAAATCTCCTTTCCTGAGCAGTTTCTCCGAACTCTGGAAAACCCGCCCCCTTTTTTTTTACCCCTTTTTTAAAGGGGCCAGGAGGTAAACTCACTCACCGAAGGAGACCCATTAGTCCCCGGTTTGTTTTCGAAAGGTTTTTTTTAGAAAATTTTCCAATTTATCTTTTAAAGATATAAAGATCCCAAAAAAAGGAAGGGGAAAAGTTCAAAAAGGCTGAAGGAATTTCATGCCGACATTATTAAAATTTAGACTTCTCACAAAAATTCCCCTCAACAGCCTCTTGTCCCCCCATTCCACAAAATTAGGGAAAACTCAATATCCTACCCCCAAAAAAAGGAAAATTTAAACCGTATGGGAGGAGGTCAAAGTTTACTAAACACAATGGAAACCTCCCCCCACCCAGGGAAAAATTTTGGGGTATGAGGGAGCACACGGGGTCCCCAAGGCAGGGACCCCCCCCCGAGCTGGTGTGAAAAAATCTTTCCATTAAAAAAAAGAAAAAAATTTTTTCAAGGACGAAACAACACCGGGAGGACAAAAATTTTTATTAAGTCTCTAAAAGGGAAAACCCCCCAATAGAGAGGAAATACTCTAAGCAAGCACCCCACAATCTCGGGGGGATTCTGCATAGAAAGGGCCCTACATTTAATTTGGGGGGAGCTTTTGTGTTTTTCCCCCCAACTGTTCCCTCCCCCCAACTTCTCAACAAATCAGGAGTGTCCTTGAAAAATTGACGGCAAAAACATACACAAAAACTTTTTAGGATTTTATCAATATAAATGCTGGGAAAATTTTTGAGACAAAAGGGAAACCCCACCCTGACACTTTTTGGGGGGGGTCCTTTTTAATGGAGTCATACCCTTATGTATCTTAGAAAGGGGATAAAAAAACCCAAGGGGTAACCGGGGTTTTTGGTTCATAAATTTTGCTCATCATTAACCCGAGATCAACCCCCTGTCAAAGGGAAGGGGCCCGTATCCCAAAATTTTTTCTAGGGTCCTGACAGAAGGAAGGGGTCGGGATGGCCCCATGTAGAATAGAATAGGGATGACGACCTTCCCCAAAAAAATCGCTAAAATATGCTAGAAAACTTTTGAATTTATCCAACCCCCACCCAGATTCCCGGGCCCCTTTTCCCGAAAGGCTTAAAAATAATGCTATCCCTCATTTTTCCCCTTTTTCCCAAGTGCCCCCCTTTAAAATTTTAGAATAGGAAAATTATGTTTAGATGTACCCCACTACAAAATTTCATAATTTTTCTAAGCCTGACTGGGCAAGTTTTAAAAACATTCCCCTTTTCTGGACTTTTGTATAGCTGGAGGGATACGGACACTCTTAGGTCTCCCCGCTTTTAAGTCCCGTCCCCCATGTCAGATAAACCGCAAGAAAACTAAAAGTCAGGGAAATCCGGGAAATCAACCAAACCCAAAACTCTTGCCTCTAAGGAGTTCCCCCCCCCCCCGATTTCTAAGAATTTTTTTTTAATGCCACTTAATCAACAAAAATGATGAATATTTTTTACCCAATCAAAAGGACTAAACCTAACAGATGGAACAAAATTGAGACCTTTTTGCCAACCTGAAATTTCCAAAACTCTTTAAGTATTTTTTTTGAAAGATTGATAAACGACAGGGTCATTTATTTTTTTTTTGTCTCCGCTCTCTCAGGACATTCCTCTCTTTTCCTCAAAAAAAAGACAACCAGGGGGAGGATGAACACCATAAAAACCGACCCCGTTTTTGGTATGCTGAAAAATACTTCAACAATATTGAAAAATTCAAAGTGCCTAAAGAATAGAAAACAAAAACAAAAATAAAAGACCGACAGGAATTAAAAAGATAAAAAGGCCTTTTTCCCTTTTTGTTATAAACAAAAGATAAAAGGGGGACGATAAATTTCTTCTCAGATTTTGAGTTTCAGATACTGATATCCGGTATAAAAAATAAAGGAAAAACCCAAAGGGAGGAAGATGGAAAAACATCCACATGGGGGTTTTATTATGGTGCTTCCCCTCCTCGGGTGCGCTTTTTTAAAGGGGAACAAAAAGGGGGAAAAGTCCCTGAGTAAGGGGGAGACAAAAGAATAAATGCTCCTGTAAATTTATAATCTTTAAAATAGCACTTACAGAGTTGGAAAATTGGGTTTGGCAAAAGGTCTCAATTTTAAACCATCTGTTATTTTAGCCTTTTGATTGGGGTAAAGGATTTTCATTTTTTTGTTAGACGCTAAATTGCATAAATTTTTTTAAAAAAATTTGGGGACTCCTTTTAGGGGAAAGGGGCTTGGGTTTTGATTTTTCTGGATTTGCTGACATTAGATTACTTGCATTTTTATCTACATGGAGACGGGACATACACAGCTGAACCTAAAGTGTACGTATCCCCACTATACAAATCCAGAAAATTGACATTTTTTTTAAAACTTGTCAGTCAGGACTTAAAAATTGAGGTGGGTACATCAAAACAAAATTTTACTATTCTCAACTAAAGGCACTTAGAATCTGGAAAATGATATAGAAAATTACTTAAGCCATGGGATAAGGGCGGGAATCTATAGTTTGGATCTTTCTAATTTTTTAGCATATGTACATATTTTAAAGGGGATCGCTCCGCTTTTCTATTCTCACATGTATCCTACACCTTCCTTCTTAAGGGCAAGAAGAAATTTGATACAGGCCCTTGACAAGGGTTGTCCAGCTAAGGAGCAAATTTTTGATACCTAAACATCCGGTTATCCCTTGTTTTTATGCCCCCACCAAGATACAAAGGGGATGACCCATTAAAAAGGTCCCAAAAAGGTCAGGTTGGGTTCTTGTCTCAGAAAAACAGATTTATATTGATAACATCCTGAAAGAATTTGGTGTAGCTTGCCGCATTCATCAAGGACACTCCCATTTTTTTTGAGAAGATTTGGGTGGACGACAGTTGAGGGACACACTAAGCTCGCTCCATTGATGTAGAGGGCCCCTATACCATCCTGCATGATTGTGGGGTGCTGCTGTAAAGGTATTTACTCTCTATTAGGGGTATACATCTAAGAGCATAAAAAACTTTCCTAACTGCTTCGTTTCGTCCTTGAACCAATTTTTTCATTTTTTAATGTTTAAAATCTTCCACCACTT